>RSEF01000031.1:47212445-47250724 GCA_003993805.1 Himantopus leucocephalus | reverse complement strand
AGGTCCCTTCCAACCTTAACGATTCTATGATTCTATGATTTAGCCTGACATGTTGAACTATATTCAAAACATATAGATTCCCTTGTCTGCAATATTGCCTTAACTTACTACAATTGCACAACAAGTTTTGAGACTTGTTTTTCTGAGAGTTAGCGATGTTTATGTATAATTAATCCACTACTTTTCTATCTTGAAGCTTTGAGTGTGTCCTGAAAATTGCACATCCCTTTAGATGCTGTCTATGTCAGCAAGAGTTAAAAGAAGCAGTGAAGCACTTGTATTCTGCTCTACCAAACTAAGCTATTCTCATTTTTTGTCATTTACAGGTGGCTGGAGGCTATGGATAAAGCAGTGCATCCTGTTCATCAGGTAATGCTTTATTTATATGAGAAGCATGTGTATAGCAGATTGTGCAGAAGACTGGGAGACAGCAGATGTATTTGTACATGGTCAGGTGCAGACAGCAGCATGGAAGCTGCATACTTTTGTTCTGGGCTGCTGGGATGTGAATCAGCTCTAATCTAAAAGCCATATACAGGCATTACTATGACTAAGAAAATATGCTTTGCTGCCATATGGTGGAATCAATCAAAATGCTCCCTCTCCAAATATCAGCAGCTCTAAGCTGGTTCAGAAACATAACCTAAAATGAGGGTAGTGGGAAGGGAGGAAGGGGAGAGATGACTCTCACAACCACATGCTCTGCCCTAAGTAATACTATTTGGAGTAAAGAGAGACAAAGTCTTCTTAAGCATTCTCTGCAAGTCTGCCTTGGTTGCAATCTACGTGCTTATTATATTAGAAAAGGGGATGTGGGAGGAGGGGGTGTGTTGCTGAGTTCTTCTTTTCTGTATTTCAGAGATGAAGATAAATAATTTAGCTGATAAACTTTGACTTACCTCTATCTCTTTATACAGCTATACTTTCAGCTGGCCCCTATGGCTGGGAGAAACATAGCCATAATTGATCCTGAGCTGCTCCAGAGAGAGCTTGGTCAGCCCAGCATAATTTATTATGAGTTGTCCCTGGCTGAGCCCTGAACTGGGACCTGCAAAGCTAATTTTAGTACTTTCAGGGTTGGAAGCATAGGGGTCAAAGCCACTTCAGCCTCCACTTTTCTGGCCCCATGATTCTTATTCTTTCCTCCTATAGGCAGACCACCTTTATAAAAATATGCTGTTGATCTGTAAAATCTTTTTTTAAAAAGGTTTAGCTACTGAACCAGCTTGGTTTTTAGCAGAAAGAGTGTGAGGCTTAAATGCAGAGTAGGTATCAAAGTCTACCTTTTTTGCAGATGAAGTAAAATCATCAACAAAAAAAAAAAGGCAAAAAGAAATTTACTTTCCTTCTTCTGTCAACTCAGGTCACATGAGTAACTCCTTCAGCAGTGTGCTTTAGTGATGAGTTTCCAAACAGTGAAAGGAGGTGTATATTGTTACTTTAATTTCTTTTCCACTGAAATAAAATTGACCAAACATATATTTCTTTTGGCTTCAGCTTTCAGTTGCGATTGTAGGTGCAAAATCAAATTTGTTTCCAAGTCGATTCTACCTGGCAATGTTTCTTAAAAGAATGCAAAGAATCCACATACCTGAAAATAGCAAAAATAAATAAAACACTTTAAAGCATGTTCATTAGCCGAAAGAAACAGAAAAATACCCTGAGCCAAAAAGGAGGATAAAGGCATACATGCACAAAAGAAAGCACATAAAAAGAATCACTCTTTAGTGAAACATGCAAAAATAACTTGTTGGATAAAAAGTTCCAACATTATATATACAGAAAGATCTCTCATGCATTCACCAATTAATAATACAGTAAGTTGGCTCCTTTCTGTGCTACTGCATCTTATTTTTGACTGCTTTATGTTTTTTAGCTTTGCCTTTGAGCAAATAATATCCTTTTCTGAAAGAAACATTTGATTTAATATGTCGCTTTCATTGTCTAACCTCTGTCCCTAATGAACGTTATATCTGTTCCTTCCTTCTAACTGGACTTTCCATTCAGTTGAATAGAAAAAGCTTATATTTTCCTTCTTTTTTGTTTGCTATGCTGTTTGTGACTGACTTTTTTCAATAGCTAGTGTGTAGGTCTCACAACCCAATGGTATAACAGACCGATATACTGATACTATGTCGTCTTAATGAATCTACAAGGAAAACTGTTTTAAGAATACACCTAGTAGTACTGAAGTCCTCTTCTGCACTCTGCTGCAATAAGTCTCAGCAGGTTTACCATTCATAACAAAGAATACTGCTAGCTATATTGTGCCAGGTTTTTTTTCTGGCATTGCCTTGTCAAGGATACTAAATAAATATCACAAATAAATGCAAAAGAAACCCCCTGTGGAAACAAAAAGGATGCTATTGATATTGCACAATATTGTCCCCATGGATTTCAAATGACAATGACACTGGTTGATGTAGAATTTGAAATATGTATTGCAGGTAAGCAAAAGACACTAGGAGAGGCTGAGTTCCTAACACCTCTCAGATTTAAAGGAAAAGAAGAAATGCTTTAATCTCACATTAGACAACTTGATCTTATTAAACAACAGTTTACTTTTCCCTGATTTTCTTTTTGGATTCTCTTGTCATACAAATAACTTATACAATGGCAGTGTTCCATAGGTTGAACTTTTTCTTCACCTGTAAATGACAATAGGATAATTTTAGTAATGAAAATGACTCTGCTTTACAGAAAGGGATGGGTAGGCATCTGTAATAATTTTGTGTATGGTAGCACTTTCATCCAAGTCTGAGCACTGTATTCTGGCCTCAGGCACCACCATATTTTCTCTGAACCCAGAGGATAGTGAACCTTGTCTTGCCAGATTACACGTAATAAAGACTGCCAAAGCCAGGTAATCAGCAAGCCAATTGTTTTTAAAAAGCTTCTTCATACAGCTTTGAAATGATCTTACTTCTACCAGCAAAGCTTGTACTGAAAAACAAAATAGATGCAGAAAAGACAAGTTATTATTGTAAAAAGAAAGTAGAAGTTGGCCACTATTTGCCATCAAATATAGGTTTTTCTAATTGCATTTTCCACACTGACTTTTCAAATTATTTTCACAACAAAAGCTAATTTCCTAACAGGGGACTAGAGCTTGTGTCTTTTCGTACTAGCAGGTCCTCCTTAATTTCTTACCAGAACTTTTGATTACATGCTTACTTTACAGAACCACGTGTGGGTGGATGTCACACTGCATAACACTACACTTCCACCCTTGGCTATCAAAAACCCAGAGTGCCTGGGGCTTCTCCACCAGCTGGACAGAAGCAAAGATGTCTGGATTCAGCACTACTGCATTCTGAAGGATGGCTGTTTGTACTTTTATGCCACTCTCCGGTCTACACCTGCCCAAGGTAGGGATGGCTCCTGGATTTTAATTGGTCGTTAAAGCAGAAAAGTTTCACTGAAGTTTCCAAATATAACTTTTACCATTAACGAGAGTTTCTTAACAGCAAATTCACTCTGTTGTCTGACAGTGAGTGAAGGAAGAAGTGAGTGAAGACTCAGTCTCTTTTTATAACATAGCTACCTCATTCTCCCCAATCTTCTTTCCTTTTCCTCCTGTGGTCTGACTTTTTCTTTCTGGAATAGAGCTAGTCAGGACCTGTGCACATTACCTCAGGAGCAAGTGTCAGTGACAAGATCCATCCTTCCAGGGCACTTTACAGTGGCTTGAGCCAGTCCCACTGATGTCAGTCTCCTGAAAGTTGGTGACTCCTGCCTGTTAGGTATCATCCTCGGAGGGACAGACATTATAAGCTCAGACTGGTTTCTCTGGCACTACCAGGTTTTAAGGTGGCCTTGGCAAAGCTAGTCCACCTATCAACAGGCAGAACTTCCCTACTCCAGCAGAGGCTGGTGCTCCAGGCAGGGGCCACTGTCATTTGCAGCTAAAGCTGAAGTCTAGCAGTTCTCCCCATACCAGAAGAGAGTGTTCTTTCTGCAAGCAGCAACTTGAGGCTATCGGGGTCAATTGAAAGTAGAGGAGCTGAGTTTCAGGGACTGATGAGAGCCTGCAAGCACAACTCTATGAAAGTCAGTATTTAAAATAAAATGAGGTGCCCCACAGAGAGGGGATGCAATTGCACTCTCCCTATGCTAAGGAAGCTGGCAGTCAGAAGAATCAGAAAGAAAATGCTGTTGTACTTTTTCTTACCAGCCAGCTTTCAGATCAAAAAGGAAAACAGTTTTCTTAGGGTTTATGCTATTTGCCACATGATCAGGCAAGAGGTGTTCTGCTTTATAGTCCATACCATTTACGTAGCACTTTTCATCTGCCAAAGGCCATACATATGACATGACCAGTGCTTTCCTCTCTACGTGAAACTGAAGCTAAGGGTTGCCCAGAGCTAAGCAATGAATTAGTGGAAAGGCAAAAATTAAGCATTATGTGTTTATGACACGTAAGCCTATGCTCCTACTGCTAAATAAGTCACTTTGGTGTCTAAGTATCCTACTACATACAGATTCTTGTGTATGGTAGTGTTTTCTCTCTTGTTATTGCAACCATTGTTTTTTTCCAGTTTCACTACAAATTCTTACTCCCCCATATAATTCTCAATGCTATAGTATTAATTTGATGCTCTTGTCACTAAATGTGAGAGCCAAAAAAAAAATACAGACCCTGAAGACAATAAGGGGAACACTCAGCTGCAGTTAATCAGCTCTGCAGGTCTTTTTGGCTATTCACCAAAAAATGGTGAAGTGAGGTCTGGAGGAGAAAAACAAACAAACAAACAAACAAGCAAAAACAGAGCTAAAATTAAAATGTCCTAAAGACCAAATTCTGCCCAATATCTTTCCTTCACAGGTGGCTAGTGTGATCTGCAATGACATTCCAGTAAGCAAGGGGAACGAATGCTGACTCTAGGAATTTTTTTAATGGTGAAATTCATATCCCTTTAGTTTTTGAAGGAAATAAAAAGAACATCAAAAGCTAGAAAAAATGTTTTGCCACTTTTTACTTAATGAAAAGCTAAATAAAACTACACTGCTGATCAACTGCCTGACAGGAAGCATGTTTTATGCTATTTTCAAATCAATTTAAAAAAAAAAAAACAAACCCTGAACTTAGACATTTTTAAATATTTTACATGTAAAGTCTGTACAACTCTGTCAAAACATCCAATACAAGGCACCTGAAAATCAAGAGTTGTTGGTATGCTTGCAATTGGCAGTAATTTCAGAAATGGTATCTGCAATATACATGATATGTGCTATTTTATTCTGTCCAGGTGGCCTTTACTTACAGGGGTATATTGTGAGTGAACAATCTCTAGGCTCCAAGAGATCTGTAATTGAACTCAAACCTCCATCTGAAGAATTTAAAACTTTCTACTTATGTGCAGAGAACGTAAATGAAAACAAAAGGTAAACCAAGCTTTTTTTTTTTTTTTTTCAATTGTATTTGCCAGACTTCAGGAGACCGGGACCACTGTAGCTTGGGAAGATCTAGTGACAACTTTTCATTCTATTTTCCCTTGTTCCCCCAGATTTCCCTTTAACTGTAGCTTTAGTCAAACTGCAGTACAACATGCTGGCACATGTGAGTCACCAGTTCTGCTGTTGTCAATGCTGGAACTACAGCAAGGCTTGCAGAGGCTTAGAAAGAAACCTGGATAAGGTGCCTTTCACAATGATGATGATTACGCTATGGTGATTACATCACAATGATGGTGATTACACTGAAAAGAAATGCTATGGTACCTCTCATTAGGGATAATGGAAAGTACATCCTCCTCATTCCCAAGAATGATTTATTTCCAACAATGACCACTAGAATTAAAAAAGAAAATTGGCCTATGAAATCACATTCTGAAAGTGAATTCTTTCATCACAACCAGCCAAATTCCATGGCTGTCAGTGGGAGTTCTTCTTGTCCAAAGAGTACTATTTACATAATTTGGGTTTTAATTTAATGAACAAAGGACAAAGCTTTTCGCTATGTTGGAAACAGGTGTTAAGATATGTTGTTGTTATAGTCAACTCCTCCATCTCCTGCCTCTCTCCATTCCATCAGCATATATAGTAACACAGCTGTACAAATACTGTTTATCAAAGGTGTGTTTCAAAGAATGTAATGCATGCATAACACTTGATCAGGGACAGTTGTTGGTCTTTCATTTCTTCTAGGTGGATTACAGCTTTGAAAGCTTCAATTAATAAATGGTTGCCCCTACACCAGGCAATCCAAGATTTCATGAACAGACCCCTGGAGGAGACAAGGATGTGAGAAGAAACCTCATTTTTTTCCCTTAATCTCTGTTTTCCATTAAAAATTCCATGCTATGGTCTTATGATTCATCTTAAAAGATGCTCTAGCAGCAGCTAACCTTTAGTATTGCTATACATTCACAACTTTTGTAAGCATTAGTAAATAAACGTAAAGCAATGTTGCCTTCTTTGTGGCTGTCTTTGTTTTGTGTTTCTACTTCAATTCAGACCATGCATGAAGTCTGCTTTACAAGGGTGAACTGCCATCAACATTTATCTGATGCAGACAAAAGAGAAAGCACTGTATTTCAACATGTTTTGTAGTCCCTGATGTTTTACAGCTGCATCCCTTGTGTTGCAAATACACCCTTTGCAAAGATTTATGCTTTTCCATCCAGAATTTTCGTATGTGGGTTTGCCTTTAAATTTCTAGATGGTGCAGGCTTAAGGTTTGGACAGGCTGGGCTGACTGAAAGGCTAGCAGCTATGTACTATTACAGCACGCCTGGGAGAATGGAATAAATTTGTCTCATTTGGATGAATATTTTTGTTCTTGTCTGTTCTATTTTAACACAAATTTTTATTTTGCAGTGGTTTTAATTTGGCCATTTGCCATCACAGCACAGCACATTTGTGGAGAGAAATCAGTTCAAGAATCAAAGACACTGTTTCCTCCAAAGTTAGCAGTAAGAGACAGCACCATAAATCTTCATCAGGGATATCAAGGTTAGACATCTGTGGTTATTACAGCTGATCATACACATATAGTGTTTGACATTATTCTCTAACATTAAAACAATTCCTCCTATGAAAAAATCTGGGTATTCAGTTTCCAAGCTTCTGAAAATACTAATTAAAGTAAAATAACAAAGGTTAGTTCAATTTATTTAATTGAAACCATATGCTAACTAAATATCTCATCCTAAGAAATTTACAATTTAATGCTGCAGGAAGTAGAGGAAGGAAAAGCATACACACCCAATACAGACAAAAAAATTGCCAGTTTGTGACATTTTATTACAAATCCTGTGATACTTGGTCTTCTTGTCATGGTCCTTAGACCTTGAGATCATTTAAACACACCAGAACTTCAGCTACGTGCTTGGTCTTATTATTAGCCTGGAAAATGCCTAAAAATCTAAAAAGCAAGTGGCTCTCCCCCAACCACCACACAGGTATTCTTATAGGAAACTGATTCATTAGCTTTAGATACTTGAAGCAATAGTACTTCAAAGAAAGCTGTTAAACAGCTCAAATGGTGTGATTTGAGTGATTTAATTAAAAAATAAGAATGGTTAGTGAAACAGTGTAAGCAATTTTCTGAAAATGGGCAAGCCCAAATACGTTAACATGCTTGCTTCGTATTAATATGTGCTCTGAGGTAAAACGTATAACCGTAGTTGAGAAGAAGCAGTCATCACAGTCATATTCTACATCTACTGCTAGTATTTTAAAATTTTGGTGTTCATAAGTGAAATTCACAACTCTGAGAACAAGTAATGAAGTACATATAAGTTACTTTTTTTTCTCACTCTTTTCCACATTGGAGAAAACAACGTATATGGGTCAAGTACCAATGCTGTTGACTTGAGACTAATAATGTTTTCTAAAGAACAGTTACTCAATGCAGAGTGACAGTTCAGAGCTAGCAAGCAAAAAAAACCCCAATAGATAAAATAAATACAAACAAAATAAACAAGATGAAACACAAAGAATGTACTTCCTCTTTAAAAAACAAAAACAAAACCAAGAAACCCTATTTAAATGAGCAGATTGGGGCTTGTGAGAGGATTGGTCACCCTATGGGACCCAGATGTTCTTTCATTTGTCACTAGCATACTTAGCATGTTTTTCCCTTTAACAGCTGCCATGTGCAGCCATCCTCAGACAAAATCATGTGATCACCAAATGTCTTGTTTTTATAAACCTTTGAAGACATATATGATAATGTATGTGGCACAAAGAACTGACAGCAATGAAAAACTCAGTATGCTCAATAGCAAGGTGCAAAAAAGAAGTGAGAGGTTCAATGTGAGTAAAGGTTACAGGATAAGGTCTTTTCTCTTATTGTATCACTAAATTTTCATCATTATAAAGCATTTTATAAATGACAGTGATTTTCTCCCATAATTGAAGTAATTTACAAAATATATTAGACTTGCAGTAGCAATTTGTGCTCTGTTCAGTGTTGTTAGCAACAAATATGAAAACTTGAAAATGTAGGTACTTCCTCCCATTTGATGCAAGTCAAAAATGTATCAAAAATGCCGCAAGTGTACACCTGTACAAAATAGAATTGAGTCTTATTTCTGTTGTAAAACTAAGTATTTTCACAGCAGACTTCTTGGGGCTTTTTGTTTAACGTAGTAGTATATCAGCAGAGTTTATTGAAATCTTTCTGTCTGATGGACTTGATGATTTGCCTTTCTCTTCTCTGGTTTTATACTTCCAAAATCAAATAAAATACTAAGGTGTAGTAAACTTACCATTTCTCAAATGACTATAAACATTCAAAAATTAAGAAAAATGTAAATTCTAAAAAAAAAAAGAAGCTATCAGGATTTGGAATTATCTAGTTTTTAGCCCAGAGAAACTGAGGAGAGCCAAAAGCAAGCTGGCTACATTTCTGGTTCTTTTCCATACATCTGAGAAGAGATCAGAGTAGCCCATGGCCTGTTCTTACTTTCCTGTGAAGTAGCTCTGGTCCCCAAGGAGGTAGGCTACCATCCAGGCATTTCATTTTCTAACACATTTTATCTCATCCTGTTATTACCAGGACCAAAAGCACTTTGAAAAATATATTAGAGTTTTTCCTCTGTATGTATCAATAACATGGAAATTGTTAGCAGAGGAGTTAGCAAGATGTCAATCCTGGATACGATAGGTGATTTTACTGTTATTCATAAACACCACTTCTTGCACAATACTTCTAGTATGAGATATAGTTCACTTAGCTTGGCATACGTATGACTACAGGACAAATGTTAGTCATGGTCATAAAGTCAGCCATGCCTTTAAAAAAAAAAAAACTGAAGTGGGATTGTTAATTTTACATCCTTTCCATAACACAGCCAGATGGTGTTTGTTATAATGAAACACTTACGCATCTCTTGTCTCCAGTGAATGGCCATTTCTTTAGTCATGCAATAATGTCTCCTGAAGGTACTAGAGAGAAAAACAAAAAGATACCCAGATTGCTCACTTTACCCTTCACTATCCTGCACAGCTAATCCAAATACCTTTTATACTAGAGGAAATGTTATTACCATGCACCAAATGCAGAGAGAAACAATGAAGATGTTTTGGGCAAGGCTTTTATGGAAGAAAGTATAAAAACCTGTATCTCTTGGGCAGGGAAACAGTAAGACACTGGATAAAGTGATTTGATGGAGAAATTGTAGTTGTTCAATAGCAAAAAAAACCAAAAAAACAAAACCAAACAAACCCTTTCACTGATCCCAGGACAAACTTGGCACCAACAACATGTGCTAAAGTTACTAGATGGCAGGTGTGGTTAAATGTGGAAGTCATTTCTAATTCTTTTAACAGGTAGGAGTTCTATTAGAGGAGTAACCTTACAACATGCACTATTTTAGTACCATGCATTACTTATCTGCGATCTTTTAACAGGAGTGTTTTAAGGCCAAATAAATAAAAAAAATGCCTTTCTTGACACAATAGGGTAAAGCCACAAGCAGAATGGCTGCATCCATGCTCTTCCTGGGTAACAGTGCACCACAGCAAAAAGTGCACTGGGATGTCAGCATCTTACTGAAAAACTACTTTTCCTCTGTTTTTCTTAACATAATGCATGCAGTCTGAGGGCAGAGATGTGAAGTCTGCAGAATACTCCAAATCTAACCTCACTAGTCAAATAGATGTTCTCATTCTTCTCTCTGTTTAAAGTTAAATGTATGATTAGAAGTTAGGAACATGATGGAGCTCAGCAATTTACAGAATCATATCTGCAACAGCAGTTTGCATCCTGTTGATTACATTTGTGACTTTGAGACATAAAGCAAGAGCATGCCCTTCAAGCTAGACTAGAGCCCACTTAATTAGGGGCAGAAAAAAAAAGTAAAAAGTTGTTGGTTTAAAATGGGTTAGAATTGAGTGGATGCAAACTAATGAAACAGTTTTCTCAGTATCATTTCATCTGTAGTTTATAAGAGATATTTTAAGAAAATCCCATGTTCACTAATTTTTCAGTATGAGAGTTCTCAGATTTCTCAGACATATGACAGTTAACCTGTAACATATCTTACAAATCATCTCTATAACACTAAAAACATAAACACAAGTGCTTGGTTGTTTTAAAAAAAAAAATAAATTAATAATTAACTGAAACACTTCTGGTGATACTCAGACCATCAACAGAAAACACGTGAACTTGTGGACTTAAAGAACATCAATGTTAGATTTGTTAAACAAAAATTTCCAAGGACACACCAGTCTTGCATTGCAATGTTGCAATTTGTTGTTGATGCATCCTATCTTTAGCTGCAGCAATAAACTGCAAAAACCATGGCAGCTCAGCTGTTTTTATCCCCAGGTGGTTGTTGCCATCCATACTTGGGGAATAGATACATGTTAAAATGCCACATTTTATGAGCCAGAATTGTGCGATAATTCCTCATTTTCTCTCATGCAAAATCAGTCGGCACAATTTAAATGACTGCTGACAGCTTTATCTTTATTTTCACATGAAAAAATGTTGGGAGAACAGTGACCAAAATATGATCACAAGGAAACCCCTACCTCCATCCTGAGAAACAGAAGTCTTTCTTGGCCTTTCAATGGGACTAAGAAAGAAATGCAGTCTTTGCTTGAAAGAACACAAAGAAGAATACTACTTTTTCCAATCTTCAAGTTATTTCACTGATGTTAACAGAATGCTGTTGTCTTTATACTTACAACACTTCAAATGGAAACTCAAGAAAGTAGGTTGGAAATATTTCTGAAGAATCAAGAAAAGAAAGACCCCAGAAATTAGACACATTTTAGATTATATTAAAAAAAAAAAAAAAAANACATATTTGGCTATGAAACAGAACAGAATTTTGAGTTAGCCACCAAAGAAATAGTAGTCAGCCATGACATCTCCAAATCCAGATTTCTCCAAAGGCTGAGGGAGTTTAGATTTAAAGCTTTTTTTAAAGTTCCCCTTTGGAATTTAAGTTTTAGTCCTATTTTAGCTTCTGTTTCAAAACAAAACACGGGAGGTGAAACTGGGGTAAGCCACTTCATTGCTGTCTCATGTCAGCAAGGGATCAGCACAGATGTGCAATCACTGTATCGCCAGTATCTCACCATGGCTCATTTGTTTGCATCGAAGAGTTTTTTTTATTGCTGGATACACCCTCATTCAAGGTTTTCCTTTCACTGCCAGGAAGAAGGTAACTATATTGAAACCAGAATACTTCCATTAGCAGAGTATGATATTCCACTGAGAAGAAATTGGGTCATGTACTTGAAGCATGATTTATTCAGATGGTTTCTGCGCTTCAAATGGAGCTCATTTTCTGCCCTGTTCAGCAGAAAATATGTGCAACGTTCTGCAGAGGGAAAGCCACAGAAGGTCACCAAGGCATTTTCCACAAAGGACTGAGTTATTTAGCAGGAAACACTCTGAGGCCACAAAAACATTTTTGCAAAGTGCTTAACTCCCCGTAGTAGCGTGTTTCTGAAGGATAAAAGCATTGGGGTTAGCTTTTCACCTTCTTTTTCCCAGACCCTGGAGCCTCATTTACCAGAAGCTGAAAGTCATTTTAGTGGAAAATATTTTTGAATTTTCCAGACTAAATCCACCTTTCAAATACAGCGATGATGAGATACACAATAGCCAAAGCTGAAATATTGCAGCACTCTAGGACAGAAATCTGACTGCCTAATACCCAGACTTCGCTGACACACGAACACTTATGCCTATTCCCTCTCTTGGCATTGTGCCCATTCACAAGATGACATACTAATTTTATCTGAGTCGAGGGAAAGGATTCCAGCAGTATGCAGAATTTGACATATCATCTTATTCAAGATGAGCTTCTCAAGGGCAATTTATGCCAGCCAAGACAGAACCTTCGTAACGAAAAAAATCTCATGCTGACAGAGCCAGGAAATACTTTCATTTTTCTGGGGAAAAAATGTTGCTTTTACCTAAAGCATCCATCATTTAGGAGAAGATCCCCTGTTAATGAAAATACACCGGAAAAAAGACCCAAAGTGATTTCTTTATACCCTAGGACAGCTAGAGATTTTGAAAATTATATTTGGTGGCTTTTTCAGTTGTATGTTATGTTATGTTATGTTATGTTATGTTATGTCATATCACATTGTGTCATATCACATTGTATCATATCATATCATGACGTAGCAATGTGTATCATACCTATTTTTATAATTTATAACTTAGTATTTCCTTAATTTTACATTGCTGAGAACAGCTGTTACCTAGCACCAGGTGAAATGTCTTGTGTTCATTACAACAAACTGCAGACACTGTGATTTAGAACAAAATGTTTGAAAACCTGATTTAGAAGAAAATATATTTCAATAAATATAAATGGTAAGCCTTTTTTATACTTGAAAAATAATAAAATATTTCAAGTATAAATTAATCTCTAAATTTCTAAATGAAAATCTTCTGAAACAAACATTTGCAAGAAGGATACTCTGTGAGAAATTTTGAGCATATTTGCCCTTGTCCCATCTAGGAATGAAAACCAAAATTTGAAGTGTGGTTACTGACAAGTAAATTTATGAATTTTGAGTAAATACTAAGGGATACACAATCAGTTACTGCTTTTTCTTTTTTTAATCTTCTGTTGGGTTTAGGCTGGGATCTTTCTCTAAATAGCGTCATTACTCCAAATTCTGAAATAGGAATACATACAACTTTTTTAGCAACACTATGAAGTCTTTAGATAAACATTCTTTCTTTAAAAGCTAACTTCAAATAATAAAATGCAAAACCTGATAAACCACTATAATTCCACAGGTGCAGAATAGCTGCTGAACTTGTAGCTGCCCTCAGGAATTTAGCAGGTGTACTATGCAGGTTCAACAAATTCAATTCACTACTTCAATCTTCGTTTGCACAAATAAAAAGTAAGTTTTCCTGACACAGGACAAGAACAACTATTCACTGCTCTCCAGTTGCCACAGCAATGGTTATTCTAAAATAATATGATGACAGATGATTGTACTCAGGCCCCATATTAGCCAGTTATTTTACTACTTGTTCAGCTGCTGTGGGACCTTTCTTACAATTAAGATATTTTTCTCCACACAGGGAGAAATAAGAAAATTAGCCATTGGGGAAAAGGACAATTTCCCAGGGCAGCCATTAGAGACTCCACAGGCAAGCACTGCCCCCAGGTTGCACCTCCCCATCAATGAAGCGATTCCTGTTTCTGCACACCTGGAGTTCTTTTGCAGCAAGACCAGTGGATGAACTGCTCTGGCATCCTCTTCCTCAGACTCCTCACCAGAGTAGAAGGCCAGACGAGTCAATACGCCGTACAGGGAAAACAGCGTGCTCAGCCTGTTCTGGACTATCCGCTGACACGAAACAAATTAATTCTTTTTGGTGGGAACCAATTATAACCGCTGAGCCTCTGGGCATGTTGTTCTAGGACCCACACCAAGCCAGAGGCCAGCTCTTTGATGCTTTTGTACAACTGCATTTTACATTGGAAGTGTTATTACGTCCCAGCAATCAGCAAGCACAGCTAATGATTTTCCTGTAAGGAAATTTGGCATCATGCATGTGTTGGTCAAACCACACAGAGCAAAACGACCACTTGCTGGTGGTGCAGTGAACCGGGCACTGAAAAAATACTCATTAAACAGGTAAACCTTAATTAAGTAAATGTTCTGAAATTGCTTCTTCAAATAAGCAATTGCCTCTCCTGCTGCAAAGATGGTTTTGAAACACTAATGGAACCACTAATTGGTGATGAAGTAGTATGTTCATGAAGTGAAAAGCACGGATCTGGAAGGGAATCTCTTTAGGCGCGTACATATATAGCACACAAGGGAGCAGGCATCAGAGCTAGGAACAGCTCACTGCTGGAGGAGCAGGGCAGCCGGTGCGAGGCTCCATGTCTGCTGGAAGAAAGGTCCAGTGCGCCTCTGTACAGCACCACGGGAAAGAGCCAGCACACCAGCTTGTACTTTGTGTTTCTGTGTAGGATAGAGGCACCACACATTGTGGTTCACAAAGGAGTTTGGAAAACAGCCTGGATTTTGCCAGTGAAACAGACCTCACTCTAGGGAAACAGCAAAGCGATCTGATGAGGGAGAGGATCGAAGCAGTAACCAAAAACCAGCAAGTTTTCAAGCGCAGTCTGCAAGATCCCAAGAAGCAGCCCCAGCTGAAACTACATTCATTATAATCCGCTGTCAAGGAGACAGTATAGAAGCTGGAATAAAAAAATAACCTGTTTAAAAACTACAGTGCAAGGTTAGAAGAAAAAAAAATTAAATTAGGTAGTCACCACTAACTAAATAAAGAGCAGCAGTACACACAGTGACTGTGGACACACAAATCCCCAAAGAGAAAGGAGGATTCTCACAGCATGTTTATAGCAGGGGTAGGAAAATCTGCCCTATATTGACTTGAGATATTACCCAACACAAGACAAGCTGGCATCTACCTCTGCACAGGCTGGAAATCAGCAAAAAATACCCATAATCCCTGCAAAACTGAATTCCAGACTGCTACGCCTTCGTGATTGTAAATACCTGGGTTAGCAAAACAAAGGTTTACATATTTATGCAACAGTCACTCTTTCCCATGCACTCAGAGTACATTCACTGCTGCAAAGGCTGCTTATTTGCAGTTACTTTGTTAGATCGTTAGGTCATTGCCAATTTTATTTGGATTGCAAGCCAAGTACAGCATAGTCCGAACAGTATCAATAAGTAGTAATAACAGAGCGGAGAAATATGGCCATATGCTTTTAAAAATCATTCTAGGGGCCATCTGTGGGAAGAAATGTGGGCTGTAAATATGACAGGAAAGTGAAAGGAAACACTGTCGCTTTGAGCTGATGGCAATGGGTGGATGTGTAGGAGTCCCACCCACAGCAAGGCAGTGCAAGCAAGGTAATCCCACAGAATACATTCAGTGTGAAAGAAGAGTGAGAACAGTCACCTCTCTCTGACAAGCAGAAAAATAATTCAAATGAAGGATCTTGATTCGAATCTAGGATTCTCACCAAGTGGACACAGCGGAGTCAGCAAGAAACTCCTCTCTCCTCCTCACAGACACACAAACAAATATCCAGAAGCACCAGAAGAGTCATTGCATGAAGAACCCTTACAAAGAGCTTTACAAGGATGGGGCACCATGGACTCTGGTTGGGGTGGATGAGCAGCCTGCTCATGGTGAGAATGTGGTGCAGCACAGCTGCATGCTGACCCAGCATCCCAGAGCAGAGGAGCCATTTTCTCCTGCAAATGACTGGGGATACACACCTATTTTACCAAAGGGAAAGTGACTCGTTGTTTCTGTGATCAAGAAAGGTTCGGTTCTATTGAGCTAGATAAGCTGGTGCTGACAAGGCTGCTGGGAACCACCAGCGGTGCTGGATCCTCAGCTCAGCCCCTGGAGGCTCTCTGATGCAATCCTCCATTGGCAAAAGTGCTATGTAGGAAGCAACAAACATCAGACCATAAAACCAAACCTTGACAACTGCTGAGCAGACTTTATGCAAAACTGAGGAGAGCTGACTTCCTTATATTTAATGCACACTGGCTCCTGCAGGAACCCAGTGAGATCCCAAAAGCTGTTAAGCAAATGGTAATAAAAGGTGCTCAACAATCTACAGGATAGCCAAGTATCTTTCTAGACTCTGTGCATTCCTACAGAAAACCTTGACAGAGTTCACCTTCCAAAGATAAAGAGAGGGCTTCAGCAAGCCCTTGAAAAAATCAAGTTGATGCTGTCCTAAAGTCTTTACAAACCTGAACAGCAGTTAGACTTGCTGTTAGAGGCACAGTTGTGGTAAATCCCAGAAGCAGGACACGGCCAGCCGCACACAACCTTTGGCAGGGAAAGGCTCAGGCCAAGAGGAAGCTACTGGCTGAGTTCTTGGGTCTGAAGAACGTCATTGGCTCATCCTTGAGTAAGAACCACACAGGCAGCCATTAAAAAGCAGCTTGAAAAAGCCACAGAATATTACATATCAACATGTACAACGCAAGGGAGAAAATTCACTGATGGCAGCAAGTGCATGAATCTCATTTCTTCTCTATTGTACAAAATGAGATTAAGAGTTTCACAACTGTAGATCAGAAAAGTTTCCCATTCCTATGCAGGCTTCCAGGCAAGCCAACAAACTACCCAACAAGCCAGGGTGCCAAGGCAGCAAATAGTCCACAGTTGGCCACACAGACAACAATGAAAAAAAAAAAAAATCCTCAAAAGTTATTGCGTAGTACCAAAGGATGAAGAACTTTAGTAAAGGCAATAAGACATTCTCCCAGTACAATAAAAGCAGATATTTCAAGATGTGTGTGCTCTCCACCAGGGTACTGAATCCTGCTCACAAGCAAGGGATTATATCTTCTAACCAAACCTGAAAGACCAGATGAGAGTACTTATCTGTAGAGCGTGAGGAACGTATGGAAATGGGTATTAGAAAGACTGCAATAACAGAGGACAGAGCATTTCATTCAATCCAAACCAAACTCACAGGGACAGTGAATAGTAAAGGTGTTCTCACTTTTCCATCTTTCAAGCGGACATCATATTGCCTTTTGTCTGTCTAATCCATTTATAATTTATGTTATTTGAAGCATAGCATCCACTTAATATCCACGCATAGAGAATCTAGTATGAAAGATACATTTGTATTGTGGTAACACCATAAGACAACAAGAAGGAAAAGAGAGAAAATGAAAATTAGTATGTGTTTATATCACAGATAATATCTCCTCACACTGCCTAGCAAGAAATTTTCTAAGATTAAACTAAAATTAACCTACAAGTTAACTAAAATGCCTTCCTATCAGTGCTGTCCAAGGATCAAAAAGGCCTTATTGCCAATGACCTGGAAAATGATGAGTAGTAAATGTTAGTTGCTCCTGAAGATAATTATGGGAAAAAGAAAGATTTCACACATTTGACAATCTAAATGTCTTGCACTTAAAAAAAAAAATGGGAAAAACTCCAAGTGCTGATTTGCTGAGGTGATAATTGGTTGCTAGAAACAATGAGAAGAAAGCTCTACTCTTGAAGACATTTAAAAACATACTGACATTCAGATAATGCTATCTCATCACATTCATCATGACAACATATTATGCAGCATCTACATACAAGGAGAGAACAGGTGAAAAGAGTAAATGGTATAAAATCTTGGAAAGACTCATAAGGACATAACCTGACACATTTGTAACCAAATTTATTTATATGTGCAAATAAAGGTAAACTGCTATCAAAAAGATCCTTTATTTCACAGTGTCTTTTAAGTTGTTTTGCTTGAGGTTTGACCAAGGCTATTTAAAATATTCATAGTCAACATTATACATGCACATGTGCACAGACACTCTGGAAGGATTGTACTGCTGTCACTACCTTTAGTTTTAACCTTATTCAGGTCACCCTAGACCCTGTGGGACTGCTCTGTTGTTTACCGTCTAGTAGCTCAGACACGATTTTCTCTAGAGATAGCTGCCCAGAAAGAGCCTTTCGACAGAATGGAAACTCTCTACCAAGAAACCCCCAAGGGAACAGTTTGAAGACCTCCGTACTAGCTGCTGAGAGGGTAAAAATGTATAATAATAGAACACCAGACCTCTCCTAATTGAAAGCGTGAATTTATTTGTTTTCAGTTTATTTGCTCGTTTGTTTGCTCAGACTGCCAAACTGGCATTCTTACAAAAGCAGTGAACCCAGAAGTTTTGGTTCAGAGATGTGCAGCTTGATAGAGGGAAAGGCACTGGGAGAGCTTTCCTTCTCCTGCCCCTTTGCAGCTTCAGTCTAATTGCTGTACCGGTGGAAGAACAAAGACTCAGCAGAAGTATGCATAGATAGCCACAGCGTGCAGCTGGTCGCCCTCAGCATCTTGTAAATGGCACTGCAATGAAAAATAAAGCTCTTGCATTGTAGGAGGTAAGATTGCAATGCAAAATAAGGAGGGTATTGGGGTTGGTCACTGAAGGAGTATTCAGCGGTGACAAGGGATGTAGTGTAATTAGCGAAGATCAGAGGAAAAGAAATTTTAAAGCATTTCACAGCAGGAAGGACCTGCTGGAGATGCCGCAACTTTTTATACATGCTAGTGCTCACCTCGCCAAGTCATAAAAGGTGTCCTAAAATACCAAAGGGGTTTTCAAACTGCACTTACAGGCTAACAGAAGGAGTAATTTATTTTCTAACCTGATTTGTTGTTGCTATTCATGACCAACTGAATTGATAATTATTTAAGCATTTATTTAAGATTTGAAAGCTTTCAAAAATCTTTCGTGCAAAGCAAAATTAGAGTGGGAGAACACAGTGTGATTTTACTTATCAGCTGTGAAACAATCTTACTAAAAGCCCACACCTCCAGGGGTCTTTTCATCAGGGTCACTATTGACAATAGTGATCATACAGTACCTGATCCAATTATATTCACCAAAATCACACTTGTTGTCTGCACTAGCATCTGGGGTAGTTTTTTTTGTTTTAGCTGTGCAAAGTGACCCACTACTTTTGCTGGTTCTTTCCCCTCCACAAGACTTTTCTTCCTATTACTTACTCTTTTTCCTGCAAAAGAAAATTAGAAAGCATTAAGCACTAAATCAATCATACTTAAAATCATTTATTTTTATACAAATAAAAGCACTTATGAGCATCTCCACAGTTTGTTGGGTTTTTTTTTCCTCGAGGTTCTAACCAGCAGCAATTCAACATTTTTCTTTTAAGCACGCAGCAAAAGGGTTCACCTCAGAGGTGAAAAACTTTCAAGTCAAATGTGGGGCATGTACAATGAAAGCCAGAGAGCAAGCAGTTCATGAAAATGCTTATGCATTAGTAACGTAAATGCATTCAGACTGTAGGACAGGAACAAATAACTTCATACAGCAAAAGCAACTAAACTGAAGTACATGCCAAAAACAAAAAGCATGATGGTTTCCACAAATTGAACAGTGCTAGGGTGCCAGTCTCAAAGGGTTTATGTACTGTCTGAACACATACGGTGTACATAGAAGCTCTCATATAGTTTTGAGAGTGAAATCTAAATGTAGGCTTTATCACCATTAAGGCAAACAACAGTGTCAGCTTCAAAGAGTACAAAGGTTTTGCTAAGAGGTATGCAAAGAAGCAAAGGTATCTTACAGATGCAGTAGGAAGTCTTTCAACAAGACAGCTTCAAGTTTTCAGCCTTCTGGCCCCAGCAGCACCTCCACCACCTCCGCCCTGGTGTCCCAGTATAGGAACAACAAACTGCTCTGGCCCCATGTGCTGAAAGAGCAAGGAAGAAAGTACGAGGAGGAAGCAATCGTTAGTGGACTTTATATAACATCTTCATTAGAGCCAGGCTTAGACCCATACATTCTTCCCTGATCTCTTTATAAACAAATAGCCACTGGTGACAATGAAAGGAGTGCTGTAAACACGTGTGTGGCAGCTGCCGCGTTGGCCAACTGACTGAAGTGTCAGAATTAAAAGCATGAAATATTGACTGGAGCTATAATAGCTTTGTATCCTTGGTGGATCATGGGCAGAAAAAGCACTGTGACACTGCCTCTGCCCTCAGTAACACGTGTAACATTCATAAACCCGGATTAATGCGTTTTCTGTGCCACACATTGCCACAGCATACAACAAAGGTCAAATAGAAAAGGGAGAGGACAGACACCCAAAGAAACCACGGAAGTAAGATCACAGGTGAGGCAAATAAACCAGAACAGCTCCTTAAAGGAAATGAATTTAAAGGGTTTCAGTGATGACTAGGACACACGTCAGATATAGGGACTCTGTAAGTGAAAGTACCAGCCAGAGACTATAGGGAGACAAAGACGGGCAGAAAAAAGGAAGGACCGTGAGGAGCAGAAACAGACCAGGGAAGAGAAGCAAAACAAAAGTAAATGGAGAATTTGTGGGCTACAGGGAAACACGGTACAAGTGAAGTATGACACCGGTGAAGATATCCAAGAATGTGGTGGGGTAGGCCAGGCTGCAGAATGTAAGTCCTTTAGCAAAGCTGCTGCTTCACATGGACTGAGGGAGCAAGGCTTACAGGAATGCAAAGTGAGGAAATAACATATTATAACTATTGCACACACAGCAAAGACATCTTTAAATATTTCAGGCAGTGATGAGGGAGGGCAACATTCCATTTTGACAGATTCTCCTTGCTTGAGACACACTGTCATCTTTGTGTAACCGCGGATGCCACTGAAACCTGAAGAAAATGGTAACCTAGAAAGTCTCTTCAAACTTTCCTCTGTATAGCAGTCCTGGAAAGATAGCCATTAAAACTGCGACCTATTTAACTTAAATAGGTTAACTCACTTAAATAGTGTCTCACGGAATAAATGTTTGCATTCTTATTTCAGCTTCTAGACGACCTTGGAGTGTCAGTGTGAGTACCTGAAGATGACAGCAGGCTACATGCTGCAGAATGAGCCATTTGTTGCAGCAAGCCATTGCCAACAAGCTTGGTAAAAGTATATGACCTGCTCTATGGAGCAGCATTATTCCCACCCATTCATATCTTTAAATCATGTCTGCATACACTCTTTGTTTGCCTTCATTGACAGTAGCACTCATCAGGAAACACTTAACTGTGATACCTCAGATCTACAGATTACCTCTGGTGCTAGCTCATTCCCTTGAGGTCTCTCAAAACAGTTTGTGTTGTGTGTCTGTGTTGTGTGTCTCTCTCCTTGAGGGTGAAACACGAGATTAATCCCTCTTAAACAAGTAAATGGAAAGGGCTGTAGAATGCTAAAGGGTTTGTACATCTGTCATGTCACCAGAAAGCTTTTCTTGCCCCCTGTAGAATTTTATACCAAATGCATTTCACCGAAGAGCCAACGCAGTTGCTGTACCCGTTCCTATACCTGTATACCTGTATAGGTATCTACCCACACAGATACCTATTCCTAAAGGCGGCAGAAAACAGTAGATCTGCGCTTCACCTCGGAGCCAAAACCAAGCTATTGAAATTCAACAAAGCAAGCCATGCTATGTGCTCTACTGATAGGCAACATTTCACTTTCCATCTTGTAACTGAAAAGCTAGACTGCAATCAGGCAACACTTCTTAGTCAACCTTCTTCAAAAGAAATCAGCACTAAAATCCCCAGTGACAGACCACAGAGGCTTTGATGGTGTCCTGCAAGGGCAACATCAAAGGCAGGAGAATGTGAAAGTAAAACTAGGCCAAAACCACCAATCATTCTTGTACAACTCAAAATGCAGACAGAATTCCCTAGCTACTGAAAGTTTCTTGAGCTTCATGATCCATGCAGTGACCTTGTACTACAGGGCTACACTGTCCATGTACACTTACCAGTGGAAAGCTTGAGTGCAGATTTCACTTACCACTCTGGCAGCCACAGAAAAAAATGATGGGAAACAGTGAAAAAAAAAAAATCTCTGTAATTACAGACCAAACATGCAAGGCAACAAGCGTCTTCCACAGCGTGCTGAAATCATCCCTGTTTTACATGTCCTTTTCAAAGATCACCCTCCTTCCCTGAAAATTTAATGAGTTACAACTAGGTTAGCTGAAGTATCTCACCTTAGATTTGGATTTATAGCCATTAGTAGAGATGTGAGAGACCAGAAGTTTTCCCCTGTCAATATTCTTCTAATAGAAAATCCAAAATTTCCTTTCCACTGAAGCAAATGATAAGATAATCCAGCTCAAGGCAGTAGAACTTGTATACATGACCCAGAAACATGAGATAGATTTTAATGGTCTTCAAATCAGACACAATATATACTTACACTGACATAATTTTAATACATTCTGATTAAAAGTTTAAGACAGTATTTCCTTTCCAACTTTTCCTTCCTTCCAATGCACACATCATTTAAATATGTTTATCTTAATTATTTTCATGTTGATTATTTCCATGTTGATTTTTTTTTTAAATGGTTGAGGCAAGCAGCATGGAAAGAAACAAAATTGGGACTGGGAGAAACTAAACACCACTTGTTTCAAAAAAGATCTTCAATTTACATAGCTCCTTATCACTCCAAAACACATTTGTGCAACAGCATCATGAGTGATAGCAGCAGAGGTCTGGAAGGAGTAGCGTTTGTTCATTAACAGTTCCTGCAGAATCGTAGGAGGGCAATGGTGTTGGTTTTTTTTTTTCTGGGATCTACTGAGCTGATGGCTGCTAATTTTCTCTTATTCATGTTCTTCCCAAACAAGCAATGGCTACTTTAAAGATACCTGTGGCAGACATTTAGAGCCAGGTTTAACAGGAGTGCTGAATATCCACCCCAGCAGGAATCAACTGGACCTGCAGGCAGTTGGCCTCCATAAAAAGCAGAGCTATAAATTTCAGTAGATTTTCTCAGTATGTTATCATAACCAGCTAAAGCAGGTCACAATTTCTACCTACATTGTCAGTGACCTTTTATTTTTATGTGTTACTTTCAATCTTGGCATAACATATGTGTTTTCCAAAATGATGAATTTACTGCAGTTAACATAGAGAACACATATGCATATAGTATGTTTATATATCTATTGAATATATACACAACATTATGAAAAAGAAACATAAATATTAGCAATCCTTGCTGGAGTATAAATGTGCCTCATGAAAAGCTTAATTACCATATACCCAAAGTTTTATGTATTCTCAGGGAATATAGGAAACTGATAATGAACTAAACATAGATCCTGGCCAAAGCTAAACTGGCTGTTTCCAAAATACAGTGCTTGTCCCTGTAGATACGGTTTCTGAATAGTGACTGAGACATGCTACTCTGTCAGTACACTCTGTTTCTCAGAGTGCTTGCAACTGTGAAATGTTGTTCTGTATGGAGAGATACCCGTAAAAATGTCATAAATTCATTCAAATGCTGCCTCACTCATGACTGAGGGATCAGAGATATCAAAATGCAATATTTCTCGCAAATATTGCCGAGCCTTCATGCACTGGATGGGTATCTGCTGCCTGTGCAGACAATAAGCAGCAGAATTGAAGCCAAGACCCTGAAGGTGGAACAAGATGGTAAATTCAATAGTAAATTTTCCTTTCGTTTTAGACCAACAGAAAAAAGACCTCAGTTATGAAGACCACAATTCTGCACCCAGTAGCACCTGACACTTACCTAACCGTCATGCACTTTGAGACCAGAGTTAAGTATTGTAGGTCAGATAAAGCCTTCCATTCCTCTCTGCAGAACTTCTATTTTGTCCCTCTTTTTCTGCTTAATGCTGTGATTAAAGGAGGAAAAAATCCTGGTACGTGCATGAGCATACGTTTGTGTGAAATTTGTCTAATTAACTGCTTGAATAGCTGTGAGCACTAGCAGAATAGATAGGAATTAAATCCAGGGGTAAAGGGTTTATATTCCAAGGAAATTGATGTTTCATATACATATATCTTTAGGCTTTGTAACTGTTATTTAGGGAATGCATCTAAAACAGATCATGCACAATGTGTTCACATTTAATTCTCAAATACTTCATGAAAACATTCAACTCCTGGACAGGATGTAAGCTTCCCTTCTGTGCAGGCTACTCTTGTGTATTTGACCCAGATAGACAGTGACCTTTCCCAAGTCCTTCACTCTTGCTAACTCTTCTGAGATCAAAGTGAAGTGAAATCAGTTTTTCATGAATGTTGCTATTTTCCTTCACGGCTGCTGTTGATGGTGCTCATGGAATGACGCATGAAAAGATGGGCTGAGCAATCTTGACCCTAAAGAACTGGCCTTTCCAGATAAGTTGTTTTCAAATGCAGCAACAGCTTCCTTGAAGACAGATGAAGAAGAAACAGATTATCATAGTGTGCTGCTGGCCCATCCTGGTAACAAGCTAAAGTAGTTTCCACTCAGCTGTACTGGTCAGCAAGTGAGGAATGGAGCTCAGAGTCTTCATGTTATTGAAGCACTGAATGCAGAGGTCACGGTATGCCTGGCAATCCACAAAGAGAAATGAAGATAATTCCTCCAGCCCTTTGCTTTGGCAACATAGAGTACTAGAGCATGCTTACACAAAAACTGTGTACCAGTGTAAGAGTTTCACCCAGAGAATGTGACTTTTTCCTTATAAACAGTGTTTTTCATCCAAGTCATCTATCTCACTGGCTTGAGCACATTCTGTTATAGGCAAACTAAGCAAAATCTTTTGTGATTTTCATATCCATCTTTTAGAAACACACTTTACAGAACACAAAATGTTTGCCATGTCCCAAATCTCATGTCATATCTTTCTCTGAGGACTTATGGATTTCCCATTAAAATTGGCAACAAATCATCTCATTCTATGCTCTGAAAGAGAAGGAAATTACTACAAGTATTTTAGCAAACACTCTGTGTTGAGTAATACATTTTTAAGTAGTATGGAAAATATTTTAAAATAAAAATCACAACTGTTGTTCTGAGTTCTCTAGGAGAGGTCATATCTGCAAATCAGTTCTCAACTACAGAAATGAAAAAATCTTTATAAATGTCAGTAGTTAACTACGTTTATTACAACTAGATTTACGATAAATTCCATGGTGAAACAATGTATAAAACTGTTAGAGCTAAATGAACAATAATTTATCATTTAATGGCAAGTCTCCCCACGCTAACAGCAAGAGTAACAGGCAAATAAAGAACTCTAAAATGCCAAGGAACACAGTAGAAAAGGAAAGCATCCAGAGAAAGAGAAGAAGTTAACTTACAGGGAAGAGATATCTCTTCCTCCATTCGCATTTTAATTCTAAGAGCTCGATAGGGAAAGATGCTAGTTTAATCCAGAATCCTCATTCCTCTCAATAATAATAAAAAAAAAACCCAACCAAAACAAAACAAAAATATAACAGGAAGGTGGATAGAGATGTAACAAGACAAAATAAAAAAAAGACATTGTTAAGAAAAGAACTCCTTGGACTGTTGAGAGCTAAACTGAGAGCCCTGCAGGCTTGCTGAATAGGCTGAGCAACTGAGGATGACTTTTTGTCTTAAATTATAACTACCTTCCAGTTCTGTAAATTGAGAATGTAACCATTTTTGCTCTCTGTCAAAAGAAACTTGTTGGCATATTAAGCTAATATTTAGAGTAGATTTAAGAGACTCCAAGGGGCACAAACACAATTTTTAAATAAGGACTGCTGTTGCAGAAAAAAATTGTGAGGAAGAGGGGACAACTCCCATTAAAGACCACCACAGGTGGCAGGTTACTGAAGGTTAAATACAATTTCTTGTCATCATACATTTGGAGGCTCTTGGACGTATCTTCAAAACTATGAAAAAGGGAATTTATCCAAATGGAAAGAATGAATCACTTCATTTCTTCAAAAGCATCAAAGGGATCAGTTTTCTTTTTATATAATTTTTTATAACCTTAATAGGGAATTAAACATTTCCTGATCACATCATTTTTTAAAAGATGAGATTTTAGCTGTAAGTCTCCAAACATATAAACCATAAGAATTTTTCAGGGAATATCTCTGAATTTTGCACCACAGAAATTTCAAATTACATGCTGTATCTACGTTGTAAAAGTTAGGGTGTAAAACAAGATATCGTTGTGCTTGTTTTATTTATGTTGTCTTTAGGAAAATGGATACTGTAATTTTTCCATCCAACATCAAACCCCAACACTTTAAATACACATTAAGAACTCAGTAAGTGATAAACCTTCAGACGCAGTTGCCTGTAGGGAATCAGTATTTCCATCATTGTCAGTATAGGGCCAGAAACTGTTCAGCAGTTGTATCAATTACCTGGAAGCAAAAAAATACAAGGTGTGTAGATAACACAAAGACTGGCAGAGTGATACATACCGGTGTACACAAACAATAGAACTTCAGTAGAGCCAAATCTAGGACAAGCCAGAATGGTGACAACGACACCAGGATCACAGTGGACAAGAAATTGCACATATATTCTCAGGTGCAAAACTGACACCAAAAAGAAAAATAAAAAACAGTTGAGTTGTACACAGTTGGGTAATACACAGGAAAGAACACAAAGGCTTTTCCCTTTTTATTGTGCTTTGTTGAGACCAACAGCTAAGTAATGCATTCAATCCTTGCTCCACTTCTTAAGATGAAATATCATAAATTGAAGAGGCTGTAAAAATTGAGGCAGTACTTGGAAAAGTGACCTAATTGTAACAGAGTTCACTTCATCAAAAAAAATTGGATTATGAAAACTTATTGAAGAATTATTTGCCTTTAAATAGCTGGCCTGGAGAAGGGGATGCACAGCAGGAGGTCCCCAGTCTATGGGACCCAGCAAGATACTGAATTCTGTAGTCAAACACCATGCTGATGACAACATAATCCAGAAGAACTTTACAAAAGTAAATGAGCAAAAAGATGACAGAAGAGCTTCACCAAAGGTAAATTTAAGATGACGCTTATAGGGAAAAATAATCTAGATCTTGCCTGCAAGATGGTGAACTCAGATTTGGCAATTACAACTCAGGAACAAGATCTTGGAGTCCTCACAGAAAGGTCTCTGAAAGCTTTGGCTCTGTGTCAGGTGGCACTTAAGAAGCCTGAGAAAACGTCGGCCATCATCACAAAGGGCACTGAGCAATGAGACACATGGTTCTATCCACCTTGACGCTATCCAAAACCTTGGCACAGTCACATCTTGAGTACCATAGGCTGTTGTGGCCTCTGCAACTTAATAAGGTGGTAGACGAGTCAGGGCGAAGGTGCTGAGGATGGTGACTGAAGACATCAAAGAAATGAAGCAACTATTATCCCCAGGAGTAGTTGCTTTGCCAGGCAAGAGATATGATCAAGATTTACAAAATCATAAAGGCAGCAGTTAAGGTGAACACAGAACTATTACTAAATCTCACAAACCCCACATAGGGGACACACTGTGAAACTGGGAGAACAGTTTAAAACACACATAAGAAAGTAGATTATTTTTTTTTTTTTTTTTTTTTTATGCAGGGGGTAGTGCGTACCTGGAACTTGCAGATGGTCAGGGAGGTGGACAGTGTCAGCCAGTTCAAAGAGGGATAAGGCAAATTTGTGGACCACAGGTCCATTAGGGAGATATTGGTTGAAGAGGCAGGAACATATCTTCTAATATCCTCAGTATGGTGACTATGGATGGTGGGAGAACACAAGAGGCATGGGCTGCAGATAGTAACCAAGCTTGCACACACTTGCCCTAAAATACATGTCCTACCATCTCCAGAAACAGAATACAGGTCCGGATGGATTATTTGTATAACACAGCAAGACTTTCTCATGTGGCTTTTGATAAGTTTTGCTCAGCAAGGTTTATTCTAACTTTTTATACCCTCAAAACTGCTGTGTAATAACCAGTAATAAAAACTCAGTCTGCTATCAGATATTTTTTTTCTTCAAAGTACAGAATTGCCAAAAATCACTCTGCTGCATGACCTGAAACAGTGACACTTTTTCTAAGAATGAAAAAAAAAGCAATAGCCTTGAAGTCGGCTGTTCTATGGCTTTGCAACAGTGGAAACCTGCACCTTATATAGCAGGACTGGAAAAAGAGATCAGAAGATTGCTGTCTCCAAGTGAAGCTCAACATTTTGTTCTTTACCAAAGGTAAAAGTAAAACAACAATCCTGACATTTAACACATTTACTTATTCTAATTATCAGAGGTATTGGCTATCAAAATTATTGTTTTAATATGACAAATGATGTACAGAATAGGTATACATGGCCATTTATAAACACTGGAAGATTATCATTCCAGACCACTGACAAAATTTTATAACTTTATTTCATTTTTCCATAGACACAAATACGATATAGCAGGACTAATGCCTATCTATCCACTTCCCTTACCTTTTGCTCTCTTTCGCTTAATACAGTCTATTTAATTAGCAACACCAACTAGCAGACTTCTGACAACCACGTAACACATCTCGGATAAAAAGCAGAAATCAGCTTCCAGGCAATGGCTCATTAAATCACACTTCAGTGGAAAGGCAAATAGAGGCAAATATAATTTGAAAAATAATTTTAAAACCACTGCAAGACATACCCCACAAATATAGAGAAGCCATTTTGAAATGACATGTATCCCAGTCCTTTTGTCAGTGTCAGTACTGTTAATCTTCTACATCAAAGAGATACTTTCATGAATATTCATGTTAATATATGCAACATGTAATGCAATTTATTAGTCTGGCAGAGAAATCTTTGAGCAGCATGATTTATTTCTTATGTATGCTCCTATCTCAACGCTAATTAAAACTGTATCTAAACCAATATAATATCAAACCAAAAATATGTATTTCAATATAGTGAAGGAAATAATACACTTTCAAATGGTTCTATAACCAATAATTTCCTAACATGCTTTACAAACAATTTTTTCTCTTACATACCTAATTGCAAAAGTCTTCGTTCTTGCAAGATATTAACAGTAGCTTTGTTTATTAATATATTATCTGTTCAGTTTTATAAGATGCTCTGTGTGGATGTAAGTTACAGAAAAACACAGTAATTATGTCCCAGTTTATATCATCATGCTAGTATTTCCCAGGTAGGATGCTTTAAAGTATTTTGTCCTTTTGAGAGCTTTATTCCTTTACATTTACTCTCTTAATCTGAAATTTATTATTTTTATGGTGACTATATTTACACACAATATAGACACTAGCCAGACATTTCTCCATATTGTTTCAAAACAGACACACCTCCCACTACTGCAGGTCTCCTACATATTCATCAAATAGATAATTTTAAGAGCTGACTTAAAAATGTACAGAAGAACTTTATTCTCCGAGCCTCATTTAAACCTCTCTATCTGTCTTGGGTCTTTCCATGACACATGACAATTTTGTATTGACTGTTCAGATCTTTTTCCTGGTAAGATTACCTGCTCAGTGGGAACAAAATTCAGATCGTAAGTACATACACTCCTATTTATGTGCCTGAATTCTTGCCTCTCAGCAGTCAGGACAGGTCTGTTCGTATGCCAAGTCTGCATCCGCTGATGTTAATGTTGGTGTGTTCCAGACCTCAAGCCCCAGAGTATGTGACTAATGATAATAAATCACCTCAGGGATGACCCAGATCACTAGGCCAGGAAGGCACCACATCTCTGTTTGACGAGAGTGCAACAGTAAATTTCACATCCATTCAGGATGAGACAAACAAAACTACCTGAAAGGACGTGGTAGCGAGGTGGGTGTCAGTCTCTCTTCCCAAGTAATGAGTGATAGGACCAGAGGAAACAGCCTCAAGTTGCGCCAGGGGAGGTTTAGATTGGATATTAGGAAATATTTCTTTACCAAAAGGGTTATCAAGCATTGGAACAGGCTGCCCAGGGAAGTCGTGGAGTCACCATCCCTGAAGGTATTTAAAAGACAGGTAGATGTGGTGCTTAGGGACATGGTTTAGTAGCGGTGTTGACAGTGTTAGGTTGAGGGTTGGACTAGATGATCTTAAAGGTCCCTTCCAACCTAGACAACTCTATGATTCGAAATGCTGGGCACAGGACAACAGCCATAGCCCTCAATCATGCTGTGTGTGCATAAAAGTGATAAAAGGACAGATGCAACTTTCTGTGGGCTCCACACTCACCTAGGCTCCTCATACAGACATACCCCAGTCATTTCAACCTGGCCAAAAGGTTTTGAGTACATACGTGCATCAACAGAAAAAACAAACTTATTTAAGTCCAAAGCAAACATTTAGTTGACTATTTCGGCTTTCCATTTTTTTAATTCATGTTTAATAAATGTAATAGAAAGAATGCAAGAAACAATGATAATCTGAACACAGAAAGGTGTACGGCATGATCACAGATCTGTTTGTTAACAGATTAGTGAAGAAAGTCCTACTGTATAGGATTTTTTTCAGTTGACCCTGAAAAAGATTTCTCAACCAAACATCTAATTTCCAAAATATGTGGATTTAACTGTAAAAAATACTTTAAAAAGTCATTCAGATTTCTGTTGATTTGATTCAAAAGTGACATTTAAAAAGAGAGGAAAAAAATCTTTACATTTTCATTTTTTGGTTTGAAAGCTCAGTGTTTAATTTCTAAATATTTAAATATTATTTTAAAAATTAAGCAAAATTATCTGAGGTTAACATTTAATGCAATCAGAATTTTTTTCTTCTAGGCTGTGAAAATAAGGAAAAAAAAATAAGAAAAAAAAGAACAGCCTTCAACATGGATGCTATAGGAAGTAATTTATATCCAGAGTATTCAGTACCCTATGAATCTCACACAGCTTTCTCTTTATTAAAATCTGAGAACATGCCCTTAAGATTATATTTCAGCTCTTCATCTCATTAACTGCTCCACTGAACTTTGATTTAAATCAGATAGGAAAGCTTCTGTTCTGGGGATCCTAATGGAAGCAGTCAATCCCTACCTAACATTTACAGCCATAAAAGAGTGCCTAGCAAAAAGCTTCATATTAGTTTAACACCTTACCCCAAATCATAACAAATGTTCAACATTTTTTGAAAAAAAACACGTAAACTTTCTGAAGATATGATTTTAAGCAGCTCCTGGCTTTCCACTTAAAGTCACTGCATGTCTCACCCTAGCTATACACCTGGTATTCCTTATTATTTATCTTGCTGTGGTTCTGCCTGCAGACCTACAGTCGCATGCCCCACTTCTCCAGCGGTGATGTGAACAAGGACCTGAGCGCTCTGTGCCCACTGAAAGCTCAGGTTCACTGCGCATCTCCAGGAGGCCTTTGCTTTTCCCTTTTCCTTCTCTCTTACGGATTCCCTATGAATCCTCCAGACAATTCTTTCTGGTTTTGGTAGTCCCCTGCAATTCCCAGATGATGAGCTCCCTGCCACGGTTCAAAGTTGGGGCTCAAAGTGTTCTGTTGTCCCACTTTCAAAAACCACTATCTCCCACTTGACACTCACTCCCATGCCATGGTCTCCTCCTCTTTCTTTTAAGCATTACTTACTCCTGCCCTGCTCACTTTCTCTCCTGTTGACAGGACTGTATTTGTCCCCCTCTTTCTAAGTGTTCTTTAGGTTATTCACATATAAGTTCTCTATGTGCTTGCATTACATAGTCAGTCCCATGCCAAAGGTATAATTTCCTCCCACACCTCCCCTCTCATTGTTTTCACCTCTTTAGCTCCTGCCTGAGCAAGGACTCCCTGGGCATGGGACAGCACACTTCCTTCCTTGTGACAGATTTGCTGCTTCCTATTTTATAGTTTGACTTTCTACTCGGGTGAAATCAAAAAACCCGTGGTGGTGCCATCGTTTCAGCATGGCGTCAACGTTCTTCTGGGCTACAGAGGACAAGCAGGAAGGGTGAGAAGGTGGGCCGGTCAGGTGCATCACATCACCACAGTTCTGTTTTCCGACTCCCGCCAAAACTGACAGGGTCATCCAGTCTGCTGCCACATGACACACACATAAACAGCCAAAAGACATTAGATTGGCTGCATTGTAGGTCCTCAGCCCTTGACCACAAAGCAGAACATGGCAGCTGATATCTTATGCTTCAACAGATATTCTCAGCTAGCAGGGCAACCAATTCAAAGATTGTAATTGAATAATAATAAGGTGCTTTGTTTTTATGACAGTGGCCTGCAGTAAACCAATATTTCAATGTGACTTTTTTCCTGTTTATCAGGATCAACTACATCCTGACCAAAAAAAACCCAACTTTCAGGCTCAGTCCTGAGGTGTTTATTATCCAGAGAAGATGCAAATATTAACAATTTAACAGGAAACTCAAGTTATAATTATACAGAGAAATCTAGTAATTACATCTTTGGAGACATAATTGGCCTAAAAATAATGGTGATATTTTAGCTGGAAGAAATGCTAAATTGAAGCAGCCAAATTAGTTGTGATCTTACAGATTATTAGTTGTGAGAGCGGAAGTAAATTTGAGTGCACCATTTTATGCAATGTACCCGTAAAGACACTATAACACTGTGAGTGAATAATTACACAGCAGTCTTAAGCAATAATCAATCAGGGAAATAATCTAAAAAGTCAATGTGCTGTGGGAGAAAGAGTGACATCTATTACAAGATGAAATAATTCCTTTTGGCTATTTTTATTTTAACTCATTTAATTTTTACCATACTGAGGATTTTAATTCTGTTCAAGCATGTATGTTCTCTTCATTAAAAAAGAGACCAAAAAGAAGTGCCACCACTTAGATGAGAAACCATTATTGGGAAGCTGTTGAAAACAAAACCTATCATTTCTGATATTTCAGGCCAAAATACTTTAGGCCCTTCTAGGGAAACAACTCTTCTTCACATATAATCAATCAAAAGGAGCTTGATCCTATTTGTATGTTTCCTTAATGCTCCTGATTTCTAGACTGAACGGGTGGAAGAGAAAGTTGAGCATCCATCTCTGACATCTGAATCGGAGAGTCTACTTCCTACGGCCCAGCCAGGCCACGGCATCCAGGTTCCCCATCCCACCATAGTTTTGAGACCAGAAAAACATCAGTATCGGGAATTCTCCAGCCTTCACTAACGATGCTTTATTCAACCCTCAGTTGCCAGGAAAAAACATTTCAGCTAGTAACCAGTAGTCCATTTAACAATCCTTCCACATTTTCTTGTTCCTAAGTCCCAGCTGAATTTTCACTGTATTTTACATATTCTCAAGTCACAAGTGATGCGATTTCAAACTGATAGAAATGTTTAACGAAGAGAGAGGAATAACTGCATTATGTCGTGAGTTTCATGCTGGGGTAAGACACGTATAAAACACTACTGTAACACATAATCAACTTAAACTGCCTTCTGCTGCATTACCATGTGCCTACAAATGGCACTGAGCTGTTCAGCTGTTTGCGCACACACAGAAATCGTGCAAATAAACCAACACCAGTACAGTCTCATGCTGTGCAACACTTCCAGAAAGCATGTTTAGACTCTGAAAGTGAACACAGAAAATGTCGGACTGCAGTATTTGAACTCATTGCACTTGAGAGAGCCTGAAAACTTCTACTCTTTAAAAAAAAAATAATCTCAGTTTCTGGTCCCAAACAAAGGCGAAAATAAACATCCAAGGACAGAAAAGTTGTTCTTGTACTACCTCTGTTTATTACAGTTATTTTCAAAAATGCTTCTTAGCAATCTTGAAATTAATTACCTATATGCGTGAAAACACAGGCCAGCCACAGAAAACTCATATTTGGTTATTAAAAATTAATACGTGTCACTGTATCACTTTCTTTCCCCTTGCTTCATTTCAGTTTTCTCCTCTTACTAATCAGCCCACAATAATACTTTGCATATACTTTATCCTTGTACTTGTATACTTTATTTAACTTGTATCAGTTTATTTCATTATATTAAAGTGCCAAAAGAAAAATGTAATAGTCAGTGACAACATATTATTTTTAGTTGGAGTAATAAACCCTTGATTTCCTAAGTCACAGGCTCTTGTACCATTACATGCTGTTCTTTAACATTTGCAACAGCTTGGTACCAGTTATTTGTTATACAGTATTGTTTATATTACCATAGCACTTTGGAGCAGTGGTAATGCATCAGGAATATACTGTTCCTCTACAGTCATTCTTAAGCTGAGCTAAATATACTTTGCCTCTACAATCTTTCTTCATAAATTAACAATTCAATAATTTTTTTTTCTTAGAACTATAATAATACTTCATCGCCCTATATACAAAACCTGGATGCATGGTACATCCATGACAGAGATTGTTTTAGTTTCCTGATTATACTGCATGTTTTTAACTAAACTTGATTCAGTTGAGGAATAACTATATTTCTATATAGTTATACATTTGAATATACAATTTTGATGTATACGTCCTTTTTCTTTTGAAGCATGTATCCTATTAGACCATTCCACAAAGACAGCTGACAGCTAAATCTCACTACAAGAGATGTTTCTGACTGAGCTGTTTTTAAAAATAGATTTCCACCATTGCATTTTATTCTGCCATTTAGATGTTGGCTTTTTACAGCACAAATGCAGAAACCAAAATCCCTTTCATTCAGTGAGCGCAGATGTGGAATGGTATACCTTACCATACTTAATGCCACCTCATTGCTTTTGTAAAGTGCTATCCTGCCTAAATATGTTAACATTTGCCCAATTAGAAATTCCTAGTACAGAAAGAACAGCAAGAGTTTACTTCAAAAAAATAAAGTTCACTTTCTAGGGCAAAGGAGATTTCTTATGAAGTTCTCTAAATCCTATTAAAAAGGATTGCTACTAGCATTAAACCAATAAAATTTTAGAGTTCTTTTTCCCTCTCCCCTCAACTAATATTATTTCTTTCAAGCTGTAGTTATCCTGCATTTTATCTTCAGAAAAAAATCTACTATGGAGTTCAAGAATAAAAAATAATCTTTCCGTGTTAGTAATAATAATGCATGAAAGAATGTCATCAAGGTGGAAGACAAATTGCATCTGGAAAACCTAGAACCAGTGCTACATGAGAATATGTCCTATGATTTTAGCCAAATAAGTATAAAACAAGTAATACAAATCAACTTTTGAGAAACTGTCCTTGCTGAAACAAACAAGTTCTGACTAAACTCTCTTACAGAGGGAATATTCCTTTTTTTTTTCCCCTCAACAAAAAGCAAACATTTTATAAGGAAAACAGAATCTTGTATAAAGCAAACTAGATAAGATGCCAAAAAGAACTCTTTGCCTTTGATTTATCAAGATTTTTCCTTCTTACTCACCACCCATAGTAATGTCATGAGGTACCCAGAAAATACATGGTTTAAATAATATTAAATAGTTATAAAATAAAACAACACCTTTTTTTGAGCTGCTTCCAGTTCTCTGTCCTCCAGGCAGAAAGCTTATCTTCACCCAAGAAATAAAAGGAATGAATTCTTCAATTTTCATTCTGAGTTTAGTTCTGCTAAAAATTCTAAGGAAGAGACAATTTTCCTCATTCTGTGAGACATGGTTCCCCTTTTCTCTACCAGAGAGGTTTTGTCTTGCCCTTAGAAGTACCCTCACCATCAACAATGAGAATGCTATAGTTCTTACATAGAAAGAATGTCCAAAAAACAAATACATGACCTCAGCCCAGGCGTAACATCAAAAAAAAAAGTTGATCAGTTAATGACGCCAGCTAAGAGGAAAACTGCAGACAAAAAAAAAAAAAGCACAAATGAAATTACATTAACTGGGGTGATTGTCTTTGTTACTGTTGTCATTATCTTTAAGGGTCACAATACCTAGAAGCTTGCAACAGAAGAGATGCTGTACAAACATGTCAAAAGAGACAAGCCCTTTAACCAAAACAGAGGTTATAACTTAAGTGAAAAAGAACAAAGAGTAAAGGAGCAATAAAGCCAAGGAGTACGCTGGCAGATGACAAGAGAAGGGAATAGGCTCTGCCCACCCTTGCGTGGACTAGATTTGCAATAAATAATTAACTGCATAAGATCTCAAGCCATGAACAATAGTCCAGTTGTGTTAAACAGCTATCTTAGCAGCACTTGTTATTTCGCGCATGCAGAACTGGAATAGCAAGTTTAGGTTGCCCCCACACTTGTAGATGTCATAGTTACCTCTCCATCACGCTTGTGTTTCACACCTCTCCTGCAAAGCACTGATAAGGTTTCTGCAAGACTATACAGGAGACAGGGTCATAGGTAGAAAAAGAATGCAGCTCTGCAGGATGCCTCCCAAAATCATTGCTAGTTACCTCTAGAAATTCATACAGTCACTTTCACGATCAGACCACATTTTTTAGGAAGTATCAAAGAAAACTTATGATCACCTTTCTTCATTGTGAGCCTTTTCATCTACTGTGCTGAAACCTAATGTTTTTAAGTATCATTTTTAAAATCATTTCAGCTGCTCCTCGCTGATTTAGGATACACATGGAAACATGACTTAAGAGCAATAGATTTTTTTTTTGTGTGCCTTAATAAGCCTAATGAAGCTGTTCAGTAGCTTGAAAAAGTAAAAGGAACTTCCACAACAAGGTAGGTTTTGGCCTGTATTATAGCATCTAACAGAGAGATAAGTTTCATACCATCAAAGCAGGGAAATTATCCCAAAATTTTCCAATTAACAGAAATCATGCCTGCTTTGGCCCACATTTTTGTAGCTATCTCTAGGCATTATCTGCTCTTAATATCAAATTACTTTATTAATTTATTGGAAAAACTGAACACACAATCTAAAATAGGAAATGTTATCATAACTGTGTCTTCTCAAAAACTCTCCTATACAAAAACCCTAAGATGCTTTTTTACATTAAGCATGCCTCACTTCTGCTGGGTGCTACATTAAATGTAACACTAATTCTTCAATTTGTTTATTTTATAGAATTACCATTGTCCCTTAAATATAACACTGAGAATCAAATTCTGTTGTGAAGAGTTTAAAATTCAGGCTCTGATCCTGCAAGATGACCTGTGCATGTGAACCCTGTTGCTCCTAAGAAACTTGTTCGTGGGTGAAAATGGACCACTTCATTCCTTTTTGTAAGAGATCACTTTCAGCAACGTTTTAATCTATAACTTTATATGTTCAGACTGAGCTTGCAAATAGTTTGGAGCATGGATAAAGGTCATTACCACTTTGGTTCAGATCTTCCAAATAACTTGTTTTTAATTTCTCTTCAGAAACACGTCCTTTATTTCATAAACATCCATTACCATGCCTAAAAGCAAGATAAAGAATACCTCCAGTGAGTGGTTTTGGGGTCATCTGTGTGGTTCCAAAACATAAGGAGGACTCGGGACTCCAACGTTGCTCTGAAACAAGGAAAGCTTTTCAGCTTAACTCAATTACAGTTTTCAGACATGAATGCCTAAAATCACTTAATTTGCACCCATGCTTTATATTTGAACCTGCTAGCTTCAGTAGGAGCAGCAGGTATTCCTATCTTTAATTAAAGATCATTCACATTCAGGAGTAATGGCTACATTCACATACTTACATTTAAAATGCTGGTGCTTAGTTTAAAAGAGCTTTGTTTTTCATAGGATATGGGAAAAAAATGACTGAAAACAAAGCAATTATTTCATTAATTATTTAAAAAGACTATTGTGACATTTAATTTTCACGTAAGTAGAACAAATTGCAATATCCTGTGAAACCAAGTAGGTTGGTTGCTAAGGCTGCACTGAAAATAGTAAGCTTTTTCAAGTTCCCTCCAAATTTATTTTTGCCAAATAAAAAAAATACACTGGTTTGGCAGTATAATCATACCAAATATCACATTTCTACCAGTTTCACAGTAAAAAAATATTTTGTTAGTTTTTGTGAAAAATTGTCCTCAGTAAGCACAATTTATATGAAAAGGATGAGAACTAGATGTATAACTTTTAAACAGAAGACTCTTGCAAAAGTGCTTTAAAATTAATAGTAACAAGATGTCAAATAGAAGAAAGGTGTACAAAAAGAATGTGCAGAAGTCCATGAGATTCATCCACAGGTCCTGAGGGAACTGGCAGATGAAGTTGCCAAGCCACTATCCACCATATTTGAGAAGTCGTGTCAGTCCAGTGAACTTCCCACTGACTGGAAAAGCGGAAACGTAACCCCATTTTTTAAAAGGGTAAAAAAGTAGGCCTGGGGAATTGCAGGGCGGTCAGTCTCATCTCTGTGCCCAGCAAGATCATGGAGCAGATCCTCCTGGAAACTATACTAAGGCACAAGGAGGTGATTGGTGAACATGGCTTCACTAAGGGTAAATCGTGCCTGACAAATTTAGTGGCCACCTACGATGACTTTACAGCATTGGTGGATACTGGGAGATCAACAGATATCATCTACCTGGACTTGTGCAAAGCATTTCACACCATTCTGCATGACATCCTTGTCTTTAAATTGGAGAGACATGGATTTGACCAACAAACCACTCAGTGGATAAGGAACTGGCTGGACAGTCGTACTCAAAGAGTTGGAGTCAACAGCTCCATGTCCAAGTGGCGAGCAGTGACAAGTGCTG
>RSEF01000031.1:47185484-47212345 GCA_003993805.1 Himantopus leucocephalus | reverse complement strand
AAGGCCAAGTGCAAGGTCCTGCATGTGGGTCGCGGCAATCCCATGCACAAATACAGGCTGAGGGGAGAATGGACTGAGAGCAGACCTGAGAAGAAACCACTCTATGACTATGACTATAAAGAAATTAAAAGCAAACTCATTGCACTGATTGTAGCCCTTTCCTACATTTTTGCTATGAATAGGTGAAATACTGTATTCTTTCCATAGCTGCTAGTGTAAAAATCCATGAAATGGTTATGTTTTATTCTCTTTTTGCAAATGCTGGTCTTTCTTGCTTTGGATTTCTATGAAATCAGACTGTGACTTATAATAAGAAGGAAGGTGATAGAGCTCAACATTTCCCAGCTAATTTTATTCTGCTTAAAGCATTTCTGCTGTCAGCAGGAGTAAAATTTACTGCCACAGAAAAGCATGGAAAAGTCAAATATGATTTTCTAAAATTCAACATATCTTGCATATAAATGAGGCCACACCTGTGAAGGCCTTTCTCTTTTTATTTGTTAAAGTAGGAGTCAAACACCCGTCATGCATCACCACAAAAAATGGGGTGGAAATGGAGTGCTGCTTATCATCCCTTTGTTCAGCAAGAAAAAAAAAAGAGAAGAAAGGAAGAAAGAAAGAAAAAACCTTCTGACTTGATACAGAGAAATTCTTATACTCAGCACTCACAAATAATGCTAGTTACCCTAGCAACTGCCACATCACATGGGACTCAGTTTGCCTCCAGGCTCCACAGCATATTACAGAAACTTACTGGCTTTTGATCTTGAGAAATAGTTTACATTCACACAACACAGACACGCATACACACCAGAAGATTAATACCCATGCAAGAGGCGCATTTATATTTCTGAGTAATGCATCCTGTGCTTTGTAATTTTAATACTTAGTTCTGGAATCCTATTTGATTGAGTTGATTGCATGGTTTGTTAACTCTGAATTTGAGATGAAGTTAGCGCTGTGTTGATGAGGAGAAAAATAGCACTAATTGAGATTAGGTTAATGGAAAAGCAAGAATTCCAAATAAACTATGCGAATAATATGTACAGGGCTCTTCCAGAGCACAAGTATATGAGTGTGCCACTTGGTCCAAAAGAATTTATCCATAAATCCATTTTTCCCCAGATAGCTCTATTTAATTACTGTGAGTAATAAAGATTCTATGGTATAAAATCAATAACAGTTTTTCCACTGACTTTTTAAAACCACTCCCTTTCATTTACAATTTTGCTGTTATTAAACTTACTGTACAGGATTCTTCAGTTATACAGCAACAGCTAAGACTACACAGACATAACTTTACATCTATCTCCTCCACTCCTGCCCAGTAAAGCAAAATTTTTAAGATACTTAACCATATCAAGCAACATAACTTTGAAAAACCTGCTTTTACTGATCTCCTTTCATCCATTTCCTCATTTGTCTTAGATTTCATTTGATACAGATGTACTGAAAGTACTTTGAAATCATTAACTTACATTAGCTCATGTTCCATAGATCCATTCAATGACATTTTATAGCATATATATTGCTGATAAGAGTATGAAGTATCAGTCTCTCCCTTCATCTAGATATAACCTAACTGCAAAAGTTAATGAAACAAAAAGCAGACCAATTGAAGAACCTATAAAGTTAATTTACAGTGGCGCTAAACTTGAAACATTTCTAAAATGTGCTAACAGTTTAATGTAGTACAATGCATGTCCAGAATCTACGCTGAAATTAAAGGAAATTGTGACATTGGTGAAATCCCCTATAATAAACTCACAAAACAATGACTACTTAATCTAAATATAGATTTGAATAAATACAAAATATATCTCAACTTCATATGTCTTTTTATTCAATGCCATCACACGCTTCAGTATTAATGCATTTTTTTCCTCTCTGTGTTAAGGATAACATAATTAACTTATTTCACGATATGGGAGAAAATCTAGAGTAGGTTGCATTTACTTGCGGTCCAACACTAACCAAAATCCACAAGCATCTTTGCTATGCGCATAACAAGCTTTTCTGACCTGGTCTCATAAACTGTTTCCAAATTATTTCTTCAGCCATTAAATATCAAAGCCAAAATAGCACTAAACCAGAAGAAACACCACCTGGCAAAATAAGTTACTGTATTCTGTCGTGAGCTCTCACTCTAAAAACACATGCCTGTGTGCACACACGTGCCTCCAAAGAAAGCCCTCTCTTAACACAATCATTTCCTTTTTCACATAATAAATAAACAGATAATCCCAGCATTTTGATACTGGAGCAAAATATCTGAGTGCATGAAGCAAGCAGTGGAGTCACAGCAGCACCTTGGGGGGCTGTGAGCCAGAAAAGGAGACCCTCGGTCCTGCAGTGCTGCTACCTGCTCTGCGAGCCCGCAGTGCGATGCTCCAAAAGGCGTTCGGATGACACAATGAGACGCTCGCTGATTAATCATTACATGGCAAAATAAAACAATTTTTGGCACCAGGCCAGCTGGACTTCATTCCTCTTTCTCCCCGACAGTCCCACGCAGCAAGGATGAAGTAATAAAACCACGATGTATTAAAGACAAAGTTTTTAAGGACATCAAAGCTAAGAGTCAAGTGATAAATGAGGAGTCAGGGCTGCAGCTTGGCAATGCAGCAGCCAGATGTAGCGTGTGACTTTTTTTTTTTTTTTTTTNTTTTTTTTTTTTTCCCCCCAAGAATTTGGGCTTCCTGACTAGTCTTGCAGTGACGTGGACAGCAGGGCTGACCTGACAGCTTGCTGCTGCTGAAAGCTCACGCCTCCCCTTCCCAGCTCCCAGTAACCTTCATCATTTTGCACTAATTCTGGCTCTCGTTGTACTCTACTGTCAGCTGATTTAAGCCACCGAAATAGCAGAAAAATGCGTTATTTTTATCCCTGGATCTATTTTGTCCCATTCTAGCAAGATAAAGCAGCTCACAGGTGATCGAGCAGTGTAACAGCTAACACAAAGTGAGAGGTGGGAACACAACGGAAGGGGCAGTGAGTTAAAATTTGAATTCATGAGACATACTAACCCAAAATAAATAGCAAAACTCTCAGTTTTCATTGTTTTGGTAGCACAGAACACCACAACTTTTGTGTTTTGACAAATCTGTTTTTAAGCAGATGTGTGTTTAAAAACAATTTTTTTCAATTATTACAGTCAGCAAATCTGGTGCTGACTTTCATTTGTCGGTATTCAGTCCAAATTTAAATTAGCACAGAATACACTATGAAACAATATTTAACACAAGAAATATTCTTTAAAATATAGCTGCCTCCACACATTAAGCAGAATGTGAGCCTGGAAGTATTTATTACATGAGAATTAGCCAGGAGAGACTATATTCTGTCTCAAACTTCATACTTAACTCTAAGCTGTAGTAGTAGTTTTCATATAATAGAAACAGGGAGGTTTTGAACATGTGTGATATGGAAGCACGCTTCTAGCCATCTAGTATGCAAACTGCACTACCACGTAGCAAACTGTTGGCTACATCCTGCTCTAAATAAACATCAGCACGATGATTCAAAGAAAACTATTTATGTAAACCAGACTGTGTGCAGACCCCTGTTCAGTCTATGGCTGCAGCTTGGGACTTGAAAAAGATAGGAAACTTTTAATGCAGTCCAATGTCTTGCTCAGGAAAGTCTAAAGCTTAACACTCTGCACGGCTGTCTAAGGAAGCCCTGGCAACTGCAAGTTTTAAAATTTTTGTTATAAAAAGCAAATTCCTGTTTTCGTCAATAAAAACAGAGGTTTCAATTGAAAAACCAACCAACCAAACAAAAAAACACCTGCTTCAAAATCCATGCTTTAATATGCCTATTGACAGTGAAGTGAAATAAGAAGGCACAAGGGCAGTATGGCTAAAGATGTAGTTCAGCTGAACATGCAGTTCAATCAGAAGTTACGGATCTGACACAGATATTACTGGATGATACATTAAGATCAGACTGGACACTATAGTAGTCTCTCACAGTCTAAAATCTTTCAGCCTAAGAACTGGGAAACGGCAAATATGTTCTTAAAAGTGCACTTTCTAGACTTTCTCAGAGCAATGGCACTGTAATACAAGACTTCAGTCATTTCTCACTTTTTTATAAAAGCCTTCTCCTTTTTAGGATCGTCCAACTGATTTCCAGGTTTTGTTTACTCTTTACGTGCCTGGACAATCCAAAAAAACGCACCATATCAGCTTTCCAAAACCTAACCATAGACTTTGCTTTCAATCAGATATGTAAAAAAGCCTATGGTTACACTTCGCAAGCAAGTCACATACACCCTTCAAGGACAGCTACCGAAAAAAGTATTTGTTTCTAAGAAGTACAGCCGAGAGTGGCCAAATTTAGCTCAAAGTTGCCAATCATAATTACTTTTGGACTGGTAACAGAAAAAGATGAACTGCAGTACAAGAGAGAAACAATCTGATTGGGAAAGGAGGAAAGAGAAGAATACAGAAATTCAATCTTCGCTAAAAAAGTTTCACCAACCCAAGGTTCAAGCCAATAGAAAACACATTTCAATTTGCAGGCATATCTTTAAAGACAATCAAGGACATTATAAACTATTATAAATCATGGATCTACTTTCAACAGGGCTGCTTGAATTAGGATGTTTCATCCAATGTGGGCAATAACAATTACTAATTGCGCTCTCAAGAATATTTGCTGCGTCTTCATCCATTACCAGCGTTCAAGGCAGTAAGTGCAAATAAAACCTCAGAATGTTGAAAGACATTTCAGTTGTTAAGTCTGACATGAGACAAAGGGTACAGAGTAAGTAGTTTTGTCATTTTTCATCATAATCTCCAAAGAAGATGGCACCCGACATTAACAATTACAACCAGATTTCTCAGTATGTGAGAACTGCCAAAATATAGCTCCTGTGGGCCACTGATTACTTAAAGGTATCTTATACCCAAGTTTACTTTTGGTTTTAAAAACCACCTATGAACGACTGGGGCTTCCTTTCACGTTCCACCACAAAGAAAGATTTCTGTTCTGCATTTTGACCTGAGGGCAGCCACCAAAACCCAGCCAGCTTCCAAAACCTTCCTCACTTTCCAAGGTCCACTTCTGCATTGATCACCTCCCCTCCAACCCTGTGGCAGCTCGTGTGCTTTAATAACCTCAGGTGCACAGTATCATCAAAGGCTTTCTGAAAACCCATTAGACACCTGTATCTGTATCCTTTCTGAACTGCTCAGGGAGCACCCACAGTTTAGTCAGACAGGATTTTCCTTCAGAGAAGCTATGCTGTCCCAACAGACCACGCTTACATGTGTGCTCAGGTCCCTCAGGCGAATGCCACCCAGCGCGGGAGGCTTGTTTGTATTGCATTCCCACGTGGTGCAACACTTGCATGGGTTTCCTTTAAATCAAGCTGGTTCCTCTGTCCTCTCTGTCACAAAAAGATGCTGCAGACGATTTCATCAAGCGACAGTCAGAAAGCCAGTCGATTATACAGACTTACACCACAAGTGTACTGGCTGCAGACAGGTACTTCTGCACCATCCAGTTGTGCTTTAACAGCTGCTGCTTGAGCTGCACACTTCTCAAATACATTCCTAATCAAGAGGTCAAAGGGACACCGCAAGACAACATAGCCTGGCACCACCTCAGCTATGATGGGCCTCCGCACAGTAACTTGCGCGTGGCTGGAGCATGGTTTTTTGGGAGGGTTTCTACCCCCATCTGACAATGGAACAACAACTCCCTTAGTAATCTGGTTTTGCAACCAATTGATTGACTCATTGCCTTAAGGGGAAAAAAAAGAAGATTGTCAATCAAATTTTCTTGGGCTGAGGTCTCATGTGTTTTTTTTCTCCCATTTCTAAAGTGAAGAGCCTTTTAAATACCTTCTATTTTTAATTGTTTATAAGCAGGTCTTCATTGTTTTGATAACCTGTTTTTTGACCCCTCTGGTACGAAGAATTCATTGTGTGCATGAGACTTTCCCCAACATCTTCAGCAGTAAAAACTGTTACAAGGAATTCACTGAGTTTCCCTGTCATGGTCTCATCACCCAAGCACGCCTTCAACACCTTTTCCTCATGGGGTCTCACTGGTTCCCTAGATGACTTTCTGCTTTCGATGCACGTAGAGAACTTTTCACTACCACCTTCAGTTTCCTTCGAAAAGTGATTTTTCAAACCATCTGACACTCCTGTTTCCAATTGACTAGTCCATCACATACTGGCTGCTTTGTCCTCTGCATTTAAGCAAGCTTTACATTTCTTAACATCAACCTTTCCCTACGATAGCTACCCCAAGTCTTCTAATGAGTCAGACATGGTTTGCTTGGATCACTTTGTTTGCAAGCATCTTCTTTTTGGACTGCCTCATTCTTACATAATTAAAATACATGCTGGATTTCTATGCATAAATTCTGCATGTGTGATTTATCTGTCCTCCTCTCTTCTATTACAGTTATAAACCTAACTGTACTGTGATTGTTACTACAGAGGTATCCCAGTAATAAGTCTTGAGGTAAGTCTTCAGTGTTGCCTGGGACCAAGTGCAGAAGAGCATCTTCCCATAAACAGTCCAAGAATAGTTCTTCAAGAAAGCAGTTAACTACTAAGTCCAAAAAAATTCTCACTATATTTAGCACACATTCTAGTACAGACTTTTTTCTTCAGCTATAGCATTTAGTTATGGTTCATGTTAACTAGTGGTGATCACAGAACTAAAAAAGGCAGCCTTTTGGTTTTCCAACTTCAGGATTGAGTTTGCATTTGATAGTGGGCATTTAATCTTTCAGACAGTTTACAGCATCCTGGTGATGTCATCTTATCTGGATGATTAAGGACAGATTTAGTCTTCCAATCAGAGAAAACATTCAGTGTCAACGGCAGCTTTAATCGGAACGATTACTTGCTGTGTTGAAACCGCCCCAGTGAACAGCACTGCTGACCTTCCCCCTGCAGGAAATTTAAGCTTCTGTCAATTGATCAGTCAGGATAACTAACATTTCACCCCTGATCAGGATTAAACATGGACTTCCCAGATCAAAGATACAAGAAAACTTCTCATTTGTGCAAGCAGAGTACTGCAGATACCTATTCTTTTGGGTCTGCTTTCCTAAGCTGTCGTTAAAAGATACCTTGGGTATGTCCTGTGGATCCAATTACTGTCTGAAGTCATTGCCATCTCTCATCTGGTTAATCACACACACAATTATTGGGGTTTTTTTCTGGCAGGATTTTTATAAATTAGTATCAAGCATTAACTGTCAGACTAAGGTTTCTGCCTTCTTCCCATGGCTCACTGTCAAATAAAAATAAAAAGGCACCAACCACCCCAAAGGGACTTCCCCTGAGACAGGCAAGTCTCAACTGAGAACATTTTTCAAACACATAAGCCAAGTAAGATTTTTCCCCTCGAAAACTGCCCACTTGAGACAATCTCTTCATTCCAAAAATGTCTTTCCTTCTGGATGAAGTTCTCCTAAATTAAACAATGAAAACTCCACAAAATAGGAGATGGGGAAGCAGGCAGCTGATTGAAGGTTTGACATCAAAATAGACTGTTACAGCTTCGTTTTTCTGAAGCCCAGATCCTCTGTATCCAAACCAAGGGCCATTTTCCCGTTGACTTGAAGGCTAAATTATACAAGTAGGGAACATGCCATCATTTATATGCATTTAAAAAAATTTCTTTTTTTGAGTCCAGACAGAAAAGTTACCAATGACTGCGATAGAGATTTCAATACTGATAAACATCCTGAATTCCTCTGCAGTTGGTGACATAAAGCATACATTATATTTCAATATGTAAGAATAAGGAAGATTTTTTTTTCTCTAAGTTTCTTTAAAATCAAGATCTAAGACGACAGAAAAAGAGCCATATCAAGCGCATCACTGATCTTCCATAACTGGAAGGCAGATAAAAACATTCAAATGTTGTAAAAAATGAGACTAACACTTTAATAACGGTTTAAATTGAATATTCAGGTTTTTTCAAATGGTTTCTGAGTTAGCCACATAAGTACAACATGCGTCACCTTGAAAAATACAGCACAAGGACCTCAGTGAACATTTCCTTTGATTTGCTAGTGGCAGTTTAGGTGCCAATATCACCATTCAAGGGTGCAACTAATCTCCACGGGAACAGCTGTTTGCTTCACCATCAACACTACTCCCGACAAGACTTGGGCCTTCTCTGGAAGCCCAGACTGAAAGAAGAGGATTCAGTTAAGTTTAAGAAAGAATAAATTCAGGGCTTTGGCTTTAGTTTTTTTCATTCCATTACAATTTTGCGTATTCATTCTGCAAAGTTACTTTCCAAGACAAAGCATCCTAAAATTCATACCTCTGAATAGTTGTTACAAATCCCATAATTCACCATGAAAATTCCTCACTTTTTATGCTCCTTTCCTTTCACAGCCTTTGAAGATGTTTTAAAGTGGGCTGCTGAAACACCCCAGGTACCAACAGACTACCTTCAGATGCAAGCATGTGGAAACTGATCTAGTTGAGGATTTCATTCTTTAAGAAGTAAATCTTGAAGGCGCAGGAGCAGGCTGTCCCTATATGCTGAAAGACGAGCTGGTGTGGAAGAAGACCGGCCTGGCTGAACAGAGAGCTTTGACTATGATTCGATGAGAGTTTATCTACCATTTTAACTGATACACCCATCAGCATTTCTTCCTCTGATACTTTTCCAATTATCTCTTTACCAAAAACTAATTCTGGAATAATATCAGCTGAACACTGAAATGCTGATAAAAATTAAAGAGAATTAAATTCTATATAAAACATGAATATAGATGGACAGGTAGAAATCTTGCATATAGTCAGTTGCTTGGAGCTGTTACTGTTCATAGAATCATAGAATGGTTTGGGTTGGAAGGGACCTTAAAGATCATCTGGTTCCAACCCCCCTGCCATGGGAAGGGACACCTCCCACTGGACCAGGTTGCTCCAAGCCCCATCCAGCCTGGCCTTGAACACTTCCCGGGATGGGACATTTCTGGATATCTTTCAATTTTCCATCATAAAAATTGGAAGATGTTTGCCCCAATTAAAATAAAAAGCATTAAATCATTGAGCTAAGGCAGAAAAAAAATGAATCTTACATTTAATGCATTCTTCTCCCCACTCTATCTCATTCATCTAGCTTAAAACTTTGGTGCTCTGCCACCCAGTATTCCAGTGCATTATGACACTACCTCTCCCTTGGTAGTTTTATCCATCTGTAGACTATAGTTCACACCATGAAGCTCTACGCTGCAATATTTCTGGCCTGAAATAGACTTCTAAAAGCATCTCAGTACCTAACACTTTTCTTAAACGTTTTTTGAGTCGCTGAAAAATAGGTTAATGTAAAGCACTACAGCGAATCATGGCTTGCTCCATTTTTCATAGGGTTCAAGCTGTTAATGCTGTTCTCGGAATTCCTGCATATTTTAGCACTTGTGTCTCCTTCACCTTCACAGAAAGAACAGGTCATCAGGAGATTCAGCAGGCAAGAGTCTAGCAAAATGGCAAAATGAGACAGGGCAATAACCCTACCAGACATCATAGCTGGTATTTATAGCAGAATACATAAAGAAGCTTGAGGCTTTTTTTTTTTTAGCGGAAAATAATAATAAAGGAACATAATGGACGAAAGTTTTCTTCTTGCTCAGGCAGCTTCTTACACTCTGCTTTGTCAAAGAACTATGAAATTGCACCATCTACCTATTGTCACTGCGTAGAGCTGCAGAGTATCACAGAAACACAAAGGATTTTAATTCAGACCATGCTTGAACAGCATAAAGATTATTATTTCATTCCCTCAGAACTCTCTTCTAAATTTCATTTCAGCTTAGGAGTATGAAAATGTGCACACACAGCCTCAAGCCCTGCTTGAGCCCCAAGCTTCACTGAAGCCCCGCTCCAATCGCAGCATTTTGCTAAAATGTCCCATCACCCTCCTTAATCATTCAGAAGTATGGAAAACTGTTTTCTAGAGAGATTTGAGAAGAGCACACCATCTCCTTCCATGTCTTTGCTTATTTTGACACTGAAACCATACAATATTTCCACTCTTCCTACTCTTGCAGCACGCTGAGGTTTTCCATTTATTTCTCCAGCCTTTCCCCCCAATTCTTTCTGGTGAATTTTTTCTGCCCTCCCACTCTTCATAGAAATAAAAACACTGTGCAAAGTTCTCCTTCTTTGTCCTCCCTGTCTTTTCACTCCAGACCAATTCTTCGATAGGCAAGATCAAGCATATGCAAGTTTAGACAACTGTCTCCTAAAAATAGATGGGATGTGGTCAGTTAATATCATTACCTTCCCTTTTGTTTTCAGTGCAAGTCAGCTGATTCTGTATTTTTCCCTGCAGACCGACAGTCTTCTTTCCTCAGCTCTTCTTATGTGGCCTAGGCTAGAGGGTCTATACCCTCTGTAGCTTTGCCTTGATGTCATTCTCTGCCACCAAACTGCTAAAGCTAAGAGTAAGTCAAGGAGGATGTTAAGACAGACTGGGTACTGAAACATGAGGGTAACTTTCCCTCCCCTGAGCCACGCCACAAAAATGCACAAGATTAGGTTTAGCACTCAATACCCCTGGAGCAGCGGCACTGAATCTTAGCTACTGCCATCCAGAAGCCACCAAATGCAGCAACCAAAGGCAACTTCTGGGGAAGTAGTGTCATTAAGAATGATCCTTGTGTTACACAGAGGAAAGTAAAGCAGCTGTTGATTGATGGAAGTGTCACTCTGATGCAAGGAAAAAAGGCCAAAGAATTGCTTGGTAATGATTCCTGAGACACAAGAGAGACTTATTTTTTAATGAATCTGTAATGCTTTATAGGTCAGTTATCAGCACCTCCGTAACAGCCTACACTCTCCCAAGCCACACGCGTGGTTAAGTCAGAAAAAAACACCTACAAAAGCAGCTCACAGAAAGATTTCTATGCTTAAGTATCATATATTTAACAGTGATACTTAGTTTTTACCAGATCAGAAGTACTGCAGACAACTAGGGATCCCCCTTGCTCCTTCCAAAAAAAGGAAGTTTTCCATATTCTGTAGAGCTGAAGACACAGCTCGATCTTCCATGAGTGCTTTTATGATGGAATAAAGAGGCAAAAAATAAAGCAAAACCACTGGGGGAAAAAAACCATAATCCACCTGAAGGTTCTAAAGGACTTGGAAAGTTGGAATTAACCTCTGGCTAAAAAATGTGGTGTAATACAGACACACACACACAAAAAAAAAAAAAATCAATAATCCAAACATTATTAAGTGTGTTATTCTGAGGATCCATCTATCAGACACATATTTTGACCACTCTTACAGTGTTCACTGTAATCACCCATCATGGAAACTGACATCCCAATTAACAGATCAAGTCACTGAAAACCACTCATGCAAATATTCCCTGAAAAGAATCATCAGCAAAACTGTATTTGCCAAATGCTCAGACAACACACAAAGAAACGGGCACCTTCACTGTTGGCTGCCAAGCTTAATATTGTCTTTAAAGTTATCAGCATTGTAATAAATCTACGTTTTTCAGTTTTAGATCTGCATTTTCCCTACCGCAGCTTAACAACTTAGTTACACTAGTTAGTTCTTCCTCAAAGAATTTTTTCTATTTTTTTCTGCTTATATTCTCACTGAAGACCATTCACAGAATCACAGAATTATAGGGGTTGGAACGGACCTCTAGAGATCATCTAGTCCAACCACCTGCCAAAGCAGGACCACCTAGAGCAGGTTGCACAGGAATGCATTCAGGTGGGTTTTGAGTATCTCCAGAGAAGGAGACTCCACAACCTCTCTGGGCAGTCTGTTCCAGTGCTCTGTCACCCTCGAAGTAAAGAAGTTCTTCCTCATGTTGAGATGGAATTACCTGTGTTCCAGTTTGTGCCCACTGCCCCTTGTCCTGTTGCCAGGCACCACTGAAAAGAGTCTGGCTCCACTGTCTTGACACCCACCCTTTAGATATTGATAAGCATTGATAAGATCCCCTCTCAGTCTTCTCCAGGCTAAGCAGACCCAGGCTGCTCAGCCTTTCCTCATAAGAGAGATTCTTTCTACTGCTTTTTAACACACATTCCTCTTTAAGGCAAAGTTTAACATTAATAACTGACTTCAGCCAGACCACCCTCCCAAACATCTACAACATCAAAATTTGATTATGTTGGGTAATTTCTGTTTCAGATTCTTTGGTACCATTGAAAGAGTTAGAAAAAACAGTTATGTCATCCATTAACAATTCTTTGCTTAGTCTATATTATAGGTACTATTTCCCTTCCTATTACTACAAACATTCATTTGATCCATAAAACTTGACATTATCTTAGTATTCACCTTAAGACTTTTTTTTTTAAAAAAAACCCAAACAACTGAATCCTGTGTTTTACCAAATGAAAACATACTTTGAACCCACTTAGATTTTTTTTCAGACCACAGTTTTGTGTTCTGGATAGCTTTCTCATTTCTTCAAAAGTAAATTATACAGCCTGACACCACCTAGCTTTACTGAAACTTATCAGGCGATATTTCTGCAGACACCGTAGATTTTGAAAGTTTTTTTAATGCAGCTTATAGACATTCTGCTCTTCTCCTGCAATTCTTTTTAAAAATTACACTTGTCCTCTTCTCTTATTTGCCCACAAAATAATGAAATTATTTATGCTCCAAGCCCTAAACTACTGAGAACCTTTTTCAATGTCCAAACAGCAACATCTGCATTTTCAGCAGTTTAAAAGTAACCTTTGTCCATTCCTCTGTTCTTCCCAGGAGGAAAAAACAAAAAAAAAAAAGAAAATGCATCCAGGAGAGCAGTTTTAGGAAATTCTGAAAGCTTGTCTGTTACTTATTTTGCAATATGGTCTAGCAGCCCTAGTCTGCAATTAACAATCCCCACTACAGTAAACACGCTTACAAGAGAGAGATCATCCCCCAAGAGAACTGAGTGCAAGTCAGAACACAATGGACAGACAAAGAAGGTAAAGGAAACCATAAGGTCAGTTAGGTAGTGCATACAACTGTAAACAAAAACCATGAAACAGCAGAACAGGAGTAGTTACAAGTTCATACCTGAAATTAACAAAGAAAACACTGAAGTAAGGAATGGATTTCATACCAATCCTTTTATGGTACATTTTTTAAATAATGCCAGCAGTGTGCCTGAATTTAGGATCTGCCTCAATACCCCAGCTTACACATTTGTACTTGATTCCAGATTTGATTTGGTGTTAACGGTCTGTTAAACAGAAGATTTGTGTTACTACGCTGTATCATTTCCACCTTCACTCTTTTAATCCTCTGGAAGATACCTAAAGGAAACATTATTGTTTCATGCTTTCTTTTTATTCTTTTAATTTATTACAAGAAGAGAGAAAACTCACTCTGAAAGGTCAGTATTGTTCATATTCAATTTCATTTTAGAAGTCTGAACAACCATCTCATCTTTGATTTTAATAGACTAGTTTAATGGAAGACATAAGCAGCAAAAATAAGACAAGATCAAAATCCTTCATTTGGCTGAGATTTTGCTTAATTTAGAGGTAAAATGAGGAACTCCTCATGGATATAAAAGTTCTGATAAAGAACGTTACAAACCAAACTTGCAAAACATCGGGCTCTTGAACAATGATATGCTATGAGAGCTGCAAGTACGCAGGAGTTAAGGAAACAATATTACGACGTGTAAGCACCTTCACATGCAAATCACCAAACAGGTAAAGTACTAACACATTTTCTATGTCTGAACTTGGCTAGACAGCCATCAATCCCTCTATTAGCGTAGCTAGATGATTATGGCACAGGATGACATTAGAAACATGCAAAAAGTAGTAAATGCATGGCCCATTTCCTGAAACAAAGTAACAACCTAAGCATCTATTTCACAGAAGTCCAAGATCTCTGCTTTAAAGTTGTTTTTAAATGATTCCCGGTCTAAAGTGTTTTGTTTTTTTAATGTCCTCTTTCCTACACAGCAAAACACTCACAACAATAGGTGTTTATACCACCCTTTTTATTTTTCAGCCAGAAATACAGTTTCATAGGGCATTTCAATAAACAGCGGTGTTTATTCCTTAAATAAAATCCCCATCTCTTTGGCATCTGACCATATTCTGTTTTTCAAACTAAAGACTATATAGGAAGATTTTACTTTCGAGATCATTGTTCAATACATTAAATTTACACAGGTGTAGTTAACTTTCAAAAATACACATTGGTTTGTTGCAAAGATTCTAATAAACCTAAAAAAGATAACCAAATCAGTAAAATGCAGTCTACTGAGCTGCCTTCATTTACAACTGTGGAGTAAGTGAAAGAATGAGAAGGACTCTTCATTTTCCACAGCACATGCACTAACTAGTGCTTTCTATTCATTCTGAATGATAAACAAACAAAATCTTAATTCTACCAGAAACAACTTATCAAATAATTTATGTTTCAAAACAACATGATCTTATTTCTAAGAGGTCATCAGCCAAAACCAAGTTGCACACTGCTTCAGTAAAAGACTGCACCTAAAAAACAAGTCTGAAAACTATTCTTCATTTTTAAACATAAATTACTAAAATGTTTTGAATACATCTACGAATACAGCTGTCAAATCTGCATTTGATGTCATGTTTGGATAAAAATATTCTTAAGTAACAAAAGTAAGCCAGTGTATTCAATCTACTCTGTTGAATAATCCAGGATCATCTCTTCAATGCTGACACAGAAATACTTCACTTGCACTCCATCAAAAAAACAAATCAGCCTTCCAGATCCCAAGCCTTCAGTGCTTCAAATCAACTCAATTTCCAAAGCAATGCTGAAGTTATTTGACGCTTTCTGTTACCATACGCAATACAGAAATCATAAATTAAAATCAAAAACATTACTGACATACCAATGCAGGCATTCCAGTGTATTTACTGGAATCTGCAGTGAATCCTTGTTTGTGTGTAAACACAACATAACAAATAAATCCCACTAACAACAGAAAAAAAAATACCTTCACTCCCCAAAAGATTTGTTTTTAATAACCCAAATAGTTATAGAATCATAGAATGGTTTAGGTTGGACGGGACCTTAAAAATGATCTTGCTCCAACCCCCCTGCCATGGGCAGGGACACCTCCCACTAGACCAGGTTGCTCAAAGGCCCATCCAACCTGGCCTTGAACACTTCCAGGGATGGGGCATCCACACCTTCTCTGAGCAACCCATTCCAGTGCCTCACCACCCTCATGCGTTATCCTGAACAAATTTTACAGAACAGAGGAGGCAAAGCAATTACTTCCATGCAGATACTAAAAAATAATTTAATAGGATTCAAGTAGCAAAGGTTTGTTTTGGAGTGAATCTCACCCTTATCACCAGTGCAAGCATAGTTTGAAAATGTTTGAACTGGATTGTTTAAATAGCAAGTGATCCAATTTAACCAAGCTCACCTTCGTCTCCATGTTGTAAAAAAATTATACATACATTTTACTGTAGAATACAGAAACAAAAATTAAAACCAAAAAACCTCCTAAACTTGAGTACTTATCCAAGAGCAGTTTCTAACATCAAGCCAAAATTAGCAACAACCAAGCAGACATCACCAATGTTTCAGTGTTAAAATGCTGTAAATACTAAATCTAACTGTACAAAAAAAAAAAATCCCAAACCCAAAAATCAAAAGCTTTTTTTGTTAAAAATTGTTCAAAGAAATATCCACCAGTTGCAGCCAAATTTGCATCAGAAGCTGCTTGCTCAGGAAAGATTTCTCCCTCCAAGTATTTTTAACACATTGCATTGCCAAGATTCTATTCAAATAAATTACTTTCTGATAACATTTAGCTGATACAACCACCTACAATGTGGACAGCCATGTACACAGTACAACAGTGGATTTTTGCAGCAACAGAGAAATAATCAGAAATTGGTTCTAAATTTGAGATGATAGCTCATGTGTTATTTCTTGCAAACATACGGTCCCCTCTAAGCGTAAGGTGTTGGAGCTGGTATTGTAGCACTTCTGTGTCAGCAGGTTCCTTAATACTCATTTTGTCTAAATTGAGGTAGTCCAGGGATTTTGAATGAGCCCTTTTACCTTTCAAAAGGCAAAGAGGCAGGGGACCATGAATTGCCTTGTAAGGTTCATATGGTAAAGCCTTAGTGCATTTATCCCCTGAGCTGGGCATCCGTCTCCTCCTCCTTCCATTTACTGCTGGGATCTCATATGGCTGATAGTACCTACTTCTAGTTTTGTACAAACGTGAGGAACGTGCAAGTGCTGAATCAAGCTGTTTGGAGCGCAAGTTTGGCCCAGATTCCCCTTTATTCTCTTCACTTCCCGTACAGTGCTGGGCTAATTTTAGCAGCTCCTCTCCAGTTGTGAAGCCAACCAGGTAGTTAGAATCCATGTGAAGGATCTGATAGCCCGCAACCATCCGTCGCATTGGTGAGCACGGGGTGCTGGAACAGCGGGGCTTCTCTGCTTCCATCCTGCCCGCAGGACTCACCTCTGCAAGAGGCACAGGGAGGGTGGATAGAGTAGTTCTGGGCTCTCCACTGATGTCAAGTTCCATTTTAAAGACAATGCTATCCCCCTAAAAATAAAACAGAGCTTGATCAGAAATAGAGCCCTTATGCAACACAAGGAGTTGAGAGACTATTGCAGAAGTGAGATTTTATACCACCTAGAAGTCATGACCAGTACTTCTCTATTCAGCCTTGTATTATGCTCTGCAGGATGTCACATAACAACTGACATCTGCCTTTTAACATTATCTTGGGTGGGTTTTTTTAATAAAAGATACCATAAATATACTCCTGAAATTCTTAAATGTTAAAAACATTCTTGTTTTTAAGTGCTGCGCACAAAAAAAAAACAAACGCATCTTTACAGTCCATTTTTCTCATCCTTTCAGTCCATTTCACTCCTTATAGCCCCTTGCCTCTGAGGCCATCTACATCTGTTAGCATACGCACAGCAACTTCCCCCATATTCAACTGTGTATTTGACAATAATCTCAATAACCAAATCTTTTAAAAAAAGTGTCTAACAGCTACTACCTTAGTCAGGCATGACCATGGACCAGACCTGATATACTGAGGGTACTACAATGTTTCCCTCTTCCAGATGTACAGACAACTTGCTTTACATTCAAAGAATGGCATCCTGACTGTTCAACAGCTCTTTTTATAGGTCATCAGCAATTCCCTCCCCCCCCCCAAACCGCTATCGTCTTATTCATAACCAACTAAATAAACTCACAGTATTTTATCCTAATGTATTTCTAACAAAAGAAACAGTATACTAGCATTTAATTAATATAGTATAAGATTCTTATAAGCATCTTAAGAATAACTAATATTCTGAATTCTATGGTTTTCGTTTGTCTTCTACTTCTTTTAGAAACAGACTATTTTGCCCGGACCTTTCTTCCCTCACAACTATTCCAAATACATCACTTGGTGCCTTTACAGGTATGACTGTTGGCCACAAGCCATTATCATCTCTAACATGGAAAGATAAGGTCAATCACAGCAAGTATACACCAGTTGATGCCAGAATACAGAGAACGCTTAATTCTTTTCATTTCTTTGTTTTCAGCACCATCTACATCATTTAGGTGACACAGCTACTTCATAAAGCAGGTCACATTTGTTTCCAAGTCCATGTCAGCCTTCATTGTCAGCTTCACCTCTGCTCTAAACAGTAGCTAGTGGTTCTTTAGCCAATGTAGTTCTCAAAAAATTCAGCGTAGCTTTAATGTTGAAAGGCAATGAGACTCAAAGAAGAAAGGAAAGTTAGTATGCCTGTCAAGCAGGAACACAATTCTGAATTTCATTATAGGTGACCATAAACCACGTTCAGTAATGTTTCACAAATGAGACTGACTTAAAACATGTTATTATCAGTCTGCAAGCTTTTAAAGCTACTACTTGCTGCCATTCTGAGGGTTAGGAGGTCACAGGCTGAGTAGCAAAGATGCAACAACCAAGGAATACTTTATTCAGACTTCTGCAATTAGACACCCTCAAAAATCCCATCAAGATCAATCTCCGTTCACTTGTCTTAAGAGGGGAAGCTGTGTGCAAGTCTCACTTGAAAAGAAAATAATCTAGCCTTATGCAAAATTTAAGCCTACCTGGTTTCTGTTCATAGACTGGGAAGGAGTGTAAGTAATGTTCCCATGTCTGCTTAGTCGCAACTCAACCTGTTGCTCCCTGTGCTACCAAACTAAGAGTAAAAAATCCCCATCGTTTTGATGAAGAGGATTTTATTTGCCCTTGACAGACTTCCACTATGGAGACACTAATGTTCCTTTAGTCTTAAATGTCCTTTTTGAGTTCTCACAATTGTGGTCTACTTAGGATTCTCCATTACCAGTTCCGCATAGCATCACTTTTACAGATACACTTCATCCAGTCAGCTTTTAAGCATTCTGAATTTAACAATACAGGTAACACAGCAAAAGCTAAATGAAGAATTAAAATACTGAAGCAAACCAAATGCCAAAATTTTTCACTGAAAAAAACATCCACATAAAACTCACAAATGTTGCCCATTATATTTGACTTTGACTCCACCCAGTGAATTTGACTCCATTTATGGAGTCAATTAAAACTTTCAGAATAGCCAAAGCAGTTGTTGTTTTCTACTTTAGCACCACATCTAGCAGTGAGACAATAAATATCATAAGCTTTCAGCCACTGAGTTAAAGACATTCATGACAATTCCTTAAGCAGAAATTACAGTTCCTGCACCATCAGGAACCATGGTTACTGGAGGCATAGCACAGAAAAATTTTGCATTACAACTTTTGGCTACCCTGTGGTTTTAGCCAAGAAACCTAAATTTGTAACTGTTCCTGCTCTTTTAATTCCCAATTTTTACCCTGCAGTTCAGAAATCTTTCCAGTAATCTTCTAGAAATATTCAACCCCTTCTGCTAAAAAGCTGAAATGATGCTAGAAAAAGTACAAGTAAGTGCTAGAAAAAGCATAAATAAAATAGTCATACAGCAAGGTTAGAAATGAATCATATTATCTAGTCACATATAAACAGCAACAACAAAAAACCTCACACCAAAACCAACCATCGCTTGCCACGGCAGTATGTGCCCTACGGAACGGGAGGAAGGAAAAGATGTCTTCATGCGCTTTTTGAGTTAGAAAAGCCTTGAGAACTTGAAAGCAACACAAAGGCTCTTCTCAGAATACAGCTTTTAAAACTAATTTACTTCTGTTTGAAACATGGGTGCGTGCCCTGGTAACAAAAAGCAATCAACTTGGAAAAGCAACTGCAAGCAGGAGTGAAGGAGGCAGGAGTTCACTGCCAAACAATTACTCCTCACTGGCCAAAAACAGTACAAAGGAAAATCAGAGCAGAAAAGCCTTCAAGTCAGCAAGCTCCAGCCTAGTACTTCAGCCTGAAACTGTAGAACTTCCACTTCTGTGCTCCAGAGTGAAGAACGACCCTAAAAACAAGAAGTCCGACAGACACTCGAAAGCAACAGTAGCATCAGAAGCTGGTGCCATAAACATCAGAAGCTCAAGGGAACAGCACTGCTAGCTGGTAAGAGGAATGACTGGCCAGCTCCACAGGCAGAGGTCCAAAACTCAGCATGTACGTGTTCAGCTGTTCTTTCCCAAGACTTTTAATGCGAGTCAGTCAAGCTGCCATATGGCTTCAACATGCTTGGTCTCCTTACCTGGTAAAAAAAGATAAATATTATTTAGATGACTTCTATAAAATAAATAAATTTGAGAGATTCACAGTATCTGTGAGTGTAGATACCATTACCCACAAACATGTATTTGAAACTTTTAGACTGCATTTTTAGGCCATTTCTGTGGTTATAAGGCATTGGATGACTACTATTATGTTCATTGCCATGTAGTGGTGTAAGCTCATCAGTAACTCTTAGCATCAATTATAATACTGGAAAAAAAAAAAGTACTTCAGTTTAAAAAGACTATTTCTTCAGATCACACCTGCTTTGTCTTCTTGCTTCTTAAAAGAGAACAACAACAGAGTGATGCCAATTCAAGACAATTTATAATTAAAGATTTACTACAGAATCAAAACAAGGAGAAGAGGAACAAGATCGCATATCCTTTTCTTTGCTGCTGCTTCACATATTTAAAAAGTACGGCAAATAACTGAAAATAAGTTACCAAGAGTATTCACTTGACCAATACACACCAGAACTGCTTCCAGAATACAATTCACTCCATTAAGATTTTACAAGATTTTATTGATACTCTTTGTATTATAAAGCAGGCTCTGCATATAAATTAATCTGACCCACTCCAGCTAAATATTGAGAAAATTGTCTAAAACATAGAGAAAAAGAATAATGAATAGAAATACTAAGTTAACTACCATAAATCGTTGTATTACGTCAAAGAATACATTAATATGATTGGAATAGTTCTTCGAGGGTAAAAACGTCAAAACCTCCAAATTTTGCAAATGTAACTGCTTTCCAATTATTGATTCTTTCATGAAAGTGTCAGATACCACTCAAAAGATCAGCATGGCACAAATGAGAAACAGACATGTATGACACAATAATGTCCAATATGACACCATGCTAATACATGCACTGTGAATCATTTGTTATTGGAATGACCTCTCACCATAATGCTCTTAATTCACCCAGTGACGTCTTTTGCTTGCTTCTTTTTCCTGATAATTTGTTATTCTTTCTGTTAAATGTATTACTTACTGTCTTTCTGAGAGAAAAAGGAGTGACTCAAAAATATCAACTTTTAATTACTCAATATTTAGAATCATGGAATGGTTTAGGTTGGAAGGGACCTTAAAGATGATCTTGCTCTAACCCCCCTGCCATGGGCAGGGACACCTTCCACTACAGCCGGTTGCCCACAGCCCCATCCAGCCTGGCCTTGAACACCTCTAGGGATGGGGCATCTACAACTCCTCTGGGCAAAGAAGACAAAAAATTCTCTGGGCAAAAAAAAAATTTAAAGATAACAAAGAAAGATGAAGAGGGGTTCCCTTGGCAACCCCACACCTTGTAGAAAGTCTGCATTACTTTGAAACCACAACAGTAAGCTTCTCTCAGCAAAAGAACTGGTTCTCTGTAAATTGGTATTTCCACTACTTATCTTCTCAACGAGAATATAAACTGATTTGAGAAGATGCCCTTTGTTTAGGAGCGGCGTGAAATTTTTGTCCATGCAGCTACTGATTTTGTGTTTGGTTTGGTTTTTTTTTAAGAACAGATTCTTCTTTTTTTCTAGATGCCAAGCCTGCAGGTAGTATCATTCATTGAGAAACACAAAGATCTGTCTCATTGGTAAAACGCTCATAATTGCAATACGCAGATGGCAGAACAGAAAGACAGCACTAGACTCACTGATACGAAGAGAATCAAACATATTGGATAGAGATATCAAGCCAGTTTTGATACTTCCCCTTCTCTGTGTTGTCGTTACTTAATATAGACAATGCACTTAAAAGATGTTATATTTGTCTATCAAACATCAGGAATAAGTAAAGTGGCCCAGCACGTGTGAAGCACATGCAAAGCACATGCGAAGCCAGCACAGATCTTTAATTATTTGAATCATCTCTGTTTGTGAAGGGGAAGAATAAGGTCTACATCTTTCCCCTTGCAGTCTGAAAAGAAAAATTCACGTAAATATAGTATGTGCTCTTGGAAATCCCATCTTGTTTCTCTGCCACTGAAATACACTCATGGAATGATGTACTTGTAGAGCAAAATTTTCTGGAAATAATTACATCCAATCTGCAACTAAAACAAGTGAAATATTTAGCAGAAAGGGAAAAAACAAGCTAAAATTCAGATATGTAAGAGTAGCCACAAAGGTGCCACATTTCTTTTTCTAGACCTGGGGCAGCCAGGCCATTGACTTTAAGATGTATGCAGCTTGTAGGTTCTTCCAGTGAAAGCTGGTGATACTGCTGCACATACTGCCAGAGCCAGATGGTTGCTTTTAGCCATGCTCTTTATCTTCAGCTGAAGGGACTTAAACTAAAGTTGCTTCACCATGCTTTTGAAGATTACCTATAATAGTTGTGTTATACTTTACAGACTTACATCACATTTGTAGAGACAGGAAAAGGGGGTAAAAAAAAATTTAAAAATCACAGAGAACATGAAAGGTATCAATAAACTACACATATTCTTCGCCAACTCTCCTTAGGAGAGTTTTTTATGAGAAATTCCAAACTACTCTAAGCTAAAGAAAAAGAGAATGGGGGTAACATTAAACTTTTGCACCACATTAGACAACATTTAGATGGAGTAAGAACAAAGTTTAGCACAGATTTTTTTCTCAAAATTACATGAAAAAAAAAAGAAATTATGCATAAGGCCTATCTTAAGCTTTAAGCAAACAGATTAATGGATATTACTGATTTAATAAAGCCAGTGCAGTAACTTCAGGATGTGATGCAAAACCAAGGTCCACAAAACAACCAGTAAAAATGATAACTACAGATTAGTGTGGTGGTGGGAGGAGCTTCTTGTCAACAGGTGAAGCATTAAGCCCTTCAGCAATCCAGTATACTGGACAATCAATACCACATGGTTTATACAGAACAAGGAAATACTAAATGTTTTGCAAAAGAAGATTAAATCAATTTCTAATAATATGTTCCTACTGCAAGAACGAACAACTATTTAACCAGTTTGTTAATTCTTGTTATTAATGCGGCGTTAAACAGAAAACAATTACGATCCAGGCAACTACTTTTTAAAAATTAAGAGGATCACAAATGAATTACTGAAGAACTATAACTGGCAACTCCAGTGACTAGTTCAGACCAGATCAGCATGACAGAGCGTACAATTTACACAGAAAAGAGACAGATGGAATTTCAAGAGTCGGTCCAGGCTAATGAATTTTGTATGAGCAGACTTAGCAAGCAGGGAGAGTAAAAGAAAATGGTGGGAAAGAAGGCCATTTAACTTCTAACGTCTCTTTGCCAAGCAATATTAGATGGAAGTGTTTAACAGAGGGTAACTTTTCTGAAATATTTAGAGTCCGTTAAATAAACAATGTGACTTCCTTGCTGGATGGAATCACAGATGAATGCTTCCCCCTCACTCCACCAGTAAGCTGATGCTCTCGGTCAGCGTAAAGATAGCTGTTTGCTATCATTATCCATCAAAAGATGAAACAGTGAGATACATGTAAAAAAAGCTGATGCATCTTGTAAAACAAATCATTTTTATTCTTTAGTTAATTGTAAGTTAAATTTTTTTTTCTTTCTAATTGTATTTGATTTGTCTGAATTTTTTATTTTCATCTTCTCACCGAGCAAAATCCAAGTTTCATTTGCAAAGTTCACTCCAGTTTCAGGTTGGCCCACTTGGAAAAAAAAACAAAAAAACATACCACAACATGACTTGTCAACAAAAACTAAACTGCCTTTTTACAATAATAAAGATAGATAAAAAAAAGCACAGGGTTTTTAAAGTATTACAGATTTCACTGATTAAATACTGATTGTTTTGTCTTTAAAAAACAAAATGCTAATGGGAATAAGGGTCTCCATTGCTTTGGTGTCAGACAAGAAATGCATGTTTGGTAGTATCCGTATTGCCATGTCTGAAAATACAGCTCTGCAGATATTATTTTAAAACTATCAACCTAAACAATAACAATATTATATTCAGCCTTTGACTAGGAATAGCTATTCAAAGAAAGATACCAGTTAAAAATAAGACCTACTCTTTAGGTTTTGCCTTTTAGGTTTTTTAGGCAATTTAGGTTTTTTGGTTTTCTTTTTTAACTGAAGCACTTTAAATAACTAGTTCTTTGTCTTAACTTGACTCAATCTGCATCAGCTATTTAGGTGTTTGTTGGAAAGTGTCTCATTCACTTATACCATCCACATTGCAAAACGTCGCTTCATCAAGCTTACTAGAGTTACATATATAATGGCTTTAAAGTTTCGTTCTCTGCCTCCTTCTCAATTGCTCCTTCCCATACTTAAACACTACCTAAAACAAGTGTTTAAGTGTAATGCAAGTATGGAATAAAAAAAAAAAAGGCCCAACAGCACATGCGGGTACAGTAAATTTGTACTAAACTTAGAAATAGTGCAAACAGAAAACTTTGTCCTGGAATACTCAGTTCATCTGACTTTACCATAACATACTGCATTTGCATATGATTATGCATGTCTGGTGGTCAAGCAGGCAGCGTAAGGCTAGTCAAAGAAGAAGAGATTATAAAGAATGCCATGCTACAATGTTGGTACTGTTACGCAAGAACTTAATTTCAGTGATAGCACTGCCATTGCCTCACTTCCCTCCATTTCAAAGTCACTGCGAGAACTACCCTCCTCCATCTTCATTATTCTAACAAGCGCTCTTCCTCAAGGGGGGGGAAAGAAGGTAAAATAAAGCAACATCACCACGTAAGACAGAACACGGTTCAAAAATAGGGTGGTGGGAGGAGAAGCTTTCAGTAAAGGAGATGACTGGGATAAAGCAGGAAGGAGAATCAGTGCTGCACACTGCTACTCCCCATGGCAAAACAAAGCATCTGTTCCACAGACCTCACTACACCCCTCCTGGAAATGTTCCGAGGACTCTTACTGTATTCAGGACAGAAGCTGGCCAACTACTGATACAAGCAGCAAGTTCGTCACCCCATCACAGACCCTCCCCGTTACTCTCACTGAGATCTGTGTAACTGCAGCCTTCTGATATCTACTCATTTCCACATGCAGCTGTGCAAGCACGTATGCATGTATGTACAATGACACACTGCCCCACTCTAGAGAGCACACTAACAAGCAAAAGATATGTTCATAGAAAACATCTACTAATGCACATCATTTGCTATTTTCTTTGTAATAGGTACATATACACACACACCTATGCCAGCTAAAACCCCTACGTAAAATTGCATATAAATAACTTACACATAAAGATATTAAGACCTGAAACTATTTTCCTACATATCTGTAGACCACTCAAAACAGCCCCTCAACTGTTCAGGGACACTCCCCCAATATCTTAACATGCAAGACAGAAGAGGCAAAACATGCCTGCCAATAAACCAAAGCAGCTTAGCAAGCTTCATACTTTGTAAAGTAACACTTTAATGCACGTTAGCACAAATGCAGCCAATGAGTACCACAGACGGCACAATCAACATTTAAACAGTGCTTCGAGCCTCCATTTGCCCTTCATTAAGCAAGATTTATTACAGAGAAATATAACGCTACCCACAGAAAGCCGGGCACTAGTGCACTTTGTTACTATCAGACTGAACGGTAAGGTCATATCCAGGTTTAGCACTTGGCCTGAGAGTATTAAGAACGGTGCGGGGACTGCTCGTGGTTGTAAACTGCAACTGAAGAGAGCTATAAATGGTTATGTACCGGTGCTAAGAGATGAACTCTCGGCTTTCCCACCGTTCAACGCCGTTACTAGCGGCTGGCACAGAAACGGGCACTTGAGGAACCTCACTGCAGGCCCTCCATCACAATTCCCCCCGGGCTGCCTTCCGCCGACGGGTACCGGGACCAACACCCCGGGTTCCTCCCAGACGCGCCCGGACAGCTCCACCGACGCCGCCTCGCATCCACCGCGTTCAGCCCCCGCCGCCGGGGACAGCGCAGCAGCCGCGGGCAGGGACCGCAGGGCCTGCGGGGAGCGCGGGCCCCGCCGCCCGGCTCACGGGAGGGGCGGCCGGGGGATACGCTGCCGAGGGCTGGGGGGGGGGGGGCGTCTTNGGAGGGGGTCCCGCCGCCACGCGGCTCCCAGGCCGGCAGCGGCCCCGCCGCGGCGGCGCCCAGCACCGCGGGGAGCGGCGCCACCACCGCCGCCGCCCGCGGGAGGGCCGCGCCGCGCCGCGCGGCTCCCCGTGACTCCCGCCCCGGCCCGGGGGCCGCGGGCGGCATCACTGCGGCTCCCCGGCGGGCCCCGCCGCCGCCCGCGCCCGCCCACCACCAACAATGCCGGCCGCCCCGCTGCACCGCACCGCTCCCGCCGGGGCGCCAGGCTCGGCCCGGATCCCCCCCCGCCCCGCGCTACGGCCCCTCCCTGGGCCCACCCGCCGCCCCTGCTCCGGTCCCCGCTCCGTGAAGCCCGGGCAGTGCCCGAGGCCGCGGAGGCCGAGGCGCCGCCCGCATGGCTGCGCGGAGCGGCGCCATCCCCGCCTCCTACCTGCGGTCCAGGGCGGCGCGGCCCGGCCCGGCGCGGAAGGAGCAGCGAGGCGCCGAGTGCGGCGCGCTCCGCTTCCCTCAACCCGGCCCGGCCCGGCCCGCCCCGTGCGGCGGGGCTGAGGGCGGTGCGCGGCGGCGGGCGGGCGGGCCGCCAGCGAGGGGCGGTGGCGGCCTCAGCGCGCCGCGGGGTGGCGGGTCCCAACGGCCGCCGGCGGCCGCCCGCACCCCCGAGCCGCCCCGCCGCCCCCTCTCGCCGCGGCCCTTTCCCTCCCGCGCTGCGTTCTCTCCGTGAAACGCCCCTGGCGCGCTGGTGCCTGTGAGGAGGAGGCCGAGGCCCCGGTACCGGCTGGGGCCGGACAGGCCGCGCCGGGCCCCGAGGTGAGCAGCAGCTCGGAGGGCAGCCATGGGGCGGCCCGCGGCAGCCTGGAGCGGGGCAGGGGCCTGCTGGCTCCCCGCAGCTCTGCGGCTTCTTGCCTTTGGGGCCAGGGCTGCGCCGGAGGAGGCAGGAGGCACCAAGTCAGGTGGGCCGCAGGAGCTGAAATGTCTTTCTGGACCCCCCTGCAGAGGCACCTCTCTGGAGCGGTAGGCGGTGAGCCGCAGTGCCGCAAGGCTTGCTCACCACCCGTCCCACCGATTGTGATACTCGCTGGCTTAATAAGCTTTAGTCTCGCATTGATAGAGGGAACTAACACTTAAAGGTTAATAGCGGAACCATTGCTCAATTCAAGCCGTATATCTATAACCTTGGCCA
>RSEF01000031.1:47077278-47185384 GCA_003993805.1 Himantopus leucocephalus | reverse complement strand
TTTTTTTAAGTAAGAGCTGTTGTCAACCACCTAGATTGGAAGGAGAGAGGTATGAAAATTCCCAGGCCATGATGAATCCTGAGTATTTTGCAACAGTAAGTACTGAGTTCTGGTCTCTCTCTACTCTGAAGGGATGATAATAAAGCATAGATGGAATATTTACAATTTCTAGGATAAACTTACTAGCAGACCAGCTGTAACCATTTCTCTTTTTACAAAACCTGCTTTTTAATATCACCTTTTTGTAGAAACACATTGTAAAGCAAATAAAACTGTCTTTTTAGTAAACAAAAGTTTTTGATAAAAACATATAAAAGACAGTTTTATCTGCTGGATGATATACAGGTACCCGTATACAAGCATGTATACTAAACAACAAAAGAGAAGGTGTATTTGAATGTTACAGGTCTGATGTAAACACAGAATAAAAATAAGAAGTCAAAAGTTACATTAACTCATTAAAACATACATTAACTCACTCCATCATGCCCAATTATTGCAGCATATATGATATAAAATAATTCAAACGCAGAAAACATCTGCTTATCTTCAAAACCAGGCAAAAGAGATCTCTTTGGAAATGTAGTTAAATTAAAAAAAAAAAAAGCTTTTAGCCAAGATGTGTTACATTTCAGCCCACAAAAGAAATTCACAGGGAGATTATAAACTCCTGAAAATAGAAGTTTATAATGACAACAGACAATGCCTTCATTACAGTGACATCAACAGAGCCACTGTAACACATACCACTGCATTGGTACTTTTCTTTTTGTACAATTTTACAGTAAATATTTGAAGACACTGAAAAGGTTCATGTGCAGCTTTTCCATTAAAAGGTGTGCAGCTCATCAAACTGATAAATAAATATATTTCCTGAAATGTTTTAGAAAATGAGAAAAGACATTTGACCTAAATATGTAGCGTGCACACTAGTTAACCATGTATAAACTAAAGATTCTTAAGTGCACTATGAACCGCAGACATAAATGGCTTTTGAAAGCTCAGTAATTTACTTGAACGTACACTAAACAATTATTTAAGAAGTTGCTTCCAGTTTTGTCTGATCAACTTCATTTCTTCTCAGAAAGAGTTTCACCACTCAGTTCTACATCTAGTGAGGCCTCTTCAAGAGATAGCTTAACATCAGATTCACAAACAGAAGATCCAGGTGTAGCTGTACAGATAAAGAAAAAAAAAAATTAGTTTTTACACTTAAGAATTTCCAGGCTAAAAGGCATCAAAAGCAAGAAAAATGCAAGTTACCTAGCTCAGAAACACACACAAAGATACATGGTAACCAGAAATGCAATGGCATTTTGTTTTAGAGGCCCTCTAACCAGCACAGCCATCCAAAAGCAGACAGTGTAGCTGGGCAACCGTTCAACTGAAGATGCATCATCATGTTATCGGCAGCTTTAGTCAGAACCTGGTCACAAAGCCCTGTGGTAAATCTTCAGAAAACATCTTAGAAATCCTGCCATTGAAATAAATAAATTTCCTTGCTTGTCTTACTTGGAGATGGCTGGAAATACTGTCAGACTTAAAACAAAAAAAAAAAAACCCACCCCAAACCCCATGAATTTTCAGGCCACAGAAATTCTTTCAGACACCTCAGAGGACAAGAGAAAGTAACTATTAATGCAGTTTTAGTGCTAAAACTATTTGTGCAGTGCTATTGAGCTCTCACTGACCTGTAAAATGATCCCACTTACGCAGATAGGGAATGTTAAGAAATAGCTGCCCTAAGAAATTATGTAATATGTAAGAAAGAATCTTACTGCTGGAAATAATGTAATCAAGTTAGCCATTCTGCCACTGACAGCAGTTACTTACATAAGGTTGGTTTCTCTATTGCTAGCCTTTCAGGCAAAGTTTCAAGTGGTGTTGGTTGAATTTTTGCAGGGGTATATGTATTTAAAGAAATTTTTCTTCCTGACAGTGGAGTCATGTAAGTTGGAGAAGCTGAAATGAGGGGGAGGGGAGAGAAAAGATACACATCATTAACAGTAAAAATACTCTCACCTGAGCAAAACATCAAAAATAGTAGCCACAGAACTGTATCTGTCCAGCAGTATAGATGCCACAGTTACACAACCTGCAGCTCAGTTATCAATTTTTTCTACTCTAGTGTCAGAACTTCAAAGCACGAAAGACAAATCTAAAAATCTCCTAAAAATCCTCCTATGTCAGGAAGCGACACGATAGCTTCATGCTGCTATGGCAGCTAAGCTGAATGTTAGTAACAGCTGCCTTGCCAGAAGACTGGCAAAAGCATTAGTGCTACTTCTCATAGGTTATGAAAATTGCACTGAATAGCTATTTAGTCCAAAATGACTGTGAAAAGTGCATACAACACATTATTCTCTAGACAACTTCCAAATGCTAATAGGAAAGCAGAAGGAGAGCAAAGCACATATGGCCTCAATTCTATCAGGTCTAATTTCCTACCACTCCTTTGTAGAAAGGTGACAACCAGACCACCACAGAAATATGACAATTCTTTAAAGTATTTTTTCATCTTGTGTGCTCTAATTTCTGAACTGATTTTGAAGAGACACGAACGTCCTAACCAGTGTAACAAAGCATTTTAAATAGGTGAGAACTTTAAAATCCCTGTAAGCCTCCCTGAGTTCTTTTTCAGTAACATCAGTGTTCTTAAATTGCTTATCTTCCTTCTCAGATGTAGGAGGCCTACCCTATCAAATTAGCTGCTGATTAAAATCTAAACTATATAAAACTAAAATAACAGGGGAAAAAAAAAGGAAAAATCCTATAACAAAAGAAGGGAAGAATCCTAACATCTAGGTAACCTTTGTATCAGTACTAGCAAGTACAAATTTTCTGATCAAAGCATGACTCTTTAGACATTTCCTCAAGAACAATGACTTTCAGTCAGCTGACAAGTGAATTATAAGCATCTTAATATGTGGTAAATCTGACTTAAGTGAAACCATTTCCAAAGACACAGCAGTAGAATCGCAATGGGAAGTCATCTTCCCAGAGACATGCACATGGATAGAACTCAGTTTGCATTTCATTTCAAGGTCATTTAAACATTAAACATGCAGCACAAACTACTAGAAAACTAAGTAACTGCAAGGCCCTTCACAGATGAAGCCTCAGGTAATATTGAAAGAAACAGGAAATAACATAGTTCTGAGACATAAGAGACTTGTGAAAGGCAACACTCTGCTGAGTGTTACTGCTAGTTCAGTATAAAGCTGGAAGTACTGCATGCTCACTAAAAAGCATTCCTTGTAATTCAACTAGCAGTGTGGATAATACAGAGAAGTTCTTAATTTGAGGAAATAAACCAATTACAATTTCATTACTTCAATGAATTATGCCAGTGCCCCTACCGCAAAAGGATACTGCAAAAGTTAAAATTATGTACATATTTCATTTTTTTAAAGCAGTATTCTTAGTTTACTTGTTAGCTGTAAAATACCAGAAAGATTAACTAGACAATATTTAACAATTTAAAACAAACATAATTACAAACTAAAACCAGTACATGTCTCCTGTAGATTTTCCCTTGATGGAGCAGCAACAGAGGCAAGAAATTCATCCACCTGCTTCAGAGACAAGGAGTTGTGTAGCGTTTCCAAAGGGCAAATAGAAGGCACCATGGAATACAGTTCAAAACCTGGAAGAAAAATAGTAAAAAAAAGCGATTTCCAAACATAAGACAAGATTTAAGCTATTGCATAGATAAGTATTAATGCATGATAAAAAGTACTTATTTTAAATCAGCACATGCAGACATAGTGCTCTTGAAATCATAGACGCTAAATATTACAGGAGTTGGAACAAGATGTGCCAATTTCCAGAGTGTACTAAACTAAAGGTACCATGTAACATACCATGGGCTACAAATCCCATGTACACATAAAGTGGTCTTCAAACATTACAACTGTACTCTACTCCCAAACCAGTTCATGAAAGATAAGACAAACTTAGTAAATCACTAGAGAAAAATAGTCAGGAAATAGTAGTATTTCTCCTACTTGTTCTCATACCTGGCACAACACTACACAGATAATTCATTCATGCAAGTAAAAAAGGATAGCTATGTTGTCAAATGTTAGCAGACAAGAGCTAAAAATGCTACAACTTCCAAGAAATAAATTTGCAGAATTCACGTTCTATCATCTTCAGTATTCTGTGAAAACAAACTGTTGCCTCCAGTATCAAAGGAAAATCATTGTTAGCACTTTTGTACCTTGAGGTTACATGGTTTAACTTTGTAAGACAGATTTACACCTACCTTTATGCATTTAAAAACAGTACTTAAAAGACTAGAAGTTTCATATATTAGAACAGGTAAGTAAAGGAACCCAAAATCTAAAAATTTATTAGACTGCTTTTCTACATTAGTATTGATTATACGCCAACCATGCATATCCATATTACTAACATACTAAAAAGCATTTAAACATCTTGGCAAAAAAAACAACTGCCGTTCTCTAAAGTGATGCAAGTTTGATAACTCAATCAACCGCTCTTCATCCAATTGCATTTCAGAAGAGGAGAACATTGGCGTTTTCAACACACAGCTGTAACATTACGACTTTGCAATTCAATATGGTAAATTTACAGTTGCTACATTTCTTTTAAGATATTTAAATGAAGAAACAATAGTGAATGAAATAATGTTTTGAATTTCAGTTCAAGGTACATTTATTAGAAATAGCATTATAACTGGGAACTGTTCCCTCCCCTAAAATAATAAGCGTCAATGTTCCTGTGATATCCAGTGTTCCCCATTCACTCCCCATTTAGTGCTTTCCATAGAGAAGTAACTCAACAAAATTTCACCCCTGAAATGTCTGTATTTATATCTGGATCCACCTTGGCCATACTCAAATTTGAGGGACAGTCGATTCAAATATACAATCAACTAAAGTGTACTTATGTCAGCTTCACTTGTACTACAAATAAAATGCTGCATTTCATGGAAACTTTGTTTTCATGTACAAAAGAAACACCACCACATACTTAATTCCTATTTTCCTATAAAGGCAGTAGCTAAGCTTCAGTGTAAGCGCTAAGATGTTTGGCATACATATTAATACCCTAAATAACTATGCATGCATGCAAAGCGCAAACCCTTTCTTTGCATTACAGTAAAATATAAGATTTCTCTCTTTCCCCTGACAGAAAAGTCCCTATCACTTGAATGAGAATTTATATTCCTCATTTTGCAAAGAACGTAGTGGGACAATGTCAGGTTACTTTTTTAGTAACTATTACTGCTATAGTGCAGTGTTACAGAAAACTAGACAGGAATTTCAAAATACACCCATGCCCTTTAAAAAAAGAAAAGAAAAGTAAGTTTTTTTCTTTCAGGAATTTCCCCACCATAGCTTTTTGTTCAGTTTTGACAATTCTGCTGTCAGATAGCCACATCCCAGCATGCTGTAGTATCTTTGTGTCTAAGGGATATGACTTAAAACATACCCTGGAAATCCATCTGCAGTGTTTTACTTGAATACTTTATGATACATATTTTATGATATTATGAGAAATAATCTTGAATTTTAATGATGAAGAAGCCTGACAGTATCCCTTTAAAAAACCAATTTCCTGTAAACTAACAGCCTTTGAGCTTTGGCTGTATTTATTCTTAAAGCACTGTCCCCATCAAAAGGCAAGACAATGAAAGGGTTAACGCAGCATCTCAAAAAGCCACCCTGCTGTCTTACATTTAAAAGCTATAGAAACATACCACTGGAGCCTAGAAATTCCACAGAGGAAATGGACCAGCACCTAAAGAGGTGCGGGTGTTCTGCACAGAGGCCCAGAAAATAAGGTAAAGCACTGTCACAAGGTACTCGTTTCACCATGTTCCTTGAACTAAAGATGGGGGGGGTAGTCTGAAATGAGTTAAGAGGGTGTGGTAACAACATAAAAATAAGAAAAAACAGAGTGAAAGGGACAAGGAGAATAAAAATGATAGTCCAGAGGACAGACAAAACAACATCAATATGTTCTTATGTTAGTAGACAACCCTTGGAAACCTGCAATGTACTTAGGTTTCATAGGAGCTCATATGGCATGCATTAATCTTGTAAAAGATGTGTAGCGAAACTGCTGTATTAATCAGAACAATCAATGCATTCATTAAAAGCAATTTAGATCCTTTTTTAAAGAATGCAGTCACAAAAAGATAGTGCTAAATGGACAGGAAGTAATCATATTATTAGACACTGACACTCAAATGCAGTTTTTACTTTCCAACCTTGTATGTTTTGGAAATATTATTTCATTTGAGTCTAAAGATAAAAAAATGGACTCCTAACTTTCCTATTTGAAACACGACACTAGAATTGGCCTTTTATGTCAAACACTGTCTTAATGGTATTAATTCAGCCTTACTATAGCAGTTTCCCTTCAAGAAGCACTGCAGTGCAAAAAGTCACTATGGATTCCAAATGAATATAATAAAGGACTACTTGGCTTTTCAGCAAAGCCAAACAACAACTCAGTCTTTTTTTTTTTTTAACCTTGTTTCTAAAGAAATACACTCTGAATCTAACGCGAAAATGCTGATGATTTCCACTGAAGTTTCAATAATATCACCATCACTGTACTCAGCCAGCAGTCATACACATTTTAAAACTGCAATTAAGAAATCTGGAAAAGCTATGTTAAGAACTGGTGGATGCTCAAGACGGAGTCTGGTTTTCATGAACAGGATACATTTTGAGCCTATTTAATCACATAGAAAGGTAGGCACGAACTGTTTTGCTGAGGAAGAGAAAGACATACCTCTGTCCTGTGTGTTAAACCAGACTTTTTTTTGTAACTATGGTAGACTGAAGACAAGTTAACTCTCACTCTTGAAGCTCAAGAGGTCAATGTAAGCAACAGGCAGCTCTCTTGTTGTGATTTTTAGTGCAATATTTAAGTAATTTGCACATCTGATGAACAGAGAAGTATAAGGTAAAATAAATTTTTGTCCGATGACAAATATAGCTATTTAGCAGGAATGGAACCAAAGCTTCTGCTTTAGTTTTTTAATTTAGCATCACTTCAAGAAGATAGTCATAAACTCCAGTTGTCAATTCAGTGATTTATTTTAGAATCAGGAGGCTCAGGGAAACAGCTCAGCAGGAGAAAGACAAAGAAGAAGCAGCAGCTATCAAGAAGTGTATGCTCAATAAAGATCAAATTTAATCCTGTTTTTATCTTGTACCATACAGTCTGATCACACAAGAAATTGGGGAGAATAATTTATTACAGAGATCATGATTAACAGGAGCACTTAAATTTTTTCAAGGATTTTTCTAAGGAATGAATTTTGATGTTGTGTTTATACTAATGAATGGTAAAGAAGGGATTTAGGATATCTAATGATTACAAATATATTTGGAGTTGTGCTTGAAGTTAGGAACGACAGACGGCTGGATGATACTGTACACCCCATATTTGAAATAAAAATAAAAGGGATGAAGCAAGGAACCTTTTGTTTTCGTTTTTGTTTTTAAAATAAAAGCAAAACGTACCATTGGTTGGGTGTCGAGCAAATGAGATAGAAAACCTTTTAACAGCAGAACCGCGTGTGGTGTCTGAGAAAGAGAAAAACAGGTACCTGAAATTTGTAACAGCTACCAAAAGAGGGACATTTTAAAAAACGGAAAGGAAGAAGAAAGAAAAAAAGAAAAGATGAGAAGGTATAGAACTGAGTGGCATGCAGAAGGGACCAAGGAAAAGGGCTAAAATCTAAATAGAGGTTAAAAAGAAGAAAATTTTGATTGTTGGTAACTACAAGATGTGTAATGAAGTGTATGGAAACAAGCAGAATGAGCTGGTGATTCTAGCATACAAAGTTGTATCAGGTTAGAGTCGAACACTGAGTAGTGAATTGGGGGGAAAACAGCATGAATACTGTTTCACCTCAGAGTTATAAAGGTGTGCTTCGGCATCTTTACATTCTGAAATCTAGTGACAGAGTTTCTTCTCTACCCCAGGTTATCCAAAACTGAAAATTTCCTGCTCCTTTGTAATCCAAACCCCACCGAAAAAAAGGTCAGGAATCCTAAAATTTTCACCATCAGTATTTAACTTAGTAGTTTATAATTTCTTTCACTTCTTGTATACGCTCCAAGTAATTTATCTTATTTTAAGATCAATAGGTAATGGTAAAGCACGAAGTTTAAAATGGGAAAGGAATTTCAAAACCAAAATTTTAGTTTACTTAAAAAAAGCACTTGCTGAAATCTCCTGGCACGCATTACAAGTCTGTGAGCTAGTGTTCAATTCAAGACAGAAACAAGAATTAACTAGGCTATTAAGTTAAACGTAAGCAAGCCTTGGGAAATAAAGAAGCAATAGAAACTCATACAATTAATACTTAGGCAAAGGATTCTAGGATTCCATTAAAATCAGTAACCTAGGATTTATATTTAGGAGTTTAATGTGGCACATGGGTTTGTGCGTGCATGTGCGAGAGTGTGCACATACCATCTATGAAGCCAGAAGAAGTCAGCTTTTTACGATGAGTACGAGCATAATCCTGTAGGTTAGGTGCACTTGAAGAACCCCCGAGCACTGAGGTGCTAAACAGGCCCGCACAGTGAGACCCTGATGGGAGTTAGAGAAAATACATACAACAACCAGGTGTTCGTCCATTCACATTGGGGATGCATGCAGCATGCAAGCACATGGCTCTTACCACACAAAAGGCAGCTTTTGGCAGTGCCTTGGACAGGTTCACAATATGCTTGTAATGTCAGAGTGGTACTTGTAGGCTGAAACTACCATAATTTATTGTGCTTCTACTCATGACACAGCACCCTCTGCTATATGTGCAAAGAGAGGACTGGCTTTAACAAACTGATTTCTTGTCCTGTTTTCACTTTTGGTAAAGAAAAGTTACCAGTTAGCATCAATGTAAACATAACCAAAACAACAAAACAAAAACAAGATGATGATGATGTGAAAGTTGTGTGTTTTTACATCTGCAGTTCTGAAACAAATATAAACTGGAAAAATACTGCTCATGGCTTACATCCAAATCAACCTTTCAGATGACAGGCTGCAATGAAATACTCATGCATTTCCACAGACTTAATATGGAAATATTTCCCTTCTAACGCCAACGAAATGTTAACCAAATTGTAAATACTCTATTTGTATTTCAGCTACCATCATTGACAATGTTACAAACTGAAAATACCCAGAAGTTCCCTCAAGTTTAGCTTGACTTCCTTTCCTGAGAAGACTTTTGTACATCTCCATGCAAGAGAGAGTACTTTTGTTACAACTCATACGTTCCTGCCCCTAGAATGGGAGTCTTAACAAAATCACCGAAAGCCACAGACAGAAATACAAAAATAACTTTCATAATCATCAACCATAAATGAAATTTACATACAACAATGAACAAAATGGAAAAAAATGTTGCAATTTTTTTCCTTCAGTTTTCACCACTAGTTGAAAGGAGGCATGGTTTTCCACTCAGAACTTATCTTTTATATCTTAGGTAAGTAGCAGCAGATTTTTTTTGAAAACCAACTATCTATCCAGTGACACTTCCTTTCATTACTTTTAATGACCCAGTGAGGGGAAACATTACTAGCACATGTGACCAATCACAGCCAAAATAAATTGGTGCCTGGTCTGTGGCAAAAGCCTTTCACACCAAATGTAGTACCTTAATCTATGCACAGAAATACACCAACTTCCACAAGCCATATTGTGTCACACATTGGCAAAAGAAAAGTCATTTAACTTTAGCAAGCACACAATAAAAAACATGACTTTGATAAACAAGAGCACCTGATGTATGCATTTTACTAAGGGAAAAATATAATAGGGAGAAAAGTATCACAGAAAGATTAGACAGAAAAAATACAGATCTTTACAAAGAAAGGAAAAGCTACTTCTAAGTTTATGCATATAGCTTATGCATTTTCTACACTTTTTTCCCATGAAAAGACACACTTACAGAAAAAAATGCAGTATTGATTTACAGTAGTGCAAGATTTCATATTTTTGCATATGAGTCATATGTATGCCTGTTTCAAGGAAGCAACAGAAAAGCACCACTTGAATTAAAAGAATTTGAAACTACTCATTGAATTATAGCATGATTCATTCTAATGCTGAAAGGAAGAAATTGATTTTAGGAGAGGGAATGTGTGCAAAAGCCCTGATATTACCAAGAAACTGGAGGTTTGTTCCCCATCCCCCTCCCCTTGCTAAAATATCTTCAATTCCATCAATTGCCCACAGCAGGAAATGTTCATTTTCAAGAAAAGTGTTTTAACAGTTTCCAGTGCAGGCCATTTCAATCCAAAAGATTCTTGCAAAATCCAAAAACTCAGTCATGAACTACATTATCTTAAAAATCTACTTGATGTTAAAAATAATCCTGTATACCTGTTGCGAGCTATAGAGAGTCAGTAGTGTGAACAGTCTCAAACAATATGCTCTTTTCAGTCATAGTTTATTTTAAAACTTTTTTGCTGCAGAAAAATTGTCCAGTTCATAGGCCAACACTCAGCATATATAATTAATAACAAGTACTATTGGGTCCTGTTAACATAAAAGCTATTCAAAGAATGTACAACTGTACAGAACAACGGGCAGATGAAAAGCTGCAAACATCAAACAAAATTTCAATTGTAGGCACATACCTAAACCACTCTGCTTTTGTTCCAGAATAGTTCTCGGTGTTCGTAAGTTACTATTGCTTTCTGAGAGGACCTGGATATAAAAAGCAGAAAGATAAGGGAAAGTAGAACAGCAGCATAAAACGTCCATTTAACTTGATACAGCAGCCTGTTTCAGACAGACAAGTGTTAATAAGCTGTATGATAAGTGTTAGTAAAAATATGTAAAGGAAACATGAAAGATCATGCAATATCCCCTTCTGAAGGGAGTCCATTTCACATATGAGTTCCTTGCAATGAAGTGGTGCAAAGCAAGCATTCAGAATGAGAAAGGACACAGACCAAGACTGATATGAGAACAGACATTTGAGACATTTTATTTCATTTTACCAAATGCACTCTCCTAAACTGCGCCTGTATTGAAAAAAGGAGGGGAGGGAAGGAAAGACAGACAAGCTATTCAGGACACCATACAATCACTGATCCATGCACGGGCTCAATCAGTGTAATCTTCAGATGCTCACAGCCTTTACTGATATAAACTTTTCCTATGCAGTTTTAGAATTTTCCACAATAAAAAGAAATCATGAAAATTTTCAAAGAAAAAGGATACGGTTAACAGAACACCATCCATTGTCACACATGTAAACAATATCTTGAGATACTAAACCATCTTTAGATCTTCAGTGGTACTTCGAAAAAATTTACTGTTCCTTTTTTTCCTGCCTTTCCCCCCCAATATTTAGAAAAAGTCTTCAAAATATTGTACAAGTCAATGGATGATGTACTGTGTTGGGAGTTTCAGATACCTCCGGATACAGAAGGCGAGAATTATTAGTGCTAGAGTTTTTTCCCTGCAATAGTTAATACCAGGCCACTGAAAATATGATATATGCAAAACAAGTTTTGAATAGCAATATGAAATACCAAATAAATTATTTTAAATGGTATTGGTTGCAATTATTATAAAAAAAGTTTTTCAATTTACCTACCACCAAATTAAGCAATGCTGTTTTTAAAGTCTTAAAGGACAACTAAACCAAAGCAGAAATCTGTTTCATTAGGCAGTAGACTAAGTCTTTTTTACTGTTGTAACATTTGCAATTCCTATAAAGAAACCAAATTTTTAGGAAAACATGTAACACATTCAGTGGAAAAACATGCACTTGCTCTTTTTCCCCCAAACATTCTCGGGAAGTAATTTTAAGAGGTGGAAGAATTTGCTTCAAACATAATCCATAACAAGGGATTAGATGTCCTTAAAGACAGTTGGTTGTTGCTTGGAATGCATAATAATGTTTAATGAAGTAAAGTTTAAAAACCTGTTGCCATGAGCCAAAAATACTGGATGTGAAAGCCAATGATTTAGGGGAGACAGGGGAAGAAGTGATTTGTTCCCCTGATCTGCGTCTTCGACGCCCAGTACCCACACCACTGGTGTAATGCAGCCAGGTACCAATACACTCTGGGCTAGACACACTCAGGGGGCTCTCTTCCTGGAAGTGAGAAAGGGGGCAAAAAACAGCAAAGCATGCAAAGTTAGATTCAACAGAGCCAAATGAACAGAAAAGAAAAAAAACCAATCTGCTTGCACCCTTTTACATACTGCTTTTAAAACTATTAAACAGTGAATAGGGAAGAGCAACATTACAATGTTAGGAAGTTATTGGTTCCACTTTTATCTTTTAATCCAATTATATCTTTTAGTACAACACTTTGATCAAATTTCTGGTAGACAGATTATTAGATATGAGAGAAAAGTAATTGTTATCAATAATTCATTCATAATTTTAAGAATTTCCCACATGTTGGAAACAGAACATCTGTTATCCTGGACGTACTGTTTAATAGTTTTCCCCCTCTAAGTACATTAAACTTTCCTATTTATTATTTAATAGTTTTCATTTTTAGCCTATAACCTTATCTAAAAGATTCTCATTTTTAGAATTGCCTTTGAGACTTTACAGCTGACTCACTAGTAGTAGTACCAACCTGACCAGCAGTAGTTTTCCAACCTTAAAAAAGCCCTAAAAATTATGTGATGCTGGACACCTATTCAGACTTCAAGGGAGGACAGTGTCAGGCTACGAGTCCCCCATGCCCTACGTTGTTTTGTATCATTAGCGCTCAACGTTTTTAGTGATACAAAATTTGACTTCCAATACTGATGAGCTTTATTTTCTTGTTTTATGGTTAGAACTCTGCTTTTTTTATTCTTTTCATAACTCAATCACAGTTGCAATCCTTTTATAAATACTGCTGACTATACCCCAGATTAAAATTTCCACATAATCTCACACCTGACAGTGTCCTTTCAAGTTAACGGACATAGGTGAAGAAAGAATTGCCTTACAGGAGAAAAAAAAAAAAAAAGGTTCAAGGCAGTTGCAGTTTAAGTTGCAATGACTTTTTTTTTTTTTTAAACACTTCAAAATACCAGTTGCTTTAAATATTCCAAATACTGGTTTTGCAGATTTCAGTAGGCCAGATGAAACTTCCGGTTTTACTTTTTTTAAAAAAAGTTTCATAGTATATGTTTTCTCTAAATCAGCTGTTTTCTTCCAGCAAATAAACAAGCACTGAATGCTGAAATACATTCCATCTGAACATTTATTATCTGCACAGTCAAAATTTAGCAATTTATGTTATTGATACCTTTTGAAAGTAACTTCTGCGTAATTTAGGAAAATGAAAATGGTTAAAAGTTTGAAGTAACAGACTATTAAGTTGTGTGTAAGTGAACTCGTAACTAGGAGGGGAGTTTGCATGATCATAGTGAAAACAGCTTTTAAAAATCCAAAATATTGATGTTGTGAGCATTTGTTTATGATAAAACTTGGAAATAGAAAATGTAAGACAATCACATTTATTATCTCTGTTAATTTATGGAAGTCATGTGAAGTTATACAGATATCCTTATAGAAGGGAACCATGCATCTTTTTCCCTCCATACTACCAATAACCAAGTTACTTGCAAATCTGTAATACTTTCATTGCATACAAACAGCCCATTCCCAACACAAACATGAAAGGAAAAGCTTTTGGTATGAATCTTCATTTCTGATGGTTTTAAGCAACTGAAAATGAGGCAATAAGAAGCTGTTAGTCTGCTTCTAGCATTAATATCACAGAAGTGTCCCTATGCACCATCTGAAGCTTTGCTACTCAACCATACAAATGGTATCAGTGATACGGCCACACATCCCCCCCACCTCTGTGACATTAAAGCTGTATCTGTGAAGCACACCTAGATGTTATGGCCTTCAAGACAGGAGACTAGACTGTTCAAGATGTTATCTAAAGAATTCATGAAACAAACCCCACCCACTTAAAAAAAAGCTTCCAGTTCATTCTCTTACCTTCAAATGCTTGACAAGTGGATTCACTTTCACCCCACGTGAAAGCAAATACAGCAGAAGACATGTCTCTCACCTCCTGTACCTCCCCTACCGCCCCCAAGCCCTCCGTTCCCTCTCAGCATGATCACCCTGAAGGTTTGCTTAATTCCCAATAGCAGCTGTCTTGTAAGGATGAATACAAAAGCAATGTATGTTAGTTTGAAGGTGTAGGTTTAGACTGAAAAAGTCTTCACTTTCAAATATCGGCTTTTCTAAAATGGCTTAAAAAGAAAAAAGGAAGTAAGTCGTATCGCAAAATAATAATTCATTTAAAAAAATAAATATTCCTTCAGACAAATTACTGCCATGGAGGATTTCCCATAGAATAAGAATAACCCTTTTGTGAGACATAACATCATACTGGTTCTGTGTAATCAAAAGCAGAATTACATTTGTTTTTATTTTGTTAAAAGTAAGCAAAAGTTAATTTCTGTGAAAGACATTATCTGGAACATAAACACTTACTTCAACAGAACCAATCTTCCTGGATCTTGGAAGGGGTGACTTTCTGTGTATGTGAATTGGGTCTGATACCATTGGCTTGAACATCACTACTGACCGATCTGCTTCATCTCTTTTAGGAGCATGTGCCTCCTCATCACTGTCATTTCTATGAGAGGTTTTCTTCGAGCCTTCATTCTACAAACAATACATAGTTCATTTTCAGTTTAGCTGCACACCTTGCAACATGTACACAGAAGTGGTTGTTAAATAAATCTTCCGTGTAAACGTAAAGCAAGCCTATTTTTAAAAATACAAGATTTAAAACACCTATTATTGAACAAATTGCTCTAGACTTCAATAATCTATGTGTACTTGCCCCTAACCAGCCACTGCATATAACAGTGTAGTCCTAATTATCCACACTGTTCAGCCAACATATCTTAATCCAATTTTCTGTTGACATAGTAATAAAATCCTGGCCGGACAAGTCAACAGAAGAATTCCAGCTAAGCTTTGCTTTCATTTATTTCTCAAAAAGCAGGTGGTAACTCCACAGACCTGCCCATACATCTTTGAAAATATCAATCCTTCCTCAACAATCTGTATTCATAAACATGCCTTACTTTCTTAAATACTTCTTTCAGTTGCCAGAACGTCATTGATGTGAAACTGACGTTAATATCACTTTTCTTAGAATATTTCATATTTCTAACAAAAATTCTGGCAAAGCCATAGAATGTCCAAATTATCTGTGTCCATTACCTCAGTGTCTGTTCAAAATGGAATACATTGGGACTGCCTATATTTTACTAGATATTTTTCTACCAAAATAAAAATCATGCTTGTATTTTTTACCTAACAATTTCCCAGTGTTTATTTTAGGTATGTCTGCATCCAGAAAAACTAACTTTTGCTTTAAAGAAAGGCATAATTATTACCTCTCTGGAGGCAGGTCTGTATCCATATCCAGCTGGTAAATTTTTATCTTCCTCACAGCCTTTGGCTCCTGGACTAAAGTGCAGCTCTACGTGAAAACGTTCTTCCGAAGACAGTTCCTGAAGGAAAATGATTAAATAGGTTTACACTTTAATACACAGCTTAGCACTACTTGTTTCTGAAGATATTCATCCACTTTAAATACCTTGTTTGGATCCTCATAAAGCATGATAACAATCTGTGTCATGTAATTGAGTTCGTTGACAACATTTAAATAATCCATAGCTCGTTTCCATTGTTCATCTTTTGATTCCTTACGAAGGGAGGGGAAAAAAAATAAATCAACAAATAAAACCCAGCTACTTTCTTTAAAAAGACTGATGATTTCCCTTTTTCCCCTATTTACATGGATTTTACATTTGCCGCACAAGTACAAAGCTTTTCACAGCTAAGGAAAAAGAAGAGATACAACCAGAAAAAAAAAAAGTGACTTAAAATTACTCATCAAATGAATCAGAAGTGGAAATCAGAACTTTTCATATTTTATTTCAGTGTATCTTTCATGTTCTTTCACCAATGATGATATATGCTTTGTAGACAGAGGCACCATTTTAAACTTTCCTGATGGGAATTGTTAATTTTGCAATAAATTAATTTCAACTAGTATATTGTGGAAAATGTTTCTAGATATCGCTCCACCAGTCAAAGAGACAGAGTAAATGAAGGTTTCTAGTATACAGAGGAAATATAACCATCATATCCCAAACAATTTAAATTGAGTATTCACCTTTTTTTTTTTTATGGTCCAGAAAAATACATTTAGTAATCCACCTCAAAGGAAACTTAAAAGTTTATCAGCCTAAAACCATGAGTGTTGTCTGCTGTAGGATATGTCACAGAGGTCTAGGATTAAAAATGCTTTTGCCATCAGTGAGTTTCCTCATCTGTTACCAGGAGCAAGTATGTCAATACATCCATTTCAAAAGTTGGTACATTAATCAAGCTCTATCTTAGAAGCAGCCATGTAGGCTTTGTGGTGCTGCATTTATCCTCTCAAAGAGCTCAGGTCATTTCTTAATCTGGAGACCTTGTCTTTTTTAGTCTTTGGTTTCAAAGCCAGCCAGATGGAGAATAATGCACCACCTTCAAGGTATTCTATGGCAGTATAAGAAAGTAAGACAATCCACTGAACTTCTCCTCCACTGAACTTTGCGCCACATGAGCATTCTTGAAGTCTGGTAGGGAGGTCTTGACAATATGCCAATGGTCAAAACTAATAAGCCAGTCCAAAAGTGAATTCAAGAGAACCCTGAATGATAACTTGAAGGAAAAAGAGTTGGAAGAATTATAGGTGACAACATAAGACAAAAAAATGGATTATCTGCCCTTTTCAAATCTCTTTGAGACTGTAACATATACAGCTGAACACACCAATGGAAGTCAGCATTACTTTAAAGGGCATGCTGATTTCCACCAATGTAGACACCAGCAATCTGAAATATGCCTCTGCATATATAATAGGAAATCAAATGTTTGAAAAAGTGTGATAACTTTCAGAGCCACTTGAGAAAATTAAGCTTTGAATTGATACAATTTTAGTAAAATTGAGTCCTTTTGGTTCCTCTCAAAATATCAGAGCTTTAACAGAAAATGTGTTGAACTTACATCACATAAGGCACCATAACGAAGGGTAGATAACAGGGAGTGAACATGACTCTCGCTGGTGAAATAGAGCCGTGTACGAACATGGCGTTCAGGGGACATAACACCCCTGGAGTAACTTGAAAGAAAAAAAAAATCTTATTAGACTATAATGAGATGTGTCCCTGTTTTAGAAATAGCTGCCAACAAATAAATAAATCATACTTTTAAAATTACTATGAGCTAGTAAAACATTTCAAATAGGAAAGCTATGAACTATCTCCATTAAGTCTTATGGAAATTAATGTAACCATGTAAAAAAGAAGACTTACAGAGGGTGAAGCTTATTTACAGTATCATCATCTTGAGTTCTCTGAAGGTCAGAACGGATTTTTCTAACTAGAGGAGTGCAGTAACCTTTGGCAATCTCTAGTTTCTCAGCCTTAGAAATACCATATTCCTGTGTAAGAAGAAACTGACTTTTAAAATTTAGTTAAAGACTAAAATGCCTTCTAATTCAAAGCTTGTACATTAAAGCCAATTAGCCATCTATTAGTTTGATCTGGCTGCAAACTATTTTGTTTAACATTTTTATTACATTTGGTTACTTACATCCCTTCAAGCAACAAGCAGTTTGCCTTTTTGCTGTTTGATTTGACACAGAGGAGCAGTTTTGCGTTCACTCGTTAAACCACAAAAGTGGATTTACCTCTGGTATGATGAAGCTCTTCTCCTTAAGCAACACATCTAGGGAATTATTTCCCCTCTTCTCTCCCTGCCCCCGGATTTAGACATTTATGATGCATATCATCTCACCTGATTTCAAGTAACTTTTTTTTTTTATCCGTCAATAAAGAGGCACATTACCTATTTAACATGTCTATCTTAGTTTGGGGTAAACCACCTCACAGAAGATTTCCTATTCACCTCAAGTAATACTGAAAAAGTTAGTTAAATACGACTGGAAAATACTGTATCTGTTCCACGATCTATGACGTTTAAAAATCTGCTCTTCCAGAAAGTTCATGCTCTGTGCTGCACATGATATAAAAGTGCTCTCATCATTATGATGGACCTTCTGGTTACCCTAGATACCAACATAAGCACTTTCCCTTTGCAGTATGTAGGCTTATCAAGTTTTCTTTGTTTTTCTTCCTTCCGTATGTGTCCTCATTTTTCCCTACTCTTCTCTAACACTCTATTCAAAGTTTAAGCTTAACAGGCCCACATGACACAACACATACTTAGTACCACTGCTTTTTTTGTACTTGCTGTCAGGGAGTCTGAGAGATGGGGAGAGGAAGAAGTTCCCTCACCTGCTGCATACAATATGGATAATACCTCTGTAACTGCAGGGGCATTTGAGGAAAGCTTTAGTTAAGTCTGTTCTGCCCTGTTAGCACAAAACAATGTCATGTCCTGCAGCCTACAACATTTTAGAGCTAACCTGAGTTTAACAGCCTGTAGTATACTGAAGTTTAATTTGACTGCTTCTGGCCTCAACTTCTGTGAAACTTAATGCGTACATTTTTATCAGCAAGTGTTAGCATTTTGAAGCAGCAGAAAGGTCTTTAAATTTAAATTGCTTAAGCCAAGGGAAATTGTATGGATTAGGATTAACAGTGTCATTTGCAAAGAGCCTGAAAATGAAATTTCTAAAAGCAGGAAGACTGAAATTAAATGCTATTTCAGAATACAAGTTGTTCACAGGGGCTCCACTTAAATCTATGAAGAATGGCCAAGATGAACCACTTTATTTTAAAACACTGCAGTAAAGGAAGCAGACATGTTCATAGCTTAAATTGCTAGAAAAATTCACTTTTGAACACAGCTTAATGAATTACAAATCAAATTTTTCTTGCAAAAAATAATCAGCTTGCTACTGGAAAATAAGAGGTAACATTAAAGTCTTCTATTACTACAAAATACAGGAACCTTCAATAGAAAAGAGCAGACATTTTCATGAAATGTGAAAAAGCATTTATTCTTCAATTTATTCTTTTTAATAACTGAAAATGCTTACCTGAGGGATCACAATGTCAGCTAAAGCCTTTGAAAGCCTGTATAATTCCATTGTGTTTTCTAATTTTAAGGAGCCGTTGTGCTGCACATCATATTTTATACAGTCGTAGATATCAGGAATTTTGCTAATATCGTATCTTCCATTTTTTGTTTTAAAGTCTTTTTCCAGCTTGGCCCACCTGCGCAGCATCAGTTCTAGTGTTTCACTGTGGTACAGCTGAATATCTGGATAGACACACATCTCACATAAGTAATCAAGACCATCCAAGTAACAAAAGGGAAATTTTAATTACATGGTAGTAACAGCTGAATACAGAGGGATAAAAGGGATGAAATAAGTTAATGGCATTACTTCTAAGAAGAGGGAACAGATATGCATATGGTTAATTTTACTGCTCAAAGTATCACAGCTACATAGCCACATCAAGATAGTAGAACGCTTCGCTGCAGAAATGCACCACTGGCCCTTTAAGCAAAGCTACAGCACCAAGAATAAAGTGTCCTATAGTACAGATCATGTATTTCAAAAAGCAACAACAACAATGAAAAAAAAAAAAAGCGGTAAGAAAATTCTATGAGGGAGCAAGAGGAGCAGGACATCTCTGTTTTAGAACAGACCACACATCCCATTTCTGTCTCTCACCTGCAGGTATCAACAGCAAGAACCAATACACTGGTAGAAAGGATGGATTATCCCCATCCCAGGACAGGAGATTAGACCAAATAGACAAAACCTTCCAATACAATGTACCAGCAACACTTCCACTGCTCAACCTCAGACAGAAGCTGTTTGCATACAGTACATGGCAGAGAACACCGATAGCAAATATTCCTGTATTTAGCTAGTACCAAAGCAGCACTGTGGTCACTTCCAGCTCTAGTTTTCCTGTGTCATTGGTTCACCACCATTAATACTGAGCATCATTCTATGCAATACTACTACACATCATATAGCAAGCAACAGATCTTCAGCAAAGATACTTAGATATAAAAACATACCAACGTAACTTATTAGTTCTGTGGACTGCTAAGTTTCAAATAATTAAGACAAGAATTTCTGCAAACATCTGAGGCCTAGCCTGAACTTCTGAACACCACAAAGAGCCCTTATCTGCAATATGACCACGTTCCTCCCGCTTTTTACTTTAAAATTATGCATATGGAATCAGACTGTGAAAATCCCTAACCCATTGTTGATTAAAGTTCCGCTAAAAGCCAGTTTACTGATGAAAAGTTATGTTACCATTCTCTCTCAGATGTAAACAAGAGAAACTGAATACAACTACAAAAATGTTTAAGTACCTGCAGACTTTGGATCTTCCATTCTTTGCCTGATCTGAGAAGTCAAGCTCTGGATCAAGGAATAGACTTTGTCACACGTCTTTACAGGATTTTTAATAACCTGCATTGATTTTATCAATGAGATGCTTCCAGATGGAGTAAGCTGCAATTTGAGATAAACACAAAATTATCTAAACAAACTGATTAGATTTGAAAGAACTGGGGAGATAAGATGGACTGTATGAAAGATTCCAAGTACTGGAGAAAAAGCATTCAAGCAGGTTGCTATTAAATTTTGAAACCACTTCTCACTTATCTACTCCCTTTGAGGCATTAATAAAATAAAATATATCAAAAGGTAGTAAGATTTACTAGAGATTCAAAGGTGACAAGAAATTCATAGGGTAACTAATTCTATATGTTAAACATGAACAATTTCAGGAGTTCCTAAAACTCTTCTTTTGTTCCAAGACAGAAAAATTGGAAAGACATTTAAAAGTTTGTACGTAATTAGCAACTTTCCATAACTTCCTTTCAAGTAACTACTGTATTCAAAAGCTTACAAAAAATTCTGTAAGAAATGTTATCCTTAGGCTACATGCCTCACAAAATATTTTTGTTCTGTAAAGTGCCCTCCTTAGCATAACTGGGAGGAAGAACCAGATTTGCAATAGTAACTGATACCTGAAAAAGTTTGTCTCTTCCTGTTTTAGGTTTTTGTTTCTATAGGACTGCAGCACACAAACACAAAGAAACCCTTTAAATGCATGTATATCAAGAACATACAAGATGTCCTTCAGGGCTGACTTAATCATAGAAATTGTAGAAGTTGCAAATTATCCTCAACAAGTTGAATGTCACTAAAACAATACAATGTCCATGTAAGTGAGACTTAGCCTCATTTTTTCAGAAAAGTCTGCATAATACAAAGTAAGCAAATAATGATATTAAACAATAATTTATATACTTAGCACATATACATATTTGCACTTTCCCCAGTCTCCTCAAATCCACAGGATAATTTGGATATGGAAAACTTCTGCCTTCTATCTAATAGCAAGCAGTTCCTACCTCCCTATTATGACCGAGTAAACTGATAGGAAAAAACCATCATATTGTTTTCCCAAATTGTAAGTAAGTTTACAAAAAAGGAAAAAAAAAAGTTTTTATCACTTTATAATCCCAAAGGTTAGTCACTTTCAGTGACCGTCTTAGAACAATATGCTCTATTAGTTCCAGCCACATTTCAAATCCCATTATATCTATACAGCAAAAAGAAGGGCGAAAATAAATAAATCCTTGAGACCTTGTACCCTCTCACTTTTTCCAAGGACTGCTGAATCCACTGCTAGCAGTGGTTTGGATGATACTTTTAAACTATGTTTAAACGAATCCACATAGAGTATACATGCAGGGTAGTAAAATTACTTTTCAATAATTTGCTCTCAATACCTTTTAGAAAATAGCAGTTTAAGCTTAAAGCTCATTTGAGGGCTTGTATTTAGTTGTTATACCAGACAGAGTAAGGGCAATTGAAAGAGAAAGAAGTTTCTGAACAATAACAAACATTACTTACATTTGAAAACAGGAACAATCATGTGTGCGCTGTACTAAGTTAGCATAAACTATATTAATATGCACTAATTTAGCATGTTAATGAGACATTTCCTTTCACTGATTATAAAGTATTCTACTGGTTTTCATCATCTTCGTATTCTTAGTTAAAAAACAAGGCCTTGTAGCAGATTAAGTACTGAAACAACTGCAGTAGGCAGGCAATACATTTTATAATACCACATGCTGTCAAAGTAAAGATTACAGAAAGTGTAAACAAAATAGTTTCATTTCTTGAATAATTAAAATATTTTTAATGGAACAGTGAAAAAGATTTACGAATGAGGTCCCTATCTACTCCTATTTCAAAGTTTGTAGCTGGTCTGATTACGCAAAAATTGCAAAACAGCTCAAAATATCTAATATCGCAATTGGTACAGCGTCCTTTGTACTTCAAACTATTTGCAAGCACACAAATAGTTTTGCAAAATAGATACATAAAATCACTGCTCATTACTCCTACACAAGAATTTCCATGGCTATTTCATTTCATAGGAAACTAATCATATGCTAACCTTATCGTAGTCGTCAGCAGTGAATTCTCTGTCTCTCTGGAGAATTTCATGGAGTCTTGCTTTAACACGATGCTGACAGCTGCTTAAAGAATCACTGTCACTGTCCAAGAGGCCATTCATATTAGCACTTTTTACCATCTGGACAAGAATAGGAGTCAGCTCTCCCTCTAAGGCCAGAAGTCCCTGAAACAAATAATACAATTAATCAGGCAAACAGATAAAGATGATAATACAAAAGTATCTTAAAAAAACCATCAAAAACACTAATTTAAATTCAAGATCGTATCATTTGCCTATGCATTAGATAAACAGGGGCTCTGCAGACGATGCAGGTATTTGCACAGAAATGACCCCCAAACACTGCTTCGGTGTGCAGGATTGCTACAGCTGGTGCAAAAGTGATGGTGACATGCCATAGAGCATGGTCCCCAGTGCCAGCTGAAGTGATCCTAGCAGCTCAGTGGTGCCAACATTGCTCCTGGGAGGTCACAGCTGTTCATGTCTTGGGTTGCGGGGAGTGCACAGTGCCTTCTCCCTGAAGCTGGGAGCAACAGCAGCCTGACTTGTGGGGGACATGCTCTGCTCAAGGCATTGCCACTGGACAGTAGCTATGGGAAGAGTTAGAAAACCAAATAGCATCTGGGAGGACAAACGGGAAACAGATAAAGGCAAAAGCCCAAACCCTGTGTGGCACAGAAAGACAATCAAAGGCTACAGTTGAACATGAGGTGAATGGAGACTTCCAAAATGGAGAAGGTTGGAAACTTTTGTGACTTTTCTGGCAACAGAAGGGCCCTGGAATAAGAAAGGAAATGGGGTGGTGTCTCCTCAAGCCTGCTGACAAAGGAAGAAGTAGGACAGATGGCTGAAATACTTCTGCACCAACACATGCAGCATGGAAACAAAGAAAAATAAGAAGTATGAATACTTCCTGAACTTACTCAGATTTATTCAGATTACAGAAATGTGGTGGAATAGTTCACACAAATGGAGTTTTGCTATAGCCAGACACAGGGCATTTTGGAAGCCAGGAAGGCAAGGAGGCGGAGCAGCTTGAACACGGGGACCTTTGCTTTCAAACCACTCACAAACAAGTTGAGATCTTGTTTGTAAGGATCAGAAGACAAATAAGCACAGGACAACATCATGGGGGCCTCTGCTACAGACCACCCAATTTAAAAGAGGAAACAGATGAAGCCTTCTTAACACAACTGGAGAAAGCCTCCTGATTGCAGGCCCTCTTTTCCATGGGTGCCCTTAGCCCTGGGTACTTCATGCATGGGCAATACTGCAATCCAGATTGCTGGAAAACACCCAGGACGATTCTTTGACACAGGTTACTGATGAACTATCAAGCAGAGGCATTCCCCTGTACCTGTTACTCAGAAGTGTCAGGAACGTGGAGGTCTATGGCAGCCTTGGTAATTGAAACCTGATATTATGACAGATCCTTGGAGAACTGAACAAGACAAATAATTGCATTAGCGCCCTGGACTACAAACGAGCAGACTTTAGCCTGTTTGTGGAATCCTATGGAGCACTGTCCTGAAGGACAAAGGTTCCTGGGAAAGCTGGATGATCTCCAAAGACAACATTCTCTAAGCACAAGAGCAGTCCACTCTGACATATGGAAAGGTGTGCAGGTCAGTATGGATGAAAAAGGAACACACAGAAGGTGGAAGCAGGGATGAGCTACTTGGGAGGAACAGAGACATGACCTGAAAATGGTGCATGGAATTAAAAACCTGGAGAGGTTGTGGAAACTCCATTCCTGGAGATACTCAGAACTTGACTGGATATGATTCTGAGCAACCTCATCCAAACTGGCTCCGTGCTGTGTGGAGTTGGACTAGCTGACCTACAGAGGCCCCTTGAAACTTAAACCTCTCTATCACTCTACATTATTACTGAAACTCATTCACCTAAGAAGTAGTTATGTAACACTTGCGCTGTCTGCGTCCTCTCACACAATTAAAAGATCTGTTTCACTGAAATGAGGAAAGAAGTAAATAAATTATTAACAAGCAGAAGTATTAAGCATGAAAAGGGCTACTTGGGAGGAGCAAAAGAGGAATTTGCCTAGCCTAGCATGAAGAGGGTAAAAGAATATTTTGGCAAGCATAGATGTAGGAAGTTCCGAATTCTGTGTTTTATATTAACAGTTCCTGTAAATTCAGGTTTGTAGTGAAAAAAGTAGTTCATGCTTTTTAAACATCACTACAAAATTTTTATAATTTCACATCAACAAATACATGTAAAATATATTTCTATAAAGTGCCAAGATGTAGTACTGCTACCATGTCTTACTTATTAGGTATCCATTTTGACAGGCCCAAAGCAAAGTCTCCTGTAACATCTTTATGAAGCTACTTCTATTAATTCCAAAAAAAAGCATGAATGTACAGTCCATTTCCATTAAAACATATGCAAAGTAGTTCGTTAATTCCACATTTCAAATAGCTTCAAACCTTCTAATTTCCTCTATAAAGTTTCAAATCAATGAATCAAAGATGGTTTTAATGAAAAGTGTTGCCTTTTGAACCCCAAATCTTCTGGTCCAAATCACCAAAGTGACCGAAAACGGCAATTTTTCTTCATGTAAAAATGAATACATTATCTCAAATAAATTCTAATGTCTGTGCTTTAACCAACACACACACACAATCTGTCACAGAAATCTGACAAAATTTGAAGAAAGTAAGCCCTAAACAAATAAGAAAGGAACAAACTAAAAATGTTGCCAACCTCATCCTGGGCTGCATCAAAAGAAGCGTGGCCAGCAGGTCAGGGGAGGTGATTCTCCCCCTCTACTCCGCTCTTGTGAGACCCCACCTGGGGTCTCAGCTCTGCGGCTCCAACATAAGGACATGGACCTGCTTGAGAGGGTCCATAGGAGGGCCACAAAAATGATGGAACACCTCTACTATGAGGATATGCTGAGAGAGTTGCAGTTGTTTAGCCTAAAGACAAGGCTCCAGGGAGACCTTATTGAGGCCCTCTAGTACCTAAAGGGGTCCTACAGTAAAGATGGGGAAGGACTCTTTATCAAGGTGTGTAGCGATAGAATGAGGAGTTATGGTTTTAAACTGGAAGAGGGCAGATTTAGATTAGGTATTAGGAAGAAATTCTTTACTGTGAGGGTGGTGAGACACTGGAACAGGTTGCCCAGAGAGGTTGTGGATGCCCCATCCCTGGAAGTGTTCAAGGTCAGGCTGGATGGCACTTTGAGCAACTTGGTCTAGCGGAAGCTGTCCCTGTCCATGGCAAGGGGGTTGGAACTAGATCATCTTTAAGGTCCCTTTCAACCCAAACCATTCTATGATTTTGGAGGTTGTTACTGGAAAGGACTAAGGTATATTGCTAGGGCTGTATAATTAAAACCTGTCTGCATCTGCTCAAAGAACTTCAAATGCTTGCAACATTAACTGGATACTTTTTCACAGTGAACTAAATACTTTTTGAAAATACCTTTCTTTTAAAACACAGCCTCATTATACACAGTGGACTCTAATAAATGATAAACTTCCCCCAGTCTTCAAAAGAAAAAACAAACTTGGGAACATCAGAATTTTTAAAATTGAAAATACAGTTTCACATGGTACCTTTGCAAAAGCTGCTGCAGTCATCTGAACTCGTCCCTCATCAGAAGCGTAGATTTTGAGATCATGTCGGTAAGTGCTATGTAATCTAAGTAAACCACATCCAGGAAATCCAGCATAATCTCCTATCAAACAAACATTTTGCTTAAAATCTCAGTTTGCACTTGATTATGTTCAAAAGGGATTTATGCCATTAAATACTTTTTCTTTTTAATTTTTTTTTTTTTTTTTACCTTGTCCACCTGGATACATACACCTGAAAGCCCTTCCAAGCTCCTCTGCTTGAACCCTGCCTGCAGGGGTCAATTCTCCTCCCCATTTTAGAACCAGAAGCAGGGATGGCTCATTTCTTCTATTATCTAATTGTACACAAAGAGACAGTTTAGTAGTGAAATATATTCAAATTTTTTTTTTTTTTGCAAATGAACAAAAATATTCGGATTATGCATGGGTTCAGTAAAGGACCTCTTCAACATTATGAATCTTTAGTAGCATTCTAACATTAAGAAAATATTGAACTGAAGAACTAAATGGGCACATAAACAGAGAAACCTGAAGTAGTTAAATTACACAGAAAACATAAGTGAAAAATATTTAGCATGAAATCTGAAGCAAAAAGTAAATTGAGCCAGAAAATTTAAGACAAATTGCTTGCTAAATACCCTACAGTCAATAACCATGGGTCAAGGACCAGGAAAGCTTATAAAAAGTTTTAAAGATAGCAGTAAATGTTGAGTGCAATTTTCTCATCCTGGCCCCAAACCACCACTTTTGGTGAATCACTGAAGCTTCTTTTCACCCTACTTTTCTGTTACAAAAAAACAGCATTAGAATAAAAATTTACTACATAGTTTTAGGTGTACAATTCAGCAGATTAAGAGAGAATGAATATCTGAAAACAACACAAACATTCATTCTAAACAACATATTCCTTCTTTTTAACATGAAGACATGTTATACCACTAGTCCATGACTATTTAAACACACGTTATATTAAGTGATTAGGTGCAAAAGTGATACAATACCTTCCTCTTCACTGGAAGTCTTTGGGCAACCATGAGGAAGATATGTTAACTGAACTTTGCGATTTATGCCTGAAAAATGCCCATACCTGAAGTAGGAACAGGGGAAAGTGAAAGGGGAAGAGGGAGAGAAACATTTTAAATATTTTCCTCCAAACCTGCTATGCTCCTGTGACAGGATATAATAAATCTACGCTGGTCATTGATTTGTGCATTTGACCACCATTTGTTGAAGCACTGCTTAGAACAAACCTAACTCAACAAGCACAGAATAACTACAGAAATACCAACCATTCTATAATGAAACATTTAAAAATGTTATGTACTGCTTTTTTCAGAACATTGAACATAAAGCTGGTTAAAAAAAAAAAGACATTTTCAGATTGCACAAGTAATTTACCTATTTGGATCCACAACTACAGTGGCTATCAGTATCCAGAATCTGACCTGGCAGTGTAGATGGCTACTATTTTGTTAGCCAATTAAGTTCTCAAGCAGAACTCTGTATTTTTTTCCTCCAAATTATTAAATATTTCAGTCTTAATATACAAAGCTTTATTTATTTGGAATCCTCCAAGTTTGCTGTAAGTAGACAGTACACACGGTGAAAGTTCTTATTAGTTCCATCAGACTTCATTATGCCACACACTGCAAGAAGCAGACCCTGCACTAAAATACTTTCATTTTAAAAACATGCAAGAGGATAGAAGTTGAAAAAGTTACTTTTGTTGATTTCATGTAGGAAGTATACTGATACACCAGATAAAGCAATAAGTTAAATTAAAAAGATAAGAAGAAAAAACAGAGAGATGATCCAGTTCTCGTTCATAATGTCAAACATGACATCCTTTCTCTTGATAACCCTTGTGCTTGAATTAATATATCATTAAATATTTGATAACCGTTGCAATCCAAGCAGTAACTGATCAAACAAGTCAAAACAGCAGATACAACTTTGTTGCTATGAAGCCTGAAAATTAGACACTTACATTTCTAACACAGTCTTTAGCTGTTCAAGTTTTGCTTTACTTTCTTCAATTTCAGAATCATTGTTTTGCCCAAGTTCTACAAGGAGTTGCCTTGCTATATCAAGCACTTCCTATAGAAAGGAAACATATGATTTACTTAAATAAATAATTCTCTACTTATAAAATACCACAAGGAGAAAATAAAGAAAAACTTGCCTGCAACTGTTTTGGTTTTTTCAGTTTTAGTTTTCCAGATTTATACCCATCGCATTTTTCAAAGAGATCAAAAAACCTTCAAGAGAAAGAATATTACTTAAAAAAATGCAGTTAATAAGTTAAAATATTACTTGAACAAGTGGCTCATAAACTTAAACTGGTCTGAAATTAGCACCTTTACACTATTTGAAAAGCATGTTAAAACCTGCACCACAGAGGTCAACCCAACCTTTATTCAAATCTCATTTCCAAAGAAAGTCTTCAACACATTAGAGAAATAAGAGCACTAAAATGTTCTCTTACTGACTTCCTAAGTGTTAAAAAAAAAAGAAGGGAAGATATTCTGTATATCAAATGACATAATGATACAGCTGTATCAATTCTTAATCTTGAAGAGTGACCCTGAACAGAAGTAGGGACCAAAACCGCTAAATGAGCAGTCCTATACTTTTACAGCATGTATCTCTGAATGCAAGAATCTAGTCCCAAACCAAACAATTACTTTTTACTGAAACTGCACCTAATTCCAGGCCAGTTATGTAAGTCACTTTATGAATGCTAACACAAGGACGGTATCTACCAGGAATTCAGAGTCATCAAACTTTGACAAAAGTAAAAGACAAAAAGGCGGTGTAGTAAGATGACAGCTCACATACAGTTAGGATAAAAAGAGAAAGGCAGAAGTCACAGTCAAATGGTGAACCAGAAATATTCTCTGCTGCACTATTTTGAATAAAGACATCTATAGAGACAAATGCATTTTCATTAAGGTCAAGCATGACTGTTCACAAGGCACAGCATGTGATGAAGGAAGGCTGCACAAGTAATTTGAGAGTTTGTTAGACAGAAAGGGGCATATTTGTTAATCAGCCACAACATCAGTTAGATTTAAAAGAAAATAAAACAAAACAAAAAAGGAATGCCTGCTCAATTCATTGTTTGCACGTTCCCAGAAGTGAGTTCTGCTCTAAAACATCCAAACTAATTTTTACCAAGATGCTACTTACTTCTGGTGTTTTACTTCCATTTTCATTTTTTGTTTTGGTGTTCGGTCCCCATGGCGTATTACAGCTATAACACATCTAAGCTCCATCCTGAAATTTCAAGAGAGTTATATTACACAATTCCATATAAGAGAGTCTTTTATTTAATATTAAAACCACCACTAATCAAGACAATTGACATAGTCGTAGTTATCTGACATAACTACAGAAGTGATGGAAGGATATGCAAGAATATAAGGTTAACTGAAAATGATGTAAAGTATAAAATATAAATACTGATTTTAAGACTTGGGTAACTACAGAATATCTACTTTAAGTAGTTTTTAAAACAACGATTTTGAGGTTCATTAAATGAGAGAGCATGTTTATTAGAAGCGCATATTAAGTCGGTGCTGGAACAATGATTAGCAGTGAAAGAAGCTATGCATAAAAGATGCTACACTTGAAAAATCTGCTGTTCTATACTCAGCTTGACTAAGGGTCAGAAACTCTGATTGCGGCATAGCAATTGTGATTCCTTCCTTGTTTTCATCACACAAAACAAGTGTTCATAGGCCAAAGTGGTCACACCTTGTGAAGAGAAAAAAAAATTCACACAAAAGTTACATTAGGAGTTTGCACAATTCAGGTATAGCTACTATTTTCTTACATTGTTCCAGAGGTGGTTGGCACAATAGGGATGTCTTCAGCTTCCAGAGGAATTGACCATGGTATCTGAAACTGGGGAGCAAGTTCTCTCATTATGATATTTCTAAAAAAAGGGGTTAAAAAGAAAAAAAATCACCTAAGTTTAAAGCACAGTTTATACAACCTACACAAACCCCAAACCAAACAGATAATATATACACGCATTTTTATGAATATGGTTTTAGAGCACTAGCAGTCATGAGTTTCTAGGTGCAGATTTTTCTTTTAATTGTATAATAAAAACCTACTTAAACAATTTAAAGGTACCACAACTGCTACAGAGACAACATTAGCCTAATGGCCCTGGATTTTTAAGAAACCGCAGTTTTTGAACTCCAGTTTCTTCAAGAGTTCCTTGGATATGATTTAGTCCGGTTCATTTAAGTATTCAGGTACCTGACTCCATTGCCTAACTGAAAGTCCCCGATAATCAGCAAGCCATTCTCATCAAAGAATAACTTGTACCTTTAGTGGTAATTTCTCAAAGTTTCTGCAATAGAACTGGAAAAACAGGTAAAGTCTGTGGTCATAACTACAAAATGATAACACTGCTTCCACTTGCTAATCTTCTAATGTTCTGTTTCCCAAGTATTTAATCAAAACATACTGAACTTCAGATTAGTATCTACATAAGAAGCAGTATCACAGAGGAAAAAAAATGTGCATCTTGAAGTAACATAAGCCACAATTTAATTTCTAAAAAGTTTGAAAAAAATCTGCTGTTACTTGACACTGCAATGTATTACCTTAAGAAATAAACCATAAGTAAAAAATGATGAGGTAACTTTTTTTTTTGGACAATTCAATGGCTACAACAATTCGAATAAAGAGAAATCAAAATGGGTCTCAGAATTGTAACTCTAACTCAAAAAGCGGCCTAAAACAAAAGGACTATAGTTGCTATCTAGTATTTCAGCTTAGTTCTTCCCCCATTTAAATAAGATCCCAGACCATTTGATAATGCAGAAAGTCATGCTGTATCTCATCAGTGCAATCTTAATGTAAAGCCAGTTTAACTGGACAAAAGGGTATCAGCCTACTTTGGGGGCAACATTTCATTGGCATAGAGTTCACTATCCAGTTCTGTATGATCCCTTGTTATGCCTTTTTTTGCTCCCAGTAGTAGAGAGAAGATGGTATGACAGAAGACACCTTGATGATACCATCAGTTTGGATTTATCAGCTTGAAACCCACAGATATGCAAGTACACATCAGTTTCAGATCAAGGACAATGTAGATTAATTTGGGAACATATTAAACAGCAGCAAGCATAACCATACAGTGGTGCTTCTCTACTTGAAAAAAATCTCAACTACCTTTAAGAACTTAATCTGGCTCTCAAAATACTTAATTCAATTAGCTTTAAGTGTTCACAAAACCCTCAGACTCAGAGGTTTTGGATGATTTTAGGAACAAGGAATTTATTTAGGATTTATTTATTGATTTAGAATTCTTTTAAATATTTTATTATTTAATTTAATGACTTATTTTATGTGCTATTTCATTTTAAATAATCAGTTTAGGAATAAGGAGCACGTGAACTATAGTAACATACAAGAGGGTGAATAGGCAAAACTCCTGAAATAAAATCAGTAGACTCTTACCCCAGTATCTTAGCACAATCATCATAGTATTTCATGGAGTTTTTCACAAAACTGAAGCCATTCACATCACAGACATAGGACTGTCCATTAGCACGAAGCAAATCAAAGCCACAAACTGTTTGCTGTTTTTAAGAATAAAAGTTCAAGTCATTGGTCACCTTCCTTGGGTTTGCTTATCCTAAATAAAATTTTTATTTTAACATGGTATTCATCTGAAAACATGACAAAAATACGACAGATTTTATACTTAGTACCTTTTGCCAGTTCCATGTTAGGCTCGCTCATGTCATGCAAACATCTTCCTACCCTTCCTAACATGGATCCCTAGCAATATATTGAAGGTCACGTTCATGTGCACAAACTTAACCTTCAAGATTTACAGCATAAGCAATGATGGGCCTGCAAATTCCCCATTCTGACAATGGTTTCCCTCTACACATAGTTTTTAAGGGTGGCAGGCCAGAAATCACAAAGTATCAACAAAAACATTGTTGTCCAAATTTAAATTTGACAGGATAGTTTTGACATTGACGTAATACTGACATTATTAGTACAGGATACCAGATGCTATTTCAACAGATTACTTTTTTATATCTCAAAACCCACTTTGCTGAGTGATAGAGGTTCACACCCTACAGGCTCCAGAATGCCATCATAGCTACACACAGGTAATGAGACAGAGTGAAAGATAGCCTTTTAATAAGACAGATGAAAGGGGGTAAGAGACTGAATGAAGTTTTGAACAAAGGAATCTTTAAACGATAAGAAAAAGGAAACTGTGAAACACTTCAAATAACGACCCAGTCATGTCAGTACCAAATTAACATTTATATTGGGCCTAATGGAAATAATAGGTAATAAAATTTACAAAAACTTAACTACTGAAATTGTATTTCTCTAACTTGGAAACCATTAACAAAATGTGTGAACATATTATGTATGGAGCAGATACACCGTAGACTAGCAAAGCACAATAGCAACATGTGAATTCAGGAAACTTTTGCAACATAAGCACCTCCCCCCCNCCCCCCCCCCCCCCCCCCCGAACTTTTCAATGCATTAATGGAAGAATTCTTCCAGATTAAAAAGAGATGTGGATGTGGAAGTTTACACCTTCCTAGAAGTTCTGTAGCAATTATCACTGCTGGCTCTGTGCACTAAAACCCCATGGAAGTTTCATGTAATAAACAATTGATTAACACTAAATGTTTGATCAGATAGGAAAGTAATCAGCTTACTTTAAAGGCAAGGCATACTTTCCAAGCAATTAACTTCTCTCTTGCATTCAGGATGACTGGATACCTCACTTCCTTTCCTTCACTATCTCGTTCTACCTTGCCATCCAGAGCTGGAGACTTCCGCGCTTCAGCATGAGCATAGTCTGGACCCACTGTGTACACCTTTAGTGAAAAACAGGAATTCTTGATTCAGTGTCATTAAATTACACTACATATATGCATACAGTTTGCTAAATTTATCTAAAATGTGGTAGCGACTTCCAAAGGTACTAGCTGCTTTCGTAATTGAAAAGGTCACCTTCCTCAATGGCATTCTCTGCCTTCAGAGAACACCCACCATTTACTGACAACCTAGGATAAAGCAAGAGAAGAGAACAGCTGTAGCACAGGTAAAAAAAACTAATAATTCTAAAACTTGATGAATAAAAATGAATTTCTTAATTACGGTGGTACAGAGGTAAAAAATAATGCTTTCCTCTCCAAAACATCTGCACAACTTGGAGAGCAGATTAGTTTGAGAATTACTTGATTACGGAAATCTGGCTGCAGGACTAAGTGACTGTCTTCATTAAAAAATATTTTCATATTTTAGGCAGGACTAAACAAAGCAAATATCTGCCCAGTTTTAGCATGACAAGCCAGGGGCTTCAGAGAATGACTGTGCTATCTACTCTGCCGCAGTTTTGATGCTCACTGAAAGAATTGGGGCATATGCTAGAAAAGACTTGTCAGCAGCTCTCAAAAATGGGCTACTTGTCACTTTAATTAAAAAACAAACTCTAAGCTTTGATAAAAAGGTATTCAACTAAAGCAGATGATTGCAAATACTGCCAATTTAGTCAATTCAGGCAGGACGGTGACTTGGGTGAAGCTGCTTAATATAAAACTGACAGTCTTGTTACTTGAAGAAAATCTATTATTTATTTGGGGTGTTAAAAGTCCACAGATGCTGTTAGATGACTACACTAAAACAAGCAGTCAAAATGGTCCCCACCTCCCAAGTCATTTGCATCTCTTCATGTTGCAAGAAACTTTCCTTTTTGGAAACAGTTTGAAAAACTCTTACACAGATGCCTGTAAACTCAGATTAACCTATTGCAAAGTGTTGCGCAGTATAACCATCTGAAGAGTATAGCTCATGAAAACACAGCAGCTTAAGAGAACAGGGAATTTGTCTGAGAACATAAAATGAGCATTCCCCTCATGTATCACCAAATGCAAGAAGCTGACTGCAATTGAGGGCTCTCTGGCCTAAGACTGGATTAGATCTCACGCTCTCTAAACTTCCACTTTTTGTCTAAATACGGTAATGTCTCATGCATATTGTAAAACATTTCACATGTTTTGTGATGGGCTTAAAATAGCCAGAACTAACACGAAGGTAAACAACGCAATCTCCATACATGGCTGGCTTAACACCTGTTCTGTTACTGCTCTATTTTAGCATTCTTCTATGATACCTAATCTTTATATCTGTTAAGAAAATAAATGAACAGAAGAGTGAAAATAATCACAGATTAAGGTCAATGCATTATTTTCTGCAACTTCCTATAATTTTAGTAAGTAACTTTTGTTTATTAATTAGAATACTAACATAGTTGGTAAAATCTATTTCAGTTACAGATTTCTTTGTAACCTTCAGACAAAATATCGAGGCAGCATCTGTTTACACATGAAAATATATGCTGTTCTGGCACTAATACAATACAAAAAAGACAGACAATGTGTTGGGTAATAAGCCTCCAGCACTTGATTCTAACAACATAAGCAAAGCTGCTCTACATTACAAGGACTGTGTTTAGCTAGAATAAGAATTATGTTCTTTACTTGCGAACTGTATCAAAACCTCGTAAAAATTAATCCTTGACACAAAGATATACTTTCATCTTTAAAACTGACAAGCTCTTGGAGCACTTGATTGTTCTAAATATAAATAAGCACACGCAGTTGTCATACCTTCACATCAGTGCCATCTGTAGGCATGAATTCCTCATAAATATAGGAGCCTGTTTTTCTCACACTGCTTTCAGGGGAATAAACACTGCTTCTGCTGCCAATCTGAAAGGAATATTTTTCTATTAATAAACTCACAGGCTACTGCTTGAGAAACTTTAAAACTCCTTAAAATAACACACTGGTACTGAGAAAACACTTCCTGTACCAAAGGAAGCAAGTAGGTTTTGATTGTTCCCAAAACTTTTTTATAAGATTTATAAAAGCAGTAAAAGAAGCAGTGTATGCTTCTTTTACCTATAAGAATCTGCAGTGGCTGACGATCTACTGCAAGGAACAAGGGTCTTCGTTCAATATACATGTTCTCGTGAAACTAATTTCTGCAATCTGTCATGCCTCCTGCACAAGCAGGACATGACAAAACAGGTCCCAGCTAACATACAGATAGGACAGAATTACTGTGCAATTCTGTTAGACATCTACAACTTTTCAATAGCTTTAGTACAATACCCTTACCTTTCGAAAGAGCCTCTGGCTTCCACCCCCAGCAGATGTTGGATAATAAATGTAAACATTGTGGTCCTCAGCACTAACTGGCTTTTCTACAAAAGGCTTTTGGAAAATTTCTCCATTCACTTCCACATGATCTTCTCCTTCAATCAAGTTGCATTCTGAAGAAACAGTGTGAACAACAGAGATGTAATAATATAATCAAGGAACACAATTATTAGAAATTCAGGGTAATTTCTGCACATTGAAATAAAAAGATTATGTTACATTTTTGGTTCACCGATTTGTTACTGACTGCACAAAGAGTTAATGATCATGTGCTAAGCACATCTGCTGTACCATGTCTATGTTATGTTACTTTAATACTATGTTCCAGGTTTTCTGTTGATTCCCTCAGTGTCAGACAGGAAACTGTCTCCTACAGATGCATAAGCTTGCACAGGTCGTATGTTTTGGGAAATGTTTTGAGGACAGGGGGTAGGGCTGTTTGTCTCTTTCTTCAGTGCCTTTCTCTGAAGTATCAAGGGAATGGCACACGGACAGTGAACATGGTGTGATGCCAGATGCAATAGCATTTTAACAGGCTGAGAACTGTCTCATGCTGTTTACTGAGGCACCCTGCACAGAGGATTAGGTCCTCTGGAACCAGGGATCAGGAATGTCTTCACTACTGGTTGACTGCATGCAGCAGCTTTTATTAGACTTTTGTAGCGTGAGTCCTTTCCCCCCTAGATTACACAGACATTTTAACCTAAAACTCCCTACCTCTTAAGAGATACGCTACAGTAATACTTGACTTTTCTTTACTTTTTCTTATCTCTTACTCCTGTGTCTTGACCTGTTGTTGCAATCTCCTATTGTTGCTCTAAGTTTTCATTTTAGTAGAAAAAGCTGTTAAGTTTGCTTTCAGGTACAGAAAAAATGAATTCCAATTTATATTCAGGGTATATCATCTGCAGATCTGTCTGGACTATATTTCCCTTACACGGTTGCTTGTACTCAGAAGGGAAAGTATTCAATAGCCTGACTTGTTTCTGTCAATATTCCTTTCCTAAGTAAAAGTATTAATTATTGTGCGTAATGTAACATGAATGCTGCTCTCTTTGGTAGCATATTAAAATTTCACTTTGAGTCTGGAGGCCCTTATATTCTAGTTGTTCTATGACAGATGTAAGAGGACTGTGACCCCAGGCTTCAGAATCATGATTTTCAGATGCATACCTGTACTGCCTTTGGCTGGGATGGAGTCAATTTTCTTCACAGCAGCTGGTATGGTGCTATAGCTTGCAATTGTGACCAAAACAGTCTTGATGTCTGAGTTACTGCTGAACAGTGCTTACGCAGCCTCAAGGTAGGGTTTAATCCACAACAATACTTTAAATACTTGAGAAGAAATCAACCTCTACACAAATGAATTAATCGTCTAGCAAGTGAAATTTAGCTTTCTGCTATGTATGTACTGTTCTCCAGTGGAAACAAAGAGATGCCAATGGTTCATATTTTAGTCATCAGTTTTTACCTTGGGGATTGTTTGGATCACGGTTCAGAACTGCATAGCGAGGAAGTAAAATGCCTTCAGCTTTAAGAATACCATACACTTCTCTCCTAGAAGAAAAAAACAGAAGATGCACAGTAAGACAGAAAATCCTGCTAATAGTCCATGATTAAGAGAGGAGATTTTTTTTTTAAATCACACAGGATAAGATTACATATATAATACTTATTAATATAATGCTTTAAAGGTCACTGACACAGCTGTACCTTTTCAGTGATCTCACCAATATCAATAAAAATGTTATTTCCTATGCCAGTCCTGTCCTCTCCACTCTAGCAGTGAACAGCTATTTACATAGTACAATTCTCTTGTTAAAGGAGATCACTAATGTGGAGGGTTGAAAAAGTTTATACAGGACGGCAATGGAAGGCATCCAAAACAGCAAGTCTGCTCACTGTTCAGAAGGCTCCAATGTTGATGCATTTTGCTCACTATTGTTTTGTTAATATTTGCTATGCATGATTGCAGCTCCAAAAGAAAATTAACTTTGAATAACCACATGATCTTTGAATACCAACAACTTCTGTTAAGTATTCATTTAACAGAAAAAAGACCTTCCGTAATCACATGAATTCTACAATTATAGGAGGTTGTACAGTTGCTATACATACCTATGCTGTACAAATTTTCAGAGTTTAAACTTTATTTGCTAAGCTTTAGACAAATCTATCACCAAATTTCTACCTTGGTAAAGCTTCAGGCTTATCAATATAAAAGCAGTAAAAGAAAACACACACCTAAAGACATACCCCAGAAAACTATGCATACATTAACAAAGCATAGCATTCACTGTGATTTTATTTAGACTACTGTATAATACACTGGAACTGTTGCTATGCAATAACAAGATTCTCACAGTCTCTGACGTAAAAGTAGTTTGCTGTTTACAGGTAATTAGTGTTACTTACCTGTCTTGTATATGATACTGCATATTCAAGTCATTGATTATGAATGGATTCCTGAGTTTTGCATAGGCAACTGCTTTGTCCAGCGGAAATCCTAAAATATTTATTAAGGCAAATAAATTAAAACTGCAAGACAGAACACCAGTAAATAGTTTGGAACCTTCATATTCAAGCTTTACGGTACAACCAGAGATATGGCTTAAGTGGGAGGATGCTCCCTCAACTATAGACACACATAACATCAGCTTAAGACGATCATGAAGCTATAGCCCAATTTCAGTACAGGCTGCCAAAATTAGTGCTCCTCTCTCCAACTCCCTCCTCGTCACTCCACATGCCCTCCACTTCCACAGGGCCAGAACAAATGCTTTTATTGCCCCTGCCTGAAAACACAATTTTTAATTTCAGCCTACTCATCTGTGGTCCACCGCCAGGCCCACAAGAGAACTTATATATTAGAAGAGATACATGAACAAGTGGCCAGAGCCCCGACGCTCCCATTAAGAAAGCAGCATGCCTTCACAGTTATTGGACCAAGCAAGTTCTAGATCACAGTTTCCAATGGCTCTACAAATATTTACCAATAAAATAGCTATTTTAAATATCATGTCAGACAGGACTTTCTCAAGCAATAAAAACAGTATCATTTAAAAAGCTTATATTTTAAAAGTCAGTTGTATTATATTAGATAAGGCAAATGAATCACTTCCTAGGAAAATCCAATAAAACAAGAAGACAAAAAAAATAAAAAGACCCTCAAAGTGGTTAAAGTATCTAGATGTCAAAAATATTTAGGGTATTACTAGAATATTTACCTTTAGAATGAAAAGAAATGAGACAGTCACATAAAGGCCAGTTTTCTACTGGCTCATTCAAAATAACATCCTCTTCAAATATTACCACGGTTATATACTTAAACATGGAGAGGCGTTCAAGAATTTCTTTCATTGGTTTGGACTTAGATTTCTTAGCCATTGAACAAATCCCAACTGCGATTTGTCTTTCTGGTGGCTGAAGAGGGGGGGGAAAAAGCAATTATTATTTTTACATTTTTTCAGAATACAACAGGGTTTTAGCAGCACAGTAGTAGAGTAAATACTTTCTGTTAAAATTCATGTACTACCTTTAATTTAATGTTTAATCAGGTAAATTGTTAGCAGGTAACAAAATGCAATATGACAGTATGCTGCACTACATCCTTACTAAAAATGCCTCAAAAAATGAAACTGTTCAGTAGCTGTACACTACTTTTTGTGAGTATCATATCAGGAACAAATACACAGGATCAAAATCTACGTCACAAATGTAAAATCTGAATTAAATTACACTTATGGCTTATTCTGAAATTAACTAGCAATTAGTTTTTAAACTGCTTAATTTTTCTACATCTACTCAGTAGTCACAAGGCTTGTCCTCTTATTACCTAGTATTACAAGTGAATTGTGAAAAGGAAAACTAGTAAACCAGAAAATGCTATTCTAGATTTATGAGCTGTTTTGTGCATAAAGAGTTTCACTTTTCTTCTGTATACTCTGTATTTTCTTTCACGTTATAAGCCTTTAAAAATGTGTTTCCCCAGTGGTATTCCTAAGTGGAACCAACAGCCAACCAACTCCTCTGTTTAAAAAGAAAAAAAAAAAAACAACAAACCCAGAACAAGTGTTTATTTCAACTTACTGTTCTTTTAAAACATAGCCGATTACCTTCCCTTGCTAAAATATACCAACTGAATTGAGCTGTCTGAGCTGCTAATTTTGCACCAGTTTTCTGCATTTCAAGTTACTTTCAGTCATAGTGAAGTGTTTTGTAACACTTCCTTGCATTTAAATTTCTCAGACATGGTTGCAATTACTGAAAATTTAATCTGACGAATATTCCCTAAAGTGAAATGTTACAGACTAAAAGAACAGCAAAATACAGCTAAAGAATGACATAACATGATGATTCATGCATAATAAAATTAAGAATTTGTCTTAAACAACCTAAAAATTGGTAAGGACCATGCTAAAATACAATTCAGAACACTCTGCAAGCATAATAAACTAAGGCATAACTTAAGATTAATTTGGCATGCACTTTCTACACACCAAGACAAGGAAAAATAATGAAAACATGTTGGATCTTAACAAAAACAACAGTAAGATGAAAAAAGAAATGTTGAGTCTGTTCAAACTGAAAAATCAAGTTAACTCTGCAGCAGTTGATAAGACACACAAAGAAAAATTCTCAATCTTTTTCTTCTACTAATTATCCAAATAAATAAAATGAAGGCTTATGCCATCAAGTTCATTCCCAGAATCTACATCAAGCCTGCAAAGCTGGCACATCAACCTCAGCTGCCCCGAAACTCTGCATTAAGGTCAAGCACACCAACTTCAAAGTATACTCAAGGTATACTTATTTTTCCAGTGTGCTGCCTTTCCGAACATAACTGACAGATCATTATCTGACTATGAACAATTTCCTACTTCAGAACACCATTTTGGTATTAGACTTCTGTGATCTAATGCCATTTCAAAGTAAAATAATGCTAAAGAACATATAGAATACCACACACATGCCCCTACAGTACATACAGAGTCATACTCTTCCTCCTCCTCTTCACCATGGTCATAGAAGTGTTCATAATCTGTAGATCGTGTTGAATCCAGTAATTCTTCTCCATCTTCTCCACCCACGAAGAATCTAGGAGGATCACTCTCTGTTGCGCTAACAGACATGGTTACAAGATCTATAGAGATCTTATGTAGAAACTGCAGCTGCTTTGGCCGCTGAGATACTGGGCATGTTTCCCGCTGACTCGGGAACACAGAAGTCCCCCACTCTTTGATGTTGCTCGTGCGGTGTTGCCACTGTGCTGACGTTGTCTGCCAGACACTGTTTAACTGGTATCATCTGCTTATTATTGGTTTGAGTTGCTGCTCCAAGAAACCCACGACAGGCTACTGCTTCCCTGAGGTGATACAACAACTTTTTAACCTAAAAGAAATGCCCAAAAAAACAAACAACAAAAAGCAAAAACACATTTGATAAAGGCACATAAAAATAAAACATTGTCATTTAGAAGAAGTGTTTCTACATTTACATACCTCTAAGCAAAGCATCAGAAAAAAGCCTGTGCACACTACACACAGACTACACTTTCAGATACATGTTTAGAGCAGGGGCAATAATTTCAAGATATTTTCAAACTACTGACACAGATATTTTATAAATAGATAACAAAACTCATGAAAGTAAAAACTGTCAAATGCATTTTTTTTCCTAACTTAAGGAAGAAAAAGTGCAGAGTATATCTTTTATACAAAAAATAGAACAAAAACCTTTTCCAATATTTTTGATATTTAACTCACCATCCCTGTCGTCATCTGTTTTTGCCCTAAAAGTTCCCTGATTAAATGGCAATGGCAAACAGACAAAAATGCTAATGAAAACTATAAAGCCTCCATTAGGACTATTCTTAAATGGAAACCTATTCTTTCAAAAACTGAGTGAATCTTCAGTGTGAAAGCAGAATGTATGTGCCAGATTGATGTTTGCTTATTTATTTCCAACAAAGCACTGCTTTATTTTCACACTGAAAAAACTAATATTTGCAGAGATGCACACTACCACTGCCTTCTGTCAAAAGTACTTCTAAGCACTAATGTACTTCACTAATGTGAATTGAACACATATTGTTCCCTTTTAACGAGTCATGTGAAATAAAAACTTGGCCAAAGAATTTGTATACAGAAACAGAGACTCAGAGCTCAGTCTTCTGTTGTTTTAACTAGGCAGCTGTTCCTGCCGTAAGTTGTACATGGCTTTATACCATTAATGATAATCCATTATTACCACTTAGAAAATTAATAAGCAGTTACTTGTTTAGAAGTTCATCTGATCAAACGCTTTAGGTTGTTTATTAGTCAGATCATTACGTAAGTGCCATTCAAAAATGATGTCTCAGCAGTACTGAATTTGTCTTTAAATATCCGTCAAAATGACTTTGGCTGTTCTATGGACAAAGTGAAGCAATAGTAAATTCCCAATGGTGATCAACCATTCAGTTTCCTGTGAAAAAGAATGGTAAACAGAGCAAAAGTTACCCAGAAAGAATCCGTCCTAAGTCAGGGAGCAATAGGTTAAGCATGGGTAAACAATACGGCTGTTTCAGACCCAGAAGCTGAAGTCCAAACAACAGACACATAAGGATGCTGGGGATTAAAACAATTCATTTCTTAAAAGTATTTGTTATGTATCTGCTCTGCTTCAATTCTGCTAATGAAAAACTACTTTCCCTTAGAATGTGAAACTGCAGCCATTTGTCCTTCAAGCAACAAGAACAAAATGAAATTTCGAACACCTAATTCATCTTGCTCCCATGAGAGTTAGAAATTAGGTACTGAGATAAATCAATCCTGTTTATGAAAGGGTGAAGAAAGCAAGCTTTCCAAATTCTTCCTATGTCTAGCAAACTTCAGAAAGCAAAGGTTATTGCCAACATACACTGGCAACTAATACAGAATTTTGAAATGGTATTAAAACCTAAAAAGACATCCCAAAATTGGTAAAGCCTGAAAATGAAGTTTAACAGTTCCTCTTGCATCAGTTTCCCCTCCCACTACCCAAATTCTGTAAACTGGAAATAAGTGTCTTAACAGCTTTATAAAACATAAGGTTTTCTCATAAAAAAAGGAAAAGCAACCAACTGAAGCAGATAAGCAGCAGGTCATAAAAAGAGGTTTCTTAAGCTTTCTTTCCCCTAACTATTCCTGTATGGCATTTTGTGAGAGCAGCAGAACTTGTGAATTTCGTGTGCAGTCAATGAGTAGTTATTTCATGAGGATCCCTGGCACTACCTCAGTCTCTCTAACCCAAAGCGATTACTTTTCAAAGCAAGTAGGAACCACACAAATAAAAACTGAAGGGAAAGCACAACACGCTTGTCTACAAATGACTACAATGTCTACAAAGATACAACCTGACAAGATTAATTCCCTGACAAACCTATCTGAAACTTACTGTTTTTCTACCTTCATAACTCAAGAATCTGGACAGTGCTGCTGTTACTGGTGGCAAGTAGAACCATCAAGTGGAACTTCACCTGGGGAAAACTGACATTGAACAGTTACAGTTACATAGTCTTCTTGTAGTTAACAGATTATTGTTTGCAAGATTTACTATGTTGTTCACCCATTTGAAAGTGGATTAATTACTAGATTGCCACTCCATGCTACTGTCACTGGGCCCCAGAGTTTCCAGATAGCTTGTAAAAGTAAAGCCAAAGACACAGGTTTGAGAAAAGATACTGACAATTTTCAGGCTTGTAAACTACTGCAGGGACTCACAGAATTGTATGTAAATCAGCATTCTGACTGCTGATGGTTACCAGCTTATCTCCCAGTCATCAGATGCTGTAAACTACTGTCATTAGCACAAATTTGAGTCAGAATATAATGAATAAATTATTTTTTAGAATAAATTCTTTCAGAGATGGGAATTAAAATTCTTTCCCTCCAAATGCTTTGGCTACTATAAAAATTGAAGACTCCCTTTCTTTCTTGTGGTGCGTGAAATAAAAAGAGTCCAAGAAAAGAGCCATGGAAAGAGAAATATGAGAGTAAGTCACTGGAACTATAGCGAACAAATTGCACAAGTTTCCTAAAAACATCTACAGTTATTTGACATCAAAAATGCAGTAAGACTGTGCTTGGATAAAAACGTGGTTCTCAAGTTGTACACCAAGGAGAAATAATAAATGGCAAAGGAAGAAGATGGAACTGTCTTCCCACCCCAGAAGTACTGTCAATCGTGATGGGAGAGACTTTTAACGCATGGTGCCCTACGCAGAATTCCATCTTGCTGCCCCTGGAGCAGGGAAGAGTATTCCCAGTACCATTTTATTGTATTAAGAAGTGAGCGGCAGCAGCAATATAGAGGCTGAGATGCTCTATGTTAGATCCTCTTGTATTTGGTGCATGCGCATAAGCCTCATGAGACAGTGAAGATTAGAAGATTACGTGCATGCCTCAACCATGGAAGACTGCAATCTAAGCAAGACAAAACCCAAAGCTTCGTGTTGGAATATACACTGACCCATTTCCAAAGAGATAGCATCAAGAATATCCAGGCAACTATCTCCTACTGTGCAATGACCTTTCCAGGTAAAATTAATTACACTATGTTCCCTTCAAACCTCAGCTGTTACACAAGGCTGCTGTTTTAAAGCTTACTGATAAAAAAATCGCAGCCAATTTTGAAAAACACAATTTAACTAAGTGTTGTTTCTTAAAAGGAGTTCCAATCAAATGTATGGCCTGTTCATTTCACCTGTCCTAAAACTTCCTACTCATAACCACTACATATGTTAAAAAAAAACAACAAAAAAACCCCAAAGAAAACAGGAAATCTGCTAATTTTACATTCTCATCTTAAAATAAAGTAATCTCAGTTTTTCCCTATTAAGCTAGACAGCACTAAAATAGCGCACTGCAAAGGAGGAGTAAAAATCCTTAAGTTTAGCTGATCATCATTTACCTTGTGGAAGGTATACAAAATAACATTCTAAATATATACACATAGACAAACTTAACTTTAAAATATAAATAGGGCTGTATTTGAATCACAAATTTTGGTAGCCTGCTGAAGACTCCAAGTCCCATGTTCACTCCAGCAACGCACTACAGACTTTTTTTTTTCCTAACAGAACATTTCTACACTTCCACAAGCGTATTCTAAAAGAATCCGCCAAAATGTAGTGTAGTCCTCACTAAGTGTTAACAGATATTCCCACAAACAGTTTTCCTGTCCCCATTCCACATGTTTCAACAGCTCAGGAATTCAGCCCTGGTGTTTCCCATATTTACTTAGACCATAAAGATTAGCATTCCAGTAACTGCCAGCAACAAATCAGCTCAACATAGCAGCAGTGGTCTGAACAGTCATGTAAAAGGGACTCAAAGTTCTAACAGCCATGTCCCAAATACTAATAAAGATATATATACAACTCCTGTATAAACAGAAGCATTTCATCAGGTTTTCTTCTGTGTCGCTACAGCTATCAGAAGAACAAATATACGCTGCCTCTGCTGCACTCTAATGGAAATTAATGGAACAAATCCAGAGTAAAAATGCTTCTCATCTGTTATCTCAAGAAAAAAACCAACACATCATACATTAAATACCTGTAAAACATTTCTAAATCACAAACCACTCAGGAAAACAACTTTTGGGAACGCCATCATAACAAAATAACTACAAAACACTTTGTGACATTTACACTGTGGAATTTAACAAACAGCTAACTGTACAAGAAGCGTAAGCGGCACTTATCTGTTACATGATTCTGTCCATACACAAACATAACAACAGCAGAGCGGCCCACTCCCCTGCACCTCCCTCTCTATTGCTCCTTTTAAAGTTTCAGTTCTTACTGCTGTAGGCATATTCAAACTGCTTCCAGTACCAGCTTCCTCCAATTCAAATTAAGTAATTAAAACTCAAATGATTTTAACAGCAATTTTTCAGGAAGTCTCCCAGTGAGATGACAAAAAGCTTTCAACATCTTCCTGCTACAACTGCTATACCTAGTATTTCCATTAACAGTACATTTAACAGCAAAAATGTTTGCCTCACTCCTGCAGAGGCATTTTACCTGTTTTAAAATTCCAGTTCTGCCACGCAATTTCCGGTGTAATGAACCACCAAAGGCAGCAAGTTTGTTGGGTTGCTGGTGGAGCAGAAAGTATGGGGAGGGGGCAAGGGGTGAAGCAGAGGGGAGATGGGAGAAGAAAGAACCAGCAGAGTCTGAACGCAGAGAGAGCTGACAGCGGCGACTGTGATCCCCAGTGCTCTGCGTGGATGTTACAGCTTTCTACGGATGATTCGAAGAAATTTGGTAACACTTCAGATTCAAATACGAGACTCTAGAGCTACTAACAAGGCCCATGCTCAAGAACAGCATTTCCTCAGGTCTGACAGATGACCAGGAATAGAAAGAAGACAGGAGAGGCAGAAGGCAAAAAAAGTGGGAAAGGACGTCAAGACACAGAAACCGCTGAAGACAACACTGTGAACAAACCATACATGATTTGGTTACTGCTGTGCCTTACACAGCAAAAGATACATATGCTCTCCAATTTAAATATTCAATGTCTATTGTGTCACATACTCAGTAATACAAAATATTTACACACAGACCTTGTTCTGTTCTACCGCACGTCCTGCGAGGTGGTGAGTAGCAGCTGTCAGCCCATTACTGATATGGACTAAATCTAAAAAAAGATGCAGAGCAGCTCTATCCCAATATCCTTCAACCACAAAGAATATTACAGTTTTAGCCCAATAATGCTTTGTACACAACAACAAAAAACAAACGAAAACCAAACCAACCGAAACAATGATCACAGAAAATACAAAGGGATATAAAGGTTTCCAGTAATTGCTGGAATTTACAAGGTCCAGTGTTGTAACAGGCTGATTAAGGAACTTGAAACTGAGAAAAAAGCCTTTAGCTCTCCTCATCAAATACAAACTTCAACCATAAGAAGTTTAGCACCATCTTCTGTAACTCTGCTCTGCTCAGTAACGCAAGGCAAGGAATTTTGCTGATGTACAACAGAACAGACAAGAAATAGGCTAAAAAAGGTAGCAAAGGAAAAATACGTAATTATAAAGGCTACACTATACAGCATTACAGGAACTAAGTCATGTGCTGTGATGTTGCATTAAACTAACATCAAGCTCTAGATTTCACAATACGCTAACACCTTCCCCCATCATAAGTAACCTACACATCAATACCAGCTTTTTCCAAAGTTTCTTTTTCATTCTGTAAGTATTTTCACAGGAAACCAGAGGCAAGATTTAGTCATTTCTCCCCAGTCAAATCAAGACAGGTAATCTGCAAAGTATCAGAAGAAGGCAGGGAAGACCATTGCACATTCCCCTCTCTGCTGGCAGACAGCGTGACATGGGCAAAAAGTGGTAGCCACTCACACAGGGATTCAGTGAAATAAAACCCACCTTTTCCTCTCCCTCTACTCCATTAAAAAAGCAGCTGATTTTATCCACTCCAGCCAGGAGGCTGCAACACACTCTCCTCCCAGACTCTCCCAGGACTCCACCACAACTTGCTCCACTGCACTCCAGCACAGGGACAGCCACACCTTTACTACCTTCCTCTCCCCACACCAAGAACTCTGGGCCTTTTTGTCCCACCTAGACTCCCAGCCCAGTGTGTCACCACTACCAGCTCTACCTGCTAGTCCCAATCTCCTCCATTACAGGCAATGAGTTAAGGCAGTCTCCAAAATCTGTCAGGAAGTGATAACATGACAAGAACCTCCCAAAAGAGAAGATGAAAAGTAGCCTTTATTTGTTGCATTTAGCCAGCCGCTTGGTTGTGCCTACAAGCCAAACACAGCTCTTAGACTGTCAGATGAAGAGCCATAATCTATGCTAAATGACAACTGCGAACATGCTAAATCTTTCCTGTTTGCAGAAACACTGCAAATATTTTGCACAGTGTTCCAAAAGCATTACTATCTAGTACTTTATGCCTTACTCTACCAGAAAAATTATAGCGGCTTCCATTCCAAGAGACTACTCACCCTTCAGTTTCGCTCTACGGAGACCTGAAGAAACATTCTGAAGAATGAAGAGGAGCTGTGAGTCTTTCTTGCCAGGTAAGTGCTTGTATCGGGTTTACATGGCAAGGCTTTGGCAGCAGGGGGGTTGCAAGGGCAGCTTCTGTGAGAAGACACCAGAAGCTGCCCCCATGTCGGATAGAGACAGCTTCACCCAGCTCCAAGATGCTGACCAACGCTGAGCCCATCAGCAATTCCGGTGGTGCCTCTGCGATAATATACTTAAGAAAGGGTAAAAGATACTGCTTAGCAGCTAAGACAGAGGAGAGAGAAACTCAAGCCTGCAGACACCAAGGTCAGTGAAGAAGGCAGTGCTCTAGGTGCCAGAGATTACCCAGCAGCCCATGGAGAAGATCACAGTGAAGCAGGTTATCCCCCTGCGGCACACTGAGGTCCACAGTGGAGCAGACAGCCACCCTGCAGCCCATGGAGGACCCCACACTGGAGCAGGAGGATATGCCTTGAAGGCAGCTACAGCCTGCAGAAAGCCCACACTGGAGCTCCTGGCATAAGCTACAGCCTGTGGTGAGGACCCCATGCAGGAGCAGGACCTGTGACTCCATGCGGGACTCAGGCTGCAGGAGTCCGATCCTGAAGGAACTGCGCCCCGTGGAAAGGACCCACATTGGAGCAGTTCATGAAGAACTGCTTGTAGTGGTATCATGCAAGATTCTCATTCCTGTGACCTGGGTAGTAGAGAGGGAGGTGCTGATCTCTTCTCCCTGAGATTCACCAATAGAACACCTGGGAACAGTTCAAAGTGGCTCCAGGGAAAGCTCAGATGTGACATTAGGAAACATTTCTTTACTTACAGGGTGGTCAAACACTGGAACAGTCTTCCTAGAGAGATGGTTGATGCCCCATGCCTGACAGTGTTTAAGAGGCATTTGGACAATGCCCTTAATAACATGCTTTCACTTTTGGTCAGCCCTGAAGCGGTCAGGCAGTTGGACCAGATGGTCATTGCAGGCCTCTTCCAACTGAAATTATTCTATTCTATTCCATTCTATTCCATTCTGCAGCCCATGGGAAGGACCTGCGTTGGAGCAGTTAACGAATTTCCTCACATGGGAGGGAATCCACGCTGGAGCAGGGGAAGAATGTGAGGAGAAAGGAGTGGCAGAGACAAAGTGTTATGAACTGACCACAGTCCCTATTCCCCATTCCTCTGCGCTGCCTGGGGGGATGAGGTAGAAGAGTTGGGAGTGAAGTTGAGTCTGGGAAGAAAAGGGGCAGGGGGGTAGGTGTTTGTAGATTTTTTTTTTTATTTCTCATTGTTCTACTCTGGTTTGCCCATAACAGTAATTGGTGAGTGATGTCCTTGTCCTTATCTTGACCAACAAGCTTTTTGTCGTATTGTCTCTGCCTATTAATGGAAGAGGAGTGATAGAGTGGCTTGGTAGGCATGTGGTCGCCAGCCCAGGTCAACCCACCACATTGCTCCAAATGTGTTTCCGGGGCAAAAAACTACTGTACTGTTACCTGCACTCCATCTTCAGCCGTAAAGTATATGTACAGGTGCTTTTACCCACACTTTTTTCAGCTTGGTGGTTAGGACATTCTTCTGATAAACAGAAAACAGGGACTTGAAAACACTGAAAGAGGAGGGAACAGAAACAGTATTTGTTCTGTGCCATTCAACTGTTCTAACAGTTACTACCATGGTAACCATACTACCAGGCTACCATAATCCAACTTCACCTTCCCCATACACCAATAGTTTTCTTTAAAGGTGGCCACTGGGTTTCCTTTTATAGGAGAGAGCTCACTGCTCTGGATAGCAAGCAGAAGGCAGGTACCTAATGTGCAAAATCTTACCAGTGAGACACCTACACTCTCAAGCAACAGGAATCCATAAATAGCGACCTTACTGGCATTTCCTACTGGAAACAACTCTTGTCAGTGTTTCAGGGGAACTTAACATTTCTTGAAATGCTATTTAGCTAGGCTAGTCAACTAACTGGCATCGCCCAAATCTTCTCCCAGGGACCTGAATTATTTTCCAAGAACTGTGCCTCCTAAATGTTTATGCCTAAAATAAGATTTCAGTCTGATCCTCCATATTACCGTAGCTTAGCCCAGGGGACTAAAAACTTAAAAAGAGTTGTACCGTGCCATGTGAACCAGGGTTCTGTTAAGAAGCCAGCTTTGCTGCGAGGAAAGACATGCCTTTCAGGTTGCTGATGAATGAGATTTCTAGTCTCAAAGCACAACTGTTATAGTTTTCAAACAGTAATTACTTGGCTGATTTCCCCATGTTTGCTTTCTTTCCTAGTAATTATACAGCTAGTTAAGCAAAATATTTCCAGTCATTTAGAATTACCAAGCTTAAAGTGAAATAACTTTTCAAAGCATCTTTCCCTTACCACATTCTTTGCTTGCAGAACTTTTTGTTCCCCAATATATCACCGGCAGAAATGTGACTTTTCAGCACATGTAATGACATCTGCTACAACTCTGAGTTTTAGTCTCAAAGGCTGCACTATCACAGGGCATCTTTCAACTCTTTAGCAGTCATAAGAGTATAAACTGCAAAATGAACCATTACCACCCTTCAACAGAAGTGTCAGAACAGCCTTGAAAGTCTAGAAAAACCTGTCTGGTAAATATCACTGTCTTCCCTTCAAGATAGAAAAGCATTATTTTTTTTAAACTGGCAAACACTACTAGAAACTGACATCTGGCATGGTTACAAGCGTCTCCTGCACAGCCACAGAACAGATAACCTTCACACTCATTAACCTTCAAGTTCCTTTCTAAATCAAACCTTGTCAAACACATCACATAAAGACATTTGTATTTGTCACAAGCTTGAATGTTTCACGAAACCCTGGCTTCCGAACTTTTAGAGATCCCACTCAAAGATGTCAAAATAGCTTCTCCATATTCTCACAAAGAACTTGTTACTTCAGCTTTGGAGAGATGAGAAAGTTTTTGCAAAGATGAGAACGTTTTTGCAAAGAATTCTGTACCAAAGTTCAGTAGGCTCAGCCTCTGGAGGCCTGATCTGTTGTAACCACAACTGCCAGGAGGATGAAACTCCCTCCACAGAAAGAATCAGCCAACCAAGACAAGCCAACCAGTATAAAAATTTGTATTTCTCACACATGGAACCATAAAAGAGGCATATTGTGTAAGTCAAATCCTTATGCCAAAACCAGTCCTACATAGCAAGAATAGTTTTGCTATTGGTTGAACCAAAACTTGTTTAAAGAGATAGGTTTAGCTGCCTCTCATCATTTACAATCATGCACGTTTTCATCAAGATAAAGGAAGATTCTGTGGGAATTTTGATACCCCAGGCCAAAAAAAAAAAGTTTGGCTTGCTACTAGAGTACAAAAATGATGCAGAAGGGAGGCAGAAAAGATGGAAATGAAGCACCTTCAACAGGAAATAACACTTAGAAAGAAAGATGCAACATAATACAGAAATACTTTACAAACAACTGTAAAAAGTAGCTTTTCAACTTAGGGAACTAGATAGAAGTGGTTTGGATGAGAAAGGAAACCACTTATTTCACTGTGGTTGTGATACTGATCTCCCCCAGTCTTCCTGCTTGTGTGAGGAGAGTGGCTAACTACAAACTCAACTACTACAGGGCAACAATAAGAGTGCCAAAAAACCAGCATATTCAAAGCTTACCAATACTCAGTACAGTCCCCAGGTTCAGAAAAATACCACTAGAACAAAGAAAAATGTTACACGGGCCACCCTATCTATACATCTCTCCCATCTCTGCTCCTGACAGGTTATTTTCTGGTTACCATGTGTAACTGATCCTCAGCTCCGGGGCTGCTGCTGCTTTTCCTTCCTAGCTCGCTTACAACCAATCTCCCTTGGCCCAACTAATTTTTACATGGAACTTATCACCAGTTTTTGGGATGTTAACAGACTGCCCCGAACCCAGCGGTTTAAGAGATGTCCTATCACGTCCCATCACGTCCCCGTTTAGGAACGCTGCCTTTCACCCCAGGTACTTCTTTGTACTAAAAAATCTCCCCCTGCCTTTCTGACGCTACAGCACGCTGCAAACTCACCCCACTGCCGTTTCAGTAAAACTGCTTCCGAGAACACAATAAACCACAAAATGAGGAAAAAAAACCAAAAACCAAACAGCTCGACGTGCTTATTGGCCATGCCCACCGTGCTCTACCGACGGCCGCAGCTCGCAGAACAGCACGTTTTACCTCTGCGCGGAAGACAAAGAGGACCAGAAGGGTTTGTGCCACCGGGCACGGGGGCCGGATCCGGCCCAACCGACTCCCACCACCGCAGCAAGCGGCCCGCCGACCCCTCGCCCTCACGGCACCTCCCGCTCGGTGCAGTGCACCGCACCGCAGGATGCCGCCCTTCCGCCGCCGAGCCCGCCGCGCCGCGCCCAGCCCCGCGGCGACGCCGACACGGCCCGGGGTAGCCCGAGGCGAGAGCGGCCGGCGGGGCTGGCCCCGGGCGCCGCCCCTCCGCCCTGAGACCGGCTGCCGCGCCAGGGCGGGAACGGGGAACGGGGACCGGGCTCCTGGGGCGGGGCGGCAGCCGCCGCCGGTCCCAAGGCCGCAGCCCTAGGGAGCGACCCACCTCCCGCCTCAAAAGCGGGGCGCGGCCGGCGGGGTCGATCCAGCCGGCACCTCCCGCATCCCCCGGGACGGCGGGGGAGGAGAGGGCCCGCGAGCAGCACCGGGGAGAAAACACCTCACCTGCGCGTGGCGCCGCCGCACCTGGCGCCGCCCGCGCCCCCGCGTCCCATTGAGGACGCGCCGCCGCCGCCGCCTGCCAGCGCGCGGGCCGCTCCGCCCCGCCCCCTCGCGGCGGCCCGGCCCTCCCCGCCACACCCTCCCGCCCGCCACTTCCGGGGGCGCCACATAAGTCTCGGGGGCGCAAGGGCCGCCGCTGCGGTGAGGCCGCGAAGGGGCGAGGGAAGTGGGCTGCGGCCCCCGGGACAGGTCGCGACGGTACCTCCGCTGGAGCAGGTGCGTGCCCAGGGGCCCGGCGGCTCTCCGCGGCTCCTGGCGTGCCAACCACCTCGCCGCGGAGCCGAGAGGAGGGGGTGGGGATCGGCGGCAGCGGGGAGGAGGAGGCGGGGGGGAGGAAAAAGATCGCGTCGGCGTCGCTTCGCGCATGCGTGAGGCTCGCCGTGCAGGGCAGCGGCGGCGCGGAACCACCGTTCCCAGCGTGCCGTGCGCGGGCGGGGGCGTTGTGGCCGGGGGCGCGGGCGCGTTGCATGCTGGGGGCTGTAGTCTTGGCGGCGGGCGGGAAGGGGGCATGTGCGCGGCCTCGGCGCTGTGGCGTCGCCGCAGCGGAGGAGGCTGAGGGCTGACGGGACTCTTTTCGCTGGAGAAAACGCTTCTGGGAGGTCTGGGTGCCGCTGCCGCGGGTGATGGGCCCTGGCTCACCGTGCCTAGCCTCTCGGCTCCGCTGGCCCCTGCCCTAGCACCATGCCTGCCCTGTGGGAGCTGTGCCTGCTCACCTCCCCTGTCCTGGTGTGGCGGTGGCAGTAAATGATAAAGCGGTATTTGCAAGGTGGCAGTCAGGGGTTAGGGCAGTAGTTTAATTTAGCTGACTGCGCTTCTGAGGTGGCATCTGTGGTGCAGCTGCCATCGTGACCCAGGCCTGTGTGTGGCCTAATGGTGCCAATGGCCTGTGAGGTGGTTTCAAGACTGAAGGTGGAGATACCTAAGAAATGAGGGTGTTCTGAAATGTCAGGGGTCTCTGTCAAAAATGGCTCAGGCTTGTGAAAGCTGGGGAGGGATGTAGGTGAGCGTGGCTGTCTCATTTACAGGTTCCTGGAAGCACTTTGGTTAGAAAAGATCTATTCAAGGCTCCATGGGGACTTCCTCTTTCTGGTAGGAATTGCAGATAGAGGGAGGGGAAGTACTCGAAAGCTGGACTAAAAACAACAGTTTTGCAGTTAGGATTGTGATTGTGTGGCCGATAAATGAGCATCAAAAAATGTTAAGTGTTAGCAGGTATGACTGTTCTGGCTAAGACATGAAAGCAAAAAAAGCCCTGGTTATATGGGAGTTTAATTCTCTTTGCCAAAATGCTTCCCTTGGTTGTAAAGCAGCTTCAAATGTATTAAGAATTGATTACTGGTTGTAAAAGCCTTTGATTTTTACAGACTACCGGATACGTTATAAGTATTGATAGAGATAACGTATGAATTATCTGAAGTAGTATGGTTTATTCTAAATAACAAACCCAGAAGATTTTATAATTTGTTAATTTCAGTTTGTTTTTTTAAGGTTAGGCCAAACAAAGTAATTAGGTATTGGGGAAAAATGAGTAGGGACGTAGGAAACTAAATACTCAGGGAGGAAGCTTATTTAATGTTGTCCTCTTAGGCAGCAATCCAGCAGACTACTGAAGCACTTAAGAGTTTGCTGGATCAAGATCCTACTAAATACATTACATATATATGGATACTACATACTGCATTCTTTCTTCATTGGCTTATGTACATTCTTCCGGACTTTCATAGTAGAAACTGCCATTGCAGGAATGAGGATAGAGTTTCTGTTAAACTGAAGTACAAGTTGTGGTCCTGCTCAGATGTATCTTACTGCTGTGCAACTTCATTTTGTTGCAATCGGTAACCATGTTGATTACTACATGGAGAATATTAATTGTTTCAGGCAAGAGTTCCATGAGCAAAAAGTACTGCAAGAATAATGATTATTCTGGAACATCTTTTCTTGCCATGTGTCGAGGTCTGTGTCAAGCCCAAATGGTCCATCATCCCAGTAGTGAGGTAATAGAGCATACCTAGCTAGTTTTGACTTCCAGCCGTGCTTGGGTAACTGCAGGACAGCCTTTAGGAGAGTCCTGAATGAAGCTTGAATGCATATCCCTGGCGGATAGGATATGTTAATTGCTCTTCAGCAGTACTCTTTTACTGTCAGAAATGCTAGTTAATCGTCTTCTTAAAACAACAGAAACACAAATTTTATCATGGTGGCCTCACCTTCCTTTTTGCTTTAGTTAGCCAATTTACCAACTCAGTGGATTGCTTTGGCTTGTGCTATCGTGTATTTACATGAAACTGCTGTGCCAGCCAAGATCGCTATGAACAGTACTCTGTTCTGGCTCCACTCCTTCCCTGTTCTGAAACATCCTCTTTCCTCGCAGACAGGATAGGAGTGGTGAAAAGTTTATCTGTGCTAATTCTTTCAGGTATGAGAATTTTACTTTAAAACACTAATGTTGGATGGCAAGGGACTTGGCTGGTTTTGAAAGCCAGCTCTAGGTTATGTAAAATGAAGCATTCAGTGGGGCAAAGGTCTTGTCACTATTTGAATGTGAAGTTCCTGGCGTGCGTTTAACACTGATAACACAGCAATGTTTAGCCCAGCTGTATATGTAGAATATGATATTCTATAAATATCATACAGCGTTTTATTTTCTGGGAGGAATGGAATAAATAAAAGCAGGCATAATCTCATCCCCCGTACAGTAAAGGTAGATGAGAATCTGTAAATTGAAAAATAAACATTCTGACTTACACATTTGGCTTTCAAATAGTATCATGGTATAATGAGATAACATGGATTCCAGAGTGACTGGATACTGTCGCTTCCGCATAATTATATGCTACTTGGCAGACAAACTGATTACTCTTTTTAGCAGGCTATGTGTTGTTACGTTGTCTAGTCTTGAGACACTGGCAGGATAAGGAAGAAATTTGCTTAATGCTGTGGATAACCAGCATTCATTAAGAAATTACGATATGGCAGACCCCAAGCCTGATCCTGCTCTTGTAGACATCAATTAGAGCAGGATCAAACTGCCGTTCAATCTACACCTTCATTGCTGCTGGAGCAGATCTGGAAAAAAAAAAAAATTACTGAAATTGTGTAGTGCCTGCATGAATATGTCTGCCTGTGAATATTTCTGCTTGTCATTAATTCCTAATTATTTTGATGCTATTCTTGCTAGACACAAACTTTTCCTGTAGCAATGACGCATTTTACTAATGACATTTTGGTTTATTAATGTCATCAGGGAAGTCAGCCCATGTCAGGGAATGAATTGTTACCTTACATGCGGGGTCTGGTTTGGGACTTCAGAATCTACCTGTCAGATGAACTAATGAACAAAATAAATTTCTGTCAGTTTCTGTCTGGGGAGTTGTTTTTTCCTATTTGTCTATGTGATTTTTTTCCAACTAGGGTGGCTCTTTAGACACGTCTAATCTCCAGCACACCTGCATCTCAGAGCTATCCAAAAGTTTAAGAATGAGAAGAGCAATTTCTTTCTCTCTGGTCTTGTTTCCCCCTCCCTGTCCAATGAATATAGTGGAAGTCCCCATTGTTTCGAAGTTTTAAAATGTAGGTTGACAAAACCAACTTTGCATAGAACAAAATTGTGTGTCATGCAGTGTTCCCTATTGCTTAAGTTGATAGCATGGGATGTCAAGAGCAGTGCAGTGCATAGTGTAACATCCTCTTGGATGTTACATTATCAGGATACTGCTGAACTACAAAGAAACCAGTAAAAACTGAAGATGTGCTCCTCTGACAGTTGCTCCATGTAACAAATACTGTGCATTTGTTCAGGTTGGCAATGGTCCGTAGTGGAAAAAATGGTGGGCTCCACCTGAAGCAGATTGCATACTACAAGCGAACAGGGGAGTATCATCCCACAACGTTATCAAGCGAAAGAAGTGGAATTAGGAGAGCAGCCAAAAAGTTTGTTTTCAAAGGTAAAAAGATTCTCTCAAACTAATCTGAAAATAGATTTTTAGGTGAAGATTTGCTGATACAGGAAAAAAAAGTAACATTTTGCTCTGCAGTGTACTGTGATTGTAATATACATTCTCTATGAAACAAACACTCTGCTTAACCCTTGTTAATATATAACAGGATGTTTACAGAAACGGAAACTCAGTCTGCTTTAGTCCTTTCCAGGAGGGATTTATACAACTATCTCAAAGCCAAACCTTGTTCTAGATACTGGGGAAATACTTAGCCATTGCAATCCATAATTCAAAGCACTAGAGAAAGTGAAATTCTGATCTGCAGCTGTAGACAAGGAATGCTTGGTCTGGTCTGGAGGATGCTGTGTGTGGCTGGGCAGAAGTGCAAGGATGGTTTTGCCATCTGTCACCTTCGAGCCTCCCGGCCCTTCCCAACTTCATTGCATCCCTGCAAGGAGGTATATGAGCCCCTGTAGTCTGCTGTGCTCTCTCAATCCCGTCAAACCTGCCAAGTCTATGTAGAGAGAAGGCAGGGAAGAGTTAAAGCTGCGAATAGCAACGTCAGGTTGCTGGCAGGCAGACAATAAGTCTCATAACATGTCCTACCTCCCCTTCCCACTGCCGGCATTAGCTTGTGGTTCAGTCATACTTCCTGTGGGAATATTGTTTGCCTTCTGACTTGCCCTTTTAAGGCCTCATGTCCAGATTAATAAACATAGGTGAACAATTGGCTCTTTGGAGGAAATAATTAAAGTATTTGTAAACAAGCTACATTTAGACAGAAGTGAATTGAAGTTGATTTAATAAATTCTGTACGTAATCATGCCCGGTAGTTTAGTACTAAACTAAACAAAAGACAAAGCACTTGCATGTAATTTGCTGTTACTTTCCTTCTTTCAGAAAATAAATTGTTCTATGTTGGAAAGGACAGAAAACAAATGCGCCTGGTAATTGTTTCAGATGAAGAGAAGAAAAAGGTGCTTCAGAAATGCCACGAAAATGCTGCTGGCACTCATCATGGCATATCAAGGACACTGACTTTAGTGGAATCTAGTTACTACTGGACCTCTGTAACAAATGACGTCAAGCAGTGGGTATGGTCTCATAGCTACAGGATGTTTTTTTAATGTAGTCTGTTACAAACATTTTGTAATCGTATGACTGATACAGCAAGGACCCATACTGCTTCGTGGTGAGGAAACATAAGCTTACAGTCAAACTGTAAGTGGTCTTCTTGGCAAAGCACAGTATTTCCTTTTTTTTTTTTTACTGCTGACCATGTGTCTTGCGTATTGCTGTATGTTACGCAGTGGTGGGGAGCTATACTGCCTTTAAGCACGCAGAGCATATCTGGTCTTTGAGAGGGATTTCTCTTGCAATGGCTCTTCTATATCTTTGTTAGGATGCAGTGTATCATCCCAAGGATATGTGGCTAGAGTGGCTGCTGGCAGATAAGAACATGAAAGCGGTGCCTCTGCCTTACAATTAGGTGTGTTTGGGAAATAGTTAAACAAATCACTGCTTGGGAAAGTTCCTCCTTCTTCATGCAAAGATACATGGGCATGATCCCCAGGCAGAATGTGATCCTTGAGGAAACTATATGCAAATGTCCTTTATGGCCAAATTACTGTTGCTATGAGCTTGCTGCATTACCTGAATACTTTGGGTTCAAGCACAACTGTAACATGAACTGAAAATGAATCTTTGCTTTCAATTCAGGCTTGGACAAAGGGGCTGTGTCCTGTAGATAAAGCTGTTCCATGTTATGCATGGAAGATTGTGTATACTGCCAATGTTTTTCAGCCACAGCATACACAGTAGAACCAAAAGGGAATGCTTGCAACTTTCTTTCGATCCTAGCTGCTTCATACTTCCTTTAGTATTTACAGATGGTAATGGATATTAAAATTTATACTGTGGACTTGAAAGAGCACAGTGCTTTCATGATGAGCAGAGTTCAGCTGTGAATTCCTGCACGTCTTCTCCTGGCCTTCACTGCTATTTGGTTTTGTTTTGTTTTTATGCTGGGGCTCAAAAATCTAAGGGTAAAAAATTATAAGAAAGATGATAAAATGAATTTGGTTTACATTGCCTAGTCTGACCTAACTTACAGAGGGATAGTGGAGATTTATGATCCTGCTGATTGTCTCAAACCTTCACCATCGCTTTTTATTGATAGCATCTTCCCTGATTTTTGCACTAGGTGTATGCTTGCCAGCATTGCCAAGTGGCAAAGAATACAACCATCACAGCACCCAAAACACACCCTATCAAAGCAGAGGACCCGTGGACAGCAGTCACTATAGACCTAATGGGACCTTTTAATATTACTAGCAGAAGCCACGAGTACATCATAATTATGACAGATTTGTTTACAAGATGGACTGTTATCTTGCCGCTGCATAACACTTCAGCAGCTGAAATTGCTAAGGCAATAATAAATGTGTTTTTCTTATATGGGCCACCTCAAAAAATGCCTATTGATCAAGGGAAGGAGCTTGTTTATCAGGTGAGTATTTCCATGACTGGTTTGGGGTTTTTTTCTGGTTTATTTCCCCTTCCCCAGGAAAAAATACCTTTTACCCTGTGTTAAATTTGAATATTAGACCATTCTTGAAAAACACTGTAAATACNAAAAAAAAAAAAAAAAGAAAAAAAAGAAGTTAGCACATACAGAAAATGACAAACCAATTATTTGCAATTATAACATTATGCAAAATGATTTCCTGGCAGTCATAGTGCAGGTTTTGTCACTCAGTTGAACTGGCACAAGCTTTCACACTCCAACATACTGTATTTCATTCATCTGGGTTGTCCAATATAGCAGATAGCTAAGGGTATTTTTTACATTGGCCTATAGTGATTATGAAGAACTTCTCACACTTTGATCCTCTCAGAAATGATGAAATCATGAGACTATGATATGGAGGAAATGACAGATTGAGTTAGTGGCAGAAATGTGTTTAGAAACCATCAGTTACTGGTTCCTAAGCCATATTGATTCCTTTAGCTCTCACTCTTAACCCTGGACTGTTTGGTGGGAATATGTATGTGAGACTTTTGCTCAGTCACCAGCATATCAACAAAAGGTATGGAAAACTGAGTTTGTTTACTTGAACTGCGATACAGAAGAGGCAACCTTCAGTAATGGTGTTCTTTTTCTTTTGAAGATAAACGAAGAACTATTTGCGCTGTTTGGAATGAAACAAATTGTATTGTCTTATCCTCAGACAGATGGTATAAATGAAAGAACATGCAAGACAGTTAAAGCTTTCCTTAACAAATACTGCACTGACCATCCAAATAATTGGGATGAACATTTGTCTGCTATTGCCTATGCTTTCAATTTGACAAATTTGGTATGTGACGGTTCTTCCTCTTTTGACTGAATTCCCTAAAAATATGTACAAAACCGTATGCTAAACTTGCTTGGTTTTTGCTCCCCATTTAAATAGGAGCCAGATCAAAACACCCCGTATTTCCAAATGTTTAATCGTAACCCACATGTTGTTGAGCCGATGAATATATGTGTGGAAGGAGAACACAGTATGTTTGCCAAAATATTTGAAACAACTAAAAAAGCCAGTCAAGCACTGGAAGAAGAGAAAACCTCAGATTGCCAGGTAAATGTTATGTACAAATTTTACTAGCAAGAAGACTGAAGATAAAAAGGATGGAAAATCTTGAAGTGTAAAGTATAACTAAGCTTTTAAAGCAATGTGGGGTTTTGTGTGGTTTTTTTTCGGTTTGTTTGGTTTTCTTTTCCTTCACCTGTGATTCCTAGATTCCAGTGTAACAATTCCCATATGTATTTGGAGGGAGTAACCTTAGAAGAGACCTATTGCTGAGAGATTAGTATCTGATTTAGAGGGCTGCATATCTATGGAAGCTGAAAACCATTGCCTATAGACTATTGATTTATGAAGATAAAATAAATTTCTTCAGAACTCTCCAGCCCTACATGTTATGAATCACACACACTTAATGTTATGCTTCTGCATTATTAACTAATATTATGAAAATACTGCTGGAAAAAGAAAATGTAATTCATATGTATCTTTCTGCAGGTAGAGAAAAACACTTCAGATGAACAAAAAATCAGAAACAAGATCACTGTCAAAAGGAAGTCAAAGCAATTAAATACCCTTCGGCTTAAAGTTGGTCATGAAGTCCTCAGGCAAAGGAAAAACTGGTGGAAAGATGGCCGTTTCCAGTCAGAATGGGTTGGTCCTTGTATTATAGATTACATCACAGATAATGGCTGTGCAATATTAAGAGATGCCACAGGATCCAGGTTGAAAAGACCCATCAAGATGTCTCACCTGAAGCCATACATAAGAAGGTCCAGTGAAAAAGGTGTATATATGTGTGTGTGTATGTTTTAATATTCATATAAAATTTTGGGGTTTTATTTAACTTTTCTGTCATCTCTTGGTGTTAGGTTAGGTTATCAGAGTGAACAAGTATCATTCGCTACCAGTTGAATTAAACTAATGCTGGGTAATAATGTAATAATTTCAGTTTTCAGTAAGGAGAACAGGGAGTGTGAGTGGCTTCAAATCTATGCGGAGCATGGAACAGAGCTAATGAATCAAATTTAAAGTCTGTTTAAAAATAGCTTCCATTAAAGTCGCTTCTAATCTGTGGTTTGGCCCTGTGGTTCATGCTGGCTGGTGAAAACACACTAGAAGTATAATCAGGCTGAACTGCATTCAAAGAGTGTTTTCTGATTGCGTTTCTGTTTTGATATGGACAGGATTCACCTTTATTTTGCTTGTGCAATGGAAACTTTTTTTTATTTAGTCTGACTAGTGCAGGTACATGTTTAGACTTTTTTTTTTAATAACAAAAGAATGTCCTCTAAAGCCTTAAAATAAAAAGACTACATCAGAGAACTGATTTTTAGAAAGTTTATTTTAAATTGTGCTACTGAAGAAATAAATGTGTTTTCTTTTACCAGAGCAAATAAAATTGTCATGCTCTGCAGTAGGAATGCTAGAAATTCCCAAAGACTTGGGTAACAGACAGGCATGCTTCCTCTTACACATTCAGTGTGTCCTTTTGCAATGCTGCCATGTTAATCAGTGGCAGCAGTTTCTTTTCTGTTGATGCTGTCTCTGAGGCATTCTGAGGAAAATGAGTACTCAGCGTTTAGAATACTTCTGCCATAGAACAAGCTTTGGTTCAGGGTTCTTGAAAGTAGAACAATTCCCACCCTGTTGGCATGTGTGGTTAAGATTTAGTTCTTGAAAATGCATAAACTGCATTGAGATGGTAATGTCTTCCATCACCTCTTAAAGCTGAGGGTTTTGCAAAGCTGAAGCTACTTCTGGAATTTCATGTGAGAAGCTGATATTTATGCCAGTTGTCATTTCGTAACCAAGATACTGAGTTCTTGTCACGTCTCTAGGACACTACTTTATTGTTGGACGATCACTATCTGGCTTCCAGTTCCTCATTAAATTGCTGATCCATAAGGAAGTCACATGCATGTCAAGCTTGCAGATAATCTCCAGCTATTACAATGACTTTGGTAAATTGTGTCACATTATAAAAAGTTAAATGCAGTTGTCTTTGTAGGATCAGAGCCTAATATGTTTACCACTGAATACTGCAGAACCAGTATGTAAATGTAGAATTTTTTTCCCTTTCCCAGGAAGTGACTACAGATCAGTTGTCTAACACAGGCAAAAAAATCAATGGGTTATGAATACTTAAAATCTTAAAATTATAGACCAATATTCATACATACTTACATTGTGTGGAGAGGTAAACCAGGCTTTGCCAAAATAATTGCCAGCCTTTATCAAACAGCCTAACAGCAATCAAGAAAGAGTATTATTTCAGTTGGATAAGAGCAGTGAAACCCGGCAGCAAATGGCATAGTGAACGACATCTTTTTCATCTGTAAAGAAACAAGTGTGTGTTTCAAACAAAGGACTTCTCTTTATTAGCAAGGGTGGGCTTTTTTTGTCTGCAACTTATTTATTATTCCTACTACTGTGGTGTAAGTCTGGTGGCTGTCCCACCTCTTGGTCTAAAGGTAAATACTGAGTTAGTGCATTGATAGAGCCCTTGTATAGGCATCACTGATGTCTGGGTGTACCTGGGTTGCTTGCTACCTGGGTGTGTTTACAGCCAGGCAGAGGTTGCAGGACACCTTATGCATACATACTTTATGTGTCTGAAACAATGTTTTGTTCTCCTTGTTTGAGTGTAGTTTGGTTTAAATATTAAACTCAAGGGAATGTGTCTGGGTCCGGTGCTCAAATGATTCAGAAGTTCAAATAGGCAGATTTAGGACACATCTGTTGAGAAACATGGCCAGAAAAGTGCAGTTTCACCTCCACAGTAGCTCCCAGAAAGTTGCCTGTTTGGACCTACATCTCGCAAAGGAATTTTTAGCCCCCTGTATAGAGATGTGTCTGTTGAATGGATCTTCTGATTGAACAGAACACTTAATTTCACAGTAGGGTTCTCCTGTAAGCAAGAAGATAGGCCGTAAACTCATCTTCCAAAAAAGAAATATTAACACCATATTGCCAATTATACTTCTCATTTGTCTGGTCAGACTGTTTTCATTTTATTTGAACTTATTTGGAAAAGTCTCTGTGGTGTGCACAAAATGAAAGAATCTGCGTGTCCGCTTATTTAAGATATTAGTTCAGTAGGTGACTATGACAGACGTCAAGCTAGTCATTTACCTAGCAAAGAAAAACTCTTAATGTGTAGCATGACAAGCATTATTTTGTGGATGTAATGAGATGCAGCCAAACATCTGATGCTCAGTGAAATTAGGAAATTCACATTATCAGACTGCTGTCACGCAAACATTCTTATACTCTTATGTAAATAGTTTTGAAAAGTAAGTTAACACCTCACTAACATTTTAAGTATGGCTTGAAAGATCTGATTTAATGGCTACTTTTCTTTTACAGACAACCATTACTTTTTACAAGGTGCAGTGGTTGTTGACCATGACTATATTGGCTTGTCTGAAAGATCCTATAACCCGAGCCAACAAGACTCTATTGCTGAAGGAGAAATAAATGCCTACACAGGAGACGTCATGTCTGCTGTACAAATGCCACCTGCAGCCTGCAAAGACCAAGAATCAACAGATGGTAAATCTCCACCTGAGCTGACAGAAGATCACTGCATTGAATCAAACGCTGCAAAGCTGGAGCAATGGCCTTCACCTTGTTGGACGCTTCAGACCAAGATAGAGGATACTTAAGCATAGTCTCATGTCACATTTCATTGCCAAACGGTTTGGAACTTCTGTGGCAGACTGAAAAAAGAAATATAATAGCTCTAAATTCTTTAGCCAAATCTACTTTACTACTTTAGGAGTATAAAAGTACTGCGGGTGCCCACTGGTTAGTTTGTATGGGCATTAAGAAGGAATTGCTCTGTTACCGAAAACAGGCACAACCTTGTAAAAGCACATATTCTACTACTGTATGACTTTAAGAACATTGTAGGTGTCCAGGGGTTAATTTATGTAGGTGCTGAGAAGCACTTGGTGACCAAAAGTACAGGCACAACCTAGTAAAAGTACATGTTCTGATTGTGCATTTGAATTTCAGATTTTGTTGGTAGAATGGCGGTGTTATCCTCTAAGGACACAAAGCATCATTTCACTGTAATGACCTCTACATTAATCCATAGTTGACTCATTCCTGATGTGCAGAGATACTGTGGGATGAATATAATCTAAGCAACTTGATGTGAGTTTTCCCTCCACTGTAGACAAGCTTGTGTCCTCCATTTCCTGTTATAAAAGTTCCCTATTCTTTCTGAGAAGTTGCAAACTGACTTTTACAGCTTTTAATTTCTAGTCTAACCCACAGCTCTGAGATCTTTCAAAACAGTAAAGCTGCCGAAGTCAAGTATCTATAATGTTCGGCACATGAAACAGTGAGGCCTTCAGCTGCGCGCCACTCATCAAAACTCTGCTAGGGTGAACAATTTTAATTTTCCAGGCATGTCAAAATCATAAGAATATTCAGCATTCATTTGTGCTTTCTTCACAAGCATCTAGTTTCCCTTACAGTTATGTCTTCGCAGAGCCAGTACAGGTTTGGCGGTTTCTGCTGACAGTGGTATAGGAAAGGTGAAGCACTAGTATTCCATATTCTCTTAATTTCTTGAGTAAGTTGTTACTGGTCTGGACTTCATGCTGAGAAGACTATATTTCAAAGTCAGCTGAGCAGGAATGATTTCATGTGAAAAACTGATGAGTGCAAGTTGGTTCTTTTTATGGGGGACTGACACAAAGAGGAAGAAAACTAGCAGAAAACCGAATTTAGGAATTCGGCAACTTCTATCTGATACTGTGAAAGATGTGCTTATCTTGCTCTCTGAATGTACGTGTTCCCTCTCATCTCTGCTGCTGAATGTTGCGTGACTTGTAACATAGGTGGAGGAAAGTACTGTTATGAGTTTTCAGTTAATCTTGGGTAACAAGACATGGTCCTCTTCAAGGCTGATTAGGTACATAACTCATACAGAAATTCACACCTAATGTACAGTATGTTTTTGATATCATGGGCTGCAACTAAGCAAGAAAAGAGCTCAGGACTATGACAGGATCCTATCTTCAAATGAAAAATACTGAATACTCAAAGTATTTTGTGTCTTCTGAAAATCCAGTCCTATACGTACTTTTTCTCCATCAAGGCTGTTTCAGAAAGAGGGTACTGGGTGGTGGCTGGGTGTGCTGCTTAACAGGCTCCTTGTCCATGCCAGCTCCACAGAGCACTGGAGATGAAGCAGCTTTGTGTTGGCATTGAGGAACATACACAAGCTGTGAAGCCCATCTTTCTGTTACTTGCTGTTACCCCCAAGCCGTGCTGTCCCCTGAGGACCGCTGACTTTTATAGTCATCAGTCTAGCGTGTCAAGGAAATAAAGAAAGTGGGCTTGGTGAAATACACTTGTCTTGTTTTTTTTTTTTTTTAAANAAATAGGAAAACCTGTCAGACTAGTTACAGCAGAAAGAAAACCCCACATAACCAGGAACTGTGATCAGTGGCGTTACTTTGATTTAAGTTTTCCCTCCATTAAAGAGCGCCTTAGTCATACAGTATTTCTTCCCTGGAATAGTAGTTTAAAGACAATAATCTGTTTGGGTGCTGTGGGCACTGGAGGTTCATGTCACGATAATGATGCGGCAGCCTAAATTGTTCTTGTGCCAATCCTTAATAGAGGTCCAGGCTCTTTAAGCCAACCCTTTCTCCTCCTCTGTATGTACCTTTGTTTCCTCCACTACGGTTATTGACTAAAGTGACATTTTCTGCTAGGGTGGATTTGTTATATTGTTAGATACATTGTGTGCGTGCATGCAATATGTGCATATATATATAGTGTGTGTGCAAAAAAAAAAAAAATTAGTGTCAGGGATAAAATTGGGAGAATAAAGGGAGCTGTCTGCAAGATCTCTTTCTGCTTTGTTAAGGGCAAAAGAGAACCAGGCTCTTTTTTTTTTTTTTTTTTTTTTTTTTNTTTTTTTTTTTTTTTTTTTTTTCCACTTCAACTGCTCAGTATCTTGTTTTGCACAGTACAGCAGAGCTGTTTTCTGGGGAAGCTCAGGCAATGCAAGTACTCTGTACTTGTTGTAGCTACCTTGGAGAGAAAGAAAATGCTACTGTGACAGGGGAATGGGAAAACCAGGAAACATTTAACATACTGTAATGCTGATCATTCAGGCTTCCTGGTAATTTTGATCTACTGTATTAACAAGCAGGCATTAGTGCCTCTTCAGTGCACCTAAATGGGGCCTTCTCTGCATGTGGGAGGTTCACTGAAATAAAATACAGGGGTTTCAAACTAATGACGTGAAAAACAATNAAAAAAAAAAAAAAAACCCAACCAAACCACCAGGAAACCCGAGACATTGCAAGGAGCACGCTGTGCTTGGGGAAGCTCAGAAACCCCTCCTAGCTTTGCTGTAGTGAAGCGTTTGGTGTCTGCTTGCGACCGCAGTGAGTTGTGAGCTGCCTCGTTGTGGTTGCATTTCAACCATAAATTGGGTAAACGCACAAATGTCCACCTGTACTCTTTTTCACTGGCACACAGGTTTGATTTATGATAGGACAATAGCAAAAGACTGTTTCATAAGAGAATTCTTAGAAACTCTGTTTTCTAATAGAGTTTGTGCCCCCTCGTGGCAAGTTGTTCAGAGGGGAGGAGTAAAAGGGAGTACATCATGAAAAAAAAAGTGCAAATTTCCTCATACCTCCCAGCACAGAACTATGAGCTTTTGTCCTTTGGGTTTGGTAGTAGTGCTAACTACCAGCTCATGGTTTGATGAAAAACGCCATGAAAAAGCATCTGCTAGTGAAAAGACTTGTACGCTCGGACTGTTCTACTGTGGAGTGAAGACCTTTTGTCTCTTGTTGGAATACTTCCTGATCTTTTGTATATGTTTCCCTACTCTGTGTTAAGGTGTTTTTGCTTTCCAGCTACGGACATTTTACAATTTTTTCCTCCTTCTCCCTAGAACTGAGTGTTCCCTCCTGGAGGGCACCAATGAGTCATGATTTGCTTTTCACAGCAAGCAGTTAACAAGTCTTCTGGAAATAACACTTATGAAAACCAGATAAGTTTCCTTTACTCATTGGTTTGGGTGCGACATCCGTATCAATGACCTTTTGCAGCAGACATCATTACTGTAATGACCTAACGTCAAAATCTTTGCATAGTAACCTTCTTTGTGTTTTCAAAATATGTAATGGAATGTTTTTTGGATTTGGAGTGGCGTGAATGCTTTCAGTTAACGTATTGGACTAGCTAAAAATAAAACAGGTGAGCTCTAGAGTCTCACCAAGTCATGGAAACTCAGCAAGGTGCATCAGCGTCTGACATCGTCTGTTGGTCTGAGAGTGGGCTGCCCACCTGTGAATGTGACAGAAGGAAATGCCATGTTAGAAGTCACTAAGACCGGACACTGTTTTAAATTAGAAGGCTAAAATTGACACAAATAAGCATGATTTAGCAGTGACTTCAGGAAATGGGTATTATACTCTTCTACGCATATTAGAAGATCTGTTGGCCTGCTGTTTAAATCTTGGTAATCAAACTGTGTAGACATTTGGAATGGAAAGCAGGGCACAAAAAGCTTTAATTAGAAAAGGAATGCTCTTCCAGATAGAAGAAACCAGACAGTAACTTAATTTTAAAAACATTTGATTCAGGAACTATTAATCCTGAGAGATGCATTCCCCAGTCAGTTCTCCTTTCCTCCTCTCTGCTTGTACAACAGGCAAAGACCACATTTGCAAATAACAAGCACGCTCGGGTTGCCTGAGCTGCCTACTTGTTTGTCCCGTTACTGCAGGCTCTGAAGATAGATTATTCATGCATTTATCTTCCCGCAGAGTTCCCAGCTGCAGTTGTGTGCAGTCCCTCGTACCCCAGTGCAGTGCAACGTGTTACGGTGATGAAGGGATCTGCAGGAACCTTGCTGCGCTGGTAGCAGAAATAGGTATGACGATACACGAGGCAGGTTGTAGGAAATAGAGCATTCCCAGTCCGCCCGGCAGTGGTGCCCTGCTGCAGATGGCTAGCACAATCGTCCACAGATCACTTGAGTATAACTTTCCATAATTTACCAGTTGTTACTTGCGTGGTCCTTTTCCGGTTCCTTGACAAGAATCTCTGAGCTTTCAGCAGCAGAGCTGGAGTATGCAGAGCTGCAGCTGGTGGCAAGCAGCAGTGTCTTGAATATACAAAGTGGTATCTAAGTAAGTGGGTTAAAAGAAAATGAATCAGATTTCACAAATTCAGTACTTAAAATCAGTCGGGGTTGTTTTTTTTTTTGGCAATTTATGCCTTTAATCTCTCTGTGCCTCACTTTCCCCTTCTGTACAAAGTGACGAGCACCATGTCAGTTCCCAGACATACTGAAAAAAATACTCATTGCTCTTCACAAGGCTGGCAGGCATAGTGATAAAAGCCCCAACAGAAAAAGTCCATAAGGAAACGAGTTCTGTATTTTGTGCAGAATTTCAGTGATATGCAGTAAAGAATAGATGGGGCTCCCCACCACACTGATTTTGAATGTTTATCTAGTCAGAGACATCATCCATCAGTCCCACGGATTAAGGACCGAGGGCAAGGAGAGAAGACTAGGAACAGGACAGCATTTAGTGTATGGTTATGGTATTACACTGGCAAACATAATTTTTTTTTTTTTAGGTTCTTGACTTTTGTATGTTCGACTCTGCAGATGTTAGGGATTTATTTTGGCAGGTACACTCGAGCCCCGACTTTCCTGTGCCTCCCTGCTGACATGGTCGCACGGTGGCAGCCTGTCCCTGCAGGAGCCGCTCCGCCACCGCCGCACAGTGAACGCGCAATGCTGGTACAAACTGCTGCCCGGTGGTTTGTTTCTCTGAGCCTTTCTTTCCCAAACTGTGCATTCTCAGCAAAATGACAGCAAAAACCTGTCACCAGGTGATGTATTTCTGAGAGCAACGTGACCTGCGTTGTGTGAAGGCTGCGTGCCTGACCTTTCACGTGGGTTAGTTGCAGTACAAAAATAATCTGCTTGTGCATTGGGTAGTTTATAGCAGGGCTGCCAACTGTGGCCAACATTCAGTACAACTTTGCAGCTTCCTAAGGACCTTTCAGTCCTCATTAAACCTCAGTTGCTGTGAGCAGGATCTCACATACAAGCGCCTGGAACGCGGCCGTCCCTCCAGTTCCTTACGCGTGGCACAGCATGCGACCCGACACCCAGCTCAAGGAAACGTGGCAGAGTTGTGGGAGTCAGTCCTTTTTCATGCGAGCAATTTTCCCTTGAGCTGCGGCTGTAGGATGTGCCCTGGCTGAAGAAAGCAGTAACAAACGTGGTGGGGAGGGCATCAAGGCGCTGAGGAATGCAGCGGCCAGGGCAGGGTTCTCTTCTTAAAACCTACGTGTGGCACCAACTTTAGCCAGTTACGGCTGGGTGTGTGGGTTGCCTTATCCCCATTCTGACTAAATTCTAATTTAAAAAACAAAACAAAAGAAAAAAAAGAGTAGAAGATTTAGGTTTCTCATATGTTTCAGTTTGAAAAATGAATGTAGTTAGTAATTAATAATAATGTCCCTGGTTTGCTGAACTGTTACCACTGACAGTTTGCTAGGAACAAATTGCTCCGCTGCATCTTTAAAATGGTACTTTTGGCACAGTTCCCTAAAAAAAAAAATTGCCTCTACATCATCTGTGTATTTTTTTAAAAAAGCTGTACAATGAAATCAGACAGACCTTCACCCACAGGATGTCGTGCTCCACATGCGATTAATTAATAAGAAACACTAGCAGAAAGGAGCTAAAGAAAGGAGCAGTTCAGCAAATGTGCCTTCATCACCCGTCGTATTTAGAAAATTCTAGTGCAGCTTCCAAGTTGACTCCCATGCAGCTCTCCCTCGTACCTCTCCAAATATGTGTGTAATGAAGCCAGCTGGATGCTCCTTTAGGTTTTCCAGCCACCACATCCAGAAACAGCAAGAAGTGCACAGGTTTTGCTTGGATAAATAGCTGCCACTGGAGATTTAAAATCCTCCTCTACGCTGTTAGCTCCCCTCTTTCTTCTGCCAGTAATGTTTAGCTACACAGATGAATCTAGATTTTTGACAGGTATTGGAGAGGAGTTTGAGAAGCAGTTATAGCGTAAATTTTGCTAACAAATTTTGATAATTCACAATGGGGAAAAAATATTTTCACATTTAAAAATTAAAAAAAAAACAGGTAGAGGCAAATCTCTAGGGTTTACTAGCATTTACATAGAAAATACCTAGTCTAATTTCAGCTCTTAAATTTAATTGACCTGGACATTTGGTTCTGTTCTTTTTTTTTTTTTTTTTTTTTTTAAGTGGTACATGACATGAATCCACGCAAACTGTGCATTATATTGTAACAGCCTTTGAAATCTAAAAGTAAACACAGCCTTTGACATTTAAAAGTGTGTCCTAACGTGCAATTAAATAATAAAGTTGCTTTTGTATTGCTCAGCAGTGATCTGCTCCCCGCAGCTTGTATTGATAATGCATACGTAGTCCTTCAAACAGGTTCCCACACGCGTGTTTGAATGGCAAGATAGAAATAAACAAAGTCCCTTCTCCGTGACCCACACTTAATCCTAATCCTCTGTAACATGACAGACATTACTGACCTAAAAGTTCTGATAAAACATAAATAAATCTAGCTTTGGCAAGCAAGCAAGCAGCTGTTGCAATTTACTGCATTGAGCTATAAATCCTCATTAACTACTACAGTGCACTGCTTAATTAGAAAACTCTACTTAATCAAGATGCTTCCCAAGGAATCAATTTACACCTAATGATACTTGTGGCAAGGACAGCTGCTTAATTGGGATGGTAATTTCATTTAATTGGGACACCTTCAGGTGACTTGGGTGACAACCTGCACGTTCCCTGCATCCTCCTCAGGGCAGGCTGCAGTTGCCCCAGTCTGCCCTCACTTCCAGCTGCTTCACAGCGAGCTCGCCCGACTGCGTGCCAGTGGACAGCAGCCACCTTCCCATCACTGTGAAGGACTTCCAGTACGTCAGACTATTCACAATCAGGGCGATGCTCGAGGCGGTACTACCCCAGGGAAAGGTACTTCACCAGCCTAATTTTAATGAAAAATATGCAGCCCCTGCAATAATGAAAGTTAGTGTCATGTCGTTGAAGTCTTAAAATGTGCAATTCCATGTTGTTGATTAAAAAGCATAGTCTTAACTGGGACAATTGCTGAAACTAAATGAAACAAACACATGCACTCCAAATCCACTAGCTGAGATTGAGTAACCAGTATTCAACATTTAATACTTAAGTAACAATATTAGCACATAGAACCTCCTAGGATGGAGGATGGCCTGCTGGTTAGTACAATGACAGCTACGATTACAGAAAGCTTGTGCCTTCCATTTTACATGAATTTTCTACTGCAGTATGAAGCCTCCGGTACATTGTTTTCATAAGATGCAGCTTTAACGAGAAAGAACATTCAGTGCCTTTTAGCAGGTTCAGATTTTCTGCCATTGTACCTGTATGAAATTACAGCATGCAACTTGAGATGCAGAAGTTTGCCTGCTGCTGGAAAGTAGTTGGTTGCTTGTCAACACAGTTATCAAAGAATCAGAGAATGGTTTGGGTTGGAAGTGACCTTGATCATCTAGTCCAACCCTCCCGGCATGGGTAGCGACTTCTTCCATTAGACGAGGTTGCTCAAAGCCCCATCCACCTTGATTTTGAACGCTTCCAGTGGTGGGACATACACAACTTCTCTGGGAAACCTGTTTGAGTGTCTCACCACCCTCATAGTGAAGAATTTCTTCCTAATAGCCGATCTAAATCTACCCTTTTTTAGTTTAAAACCATTACACCTTCTTCTGTCCCCACAGGCCTTGGTAAAAAGTCTCCCTGTCTTTCTTATAAGCCTGCTTTAAGCACTGAAAGGCTGAAATAAGGTCTCCCTGGAGCCTTCTCTTCTCCAGGCTGAACAACCCCAACTCTCTCAGCCTCTCTCCACAGCAGAGGTGCTCCACCCCTCAGATCATTTTCATGGCCCTCTTCTGGACCTGCTCCAACAGGTCCGCACCTTTCTTGCACTGGAGACACTGGAGATCTGGGTGCAGTACTCCAGGTGGGATCTCAAGAGAGCAGAGGAGGAGAATCACCTCCCTGGACATGCTTCTCTTTAAGCAGCCCAGGATGACTGTAGAGACTAACCTCTGAATTCCAGACAGCAGAGATTATGACTAACGCTGAATTAATGTCTTAGCTTGTACTTGCAATTAACCCGTGTTCAGCTACTCCCCCCCTCAACGAAGCATTTTTTTTTTTTTTTTAAATTGGAGATAAGGATCAAATAAAGGAAAGGAGGAAGGAGGCAGATGCGTATTATCATTATCGATCTAATACTATGGAAGCAGAGAACACCCAACATCAGATGGACATAACGTGAGCTATCCAAATGTTAGAAAAATATACCCTTCCTGATTGCTTTTGAGAAAAGCCTGTGGTCTTTTAGAAGTGATGCTATACACAGCACCTATGATAGCAGTGCCACCACAGCTTTCCTAATTGCTCTCACTGAAAACTTCCTGTAAACTAGTGACTGATCTTTGGAGACAGCTTTAGCAGATCCTTCCCAACTACCTCTGTTTTTATTCATATACCAGGGGATCAAGGCCACAGCTAAAAATAACACTGCCTTGCTTTCAAAAGCCCCTAGAAATTAGCAGGAGAGGAAGCAACTTAGAGTATGCACTAAATACATATCATATGAGACTGAGCCTGTACTCCAGCACTTTAGAAAGCTATCCTGGAGATTTTGCTATACTTGAGAAAAAACAACCTGTCAAGGATTTTAAGTTTTTGTTCCACAAAAAGGAGATTTATAAAATCTTGCTGGGGGAGAAAATCTTATCTTTTGCTCCACTATCATTACCTTTATTCCCTCAAAAAACACCTTGCAAAACCTGCCGCCGCAAGAAACCTAAAGCCTATTTTTCAAGCTCAACACCAGCAATAGCCTATTATAACACCTGCAATGACGATAATGAAAGCTGTTCCATAAACCCCTGCAGCAATTACAGCTGTGTACACTCTGCTCGTAATACAGGTTTTAAAAGGAGATTAATCATTCTCTGATCCTCAAACTAGACTGATAACTCACAATGACGTCACACAATGATTCACACCTCAGATGACTCACACAGCCAGGATAATTATCGAGCAGGTCTTCTGCAAGTCTCCTGTTCAATAAGTGAGTGCATTAAGGGATTGAGGACATCCATTGCATGAATCAAAAAGGAAGTGTGGAGAAACAAGAAAATCAGTACTACGAATCAGGTAGTATTAGATGCCTACCCTGACTAATTTGCATATTTAATTTGAGACACGGGTTTCCTCTTAGCTGTGACCATGTTTTATTAAAGTATATACCCTGCATTTTTACTATACAAGTTAAATTCCTCTTTAAATGTTTTAGCTTGACTTTGCACATGTATGTAAATCATTAGTCTTTAAAAAAAAACCCTTGTGACATACCAAAATATTTTTCCAGCTTCCATACAAAATAGCACTTTTTCTCTGCTGGTAGAAGACATTAAAATTTTTACTGTATTAAGTGGTCTGTGTAACTTTTACAGAAGTTGTATACAGAAAACTTAAACGTATGCAAAAATTCCAAAGTACACTCTGACTAATGCTCTGCAAATACTTTATTACACAAATTACATTCAGCTTCTGAAAATAGTGTTCTAACAGTGATACCATCTAAAAATAAGACATCCCAGAAACACATCAAGTTAGGAAGAAGAAAAAAAATTAAATAGAGACTTTTTTCTTTCCTTCAATGCAATATAATGTTAGTGATTTTAAAAAAATAGAAGAAGATTTAGCAGCTTCATTTTCTTGTGGCACTGTATTTTCTCTGTACTGCAACAGGTTAAGGACATTGAAGAGGAAAGGCACAAAACAGAAATTGGCAAATGAATAGTTACGGGAAAAATATTTTGATGAAGCAGATAGTAAGACTTATTTACAAGATCCCCAAGTTGATGAGAAAATGATGAGTTGATCCCCAAGAGATGAGAAAATACTACTGCTTTAAATCAGTGCTGCAATTAGAAGACTGTTTGCTTTATTAAGATGTTCACATAAAAAACAACGGCACTGATATGGAACTTCCATACACTCCTCCACTTAAAAAACAGAAGTAAAGCCAAACAAAAATTAAAGGAACCAGTGTACAGCCCCACACAGACTAGTACAGTTTACAATTAAATACACAAAATCTTAAACGTGCTTAAGGGAAAAGGAATCTGACATTCTGGGTTGAATCATATAATGGCGAACTCAAAGGCTGGTTTCAGGATGATGACGGTGCTGGTGGGGGTGGAGGTGCTGAACACTCTTCCTCTGAATCTGTGCCATCATCTTCATCTTTTTCTTGATCACTTCCTTCAGTGCTCAGTCGGTCAAACCCTTTTCGGCTGTAGCCTTTGTGACTTGCAAAGAAGTTCCCAAGGTTAAGGCCACCACCGCCTTTCCCTGTGGAAAGGAAAGGCTTGTCATAAGGTTTGCTTTACTGTACAGGGGAAATAAAAATCTATCTACCCATTCAACAGTATAGTGGAAATTATTTTAACTGTCCTTCCAGAAACTGTTTTTAAAGCACACGGTTTTTGTGGCACACGAGCCACAAAAGCTAAGTATAGAGATTCTGAAAGAGGAAGGAAATTGATCGTTGAAGTAGAAGTTTCAAACTAATTTTTTTCAGCAACCATTGCTTCATTAAGTCTTTACGCAGGCTATTTGCGCTCCCACCAGTTTGCCCTTAGTCTCCAAGTGCTTCATTTTATTCACCAGGTCCACAGATAACTCATTATAACAGCTACTGCTCTCCCACTGGTAGTGACACATCCTCTTCAGTGGGCAGATAATGATGGATGAAAGGTGTCGTAAAAGACATTTCCACAAAACACGTGAGGTTTGATCCCAATCCTTCCTCTGAGAAAGTTCCATCAAATCTGTTATTCAACTAGAATTGCATACAGAAAAAACCCTCCAGTTACTGCGTTCTTGAAAGATCTTCAATGACTTACTTACCTCTAAGTCTGCCTAAAATTCTGCCTGAACTTGAATCAAGTTTGTGTTCCCCATCAGCTGAAAAATAAGGTAGATTTCACAAATAAGCTAAGATAATAATACTCTATGATTAAATAATTGTCTGTATTTTCTGATACAAAGCACAGACATTCAACAAATTGACCAGCAGCTCTACGAAGCAAAACTGATACTTTTCAGCTTCTTGACTAAGGTGAAATTATTGTTACTAACAAAATTATCATAGTACGGATGTTCAGTTTATGCCAATTCAGCCATTAAGAAGATTCACAGGTTATTTCTGATAATTTCATTCCCTCAATTGTTCACTTATGTTACTGTGAAGAGTTTACAGGAAGGACAAGAACCTTGTCATTTATAATGTGCACAGCTACATTCCAGCACACTGCAAAATACAGCTTGACATTTGAAATGGTATAGTTTCCCTTCAGAGAAGACTGGCTTTCTGGAAGACATTGATCTGTAAATTTCTTCAGGTATTTTGGAGGAACATTCTCTGCCCCCTCACAAACTACATCATCCTCCCTGGTAACTCTTTCCATCCTTCATCTGAAGAAAAATTAAATGCCATAACGAAACTATCTTTTCCTATGTACTACTCAGTTTCCATAAATCTGTGCAAGAAGTTCACTTTTTCCAATGTAACCGTATCATGCTCTTTGCCACAGTAAATTCAAACACTGCTTGAATCCAAAGATGCAAATGTGCTGTTATAGATCATATCCATTAACAGCAGTACTGCAGTAGTCTAGAGTGTTAGCACATTTGATGTGCTAAACATGGTTGAACATGAAGAGTCAGGAAGCTGCACAATGAAATCTTCAAATAAAATACATCATGCAGTTGCACAGCAATGTTAGATCACTGAATTTCCTACTCTGTCATAGTATGTCCTAGCCAGTGGCAGAACTGTTATTTGTCTATTCCATGTACATTTTCTTGCCTTGATGAGAATAGCTTGATGAAACTATTTATGCGATACAGAATAACAAGTGTAATGATCAAACTCCTACTGCAATCTACCAGTTTCTCAAAAATAATGTTATTACATAGTATGAATTAAGAACAAATTTACATAGGGTAAGTACCAATTAAAGCTCTCACAGCAATGGATGGAGGTGCATTATGGAAACATCTCTGACTCACAAAATGCACAAGGTAGTAGTGAACAATAATATATATAAGCTCTTGTAAATGTTACCTGTTTGCATTTTGCTTATAGGTTTATAATACCCATAGAGTCTTTTGTTCTCAACAGTTTAAAGATCTCAAACTGAAAATCAAACTACGCTCAGAGTATTGAAATTTACGTATTCTAGACAGTAACATGAATATATTCTAGTAATTTCTGACATAACAATTTTCGGCTTGACACCAACTGAAGTTCTAGATGCACGTTCTGAAAAGGTGGTGGTTTGAGATATAATATTAAAGGCACAGGGGGATGCAGTTGCTGTGTGCACGCTGATTCTTAGTTTGCATGCAGCATTGCAGTAACTGTTCAGAAGGGTAAAAGGACACTAAGCCTTTCTCTTCATACCCTCATCCCTCAGTGTTCAGTGATGTTTTGAACTGGAATAGTAAAAGCTTGTTTTCTAGAGTTACTTATGGTTACCTCCATAGACAGTTGTCTTCCTCCACCGAATAAATACTAAAATTGCCAGCAGGACAACAACAGGGATAATTAGCAGAGTTGTAACAAGAACAAAGGAAACTCCGGTGCTGGTCTGTTGGACCAAATGTTGTTTTTCCTGCTTCTTTAGAGGGTCTGTTGATTCTGGGTTGTTTTTCAATCTGGCTTCTACAATTGTTTCTGATTCTTTAAAAAGAAGACAATTTCAGTATGTAATCCACATGCATCAAGCAACACAGAACAAGGCGTTAAAGAAAAGAACAAGCTAGAATACCTGCAGTGTTGAGCAACAAGGAAACAAAAGACAAACACTTATGGTGATATTTTTAGCTCTTGCTGATGTTATCCCAAACGCAAGTCAGAGGGAGTCTGAATGATATCACTGGCTAGCAAAGATGCCCTCCCCTTTTCTCGAATGGGGAAAGGACAGGTGTCAGGGAGAGTTTTGAATTAAAAAGTATCTATCATTCAAAATACAGGAAAATCCCCAAAAGATCTATTTTTGCAAAGAGGCATGTGATGTAACATCAATGAAATATCTCCTTTTGATACATATAAATCCAGTATATGCTGTATTATCATAAAGGAGAAGGAAAGCATTTGAAATTCTTTTTAATAAACTTGTGCCAAAGTGTTAAATTTTCAGAACTGCTACATCCCATGAAAGAACTTTGTCTCTATAAATCTGGAAAGCTTTGGAAAACTGCATCCAGTCATTCCTGACTAACTTGTTACCTATCCACCTACAAGAAGAAAACCAATTTCATTAAAATCCTCTATGCTGTTACCTCTACGCTTTGTGCTAACTTTTAATGACTAAAACCGTCTAGCCATATATTTCAAAGCCTGACTTAACTGCATGTCTTAAGAAGCAGCCACATCAGAAACACACTCTGAATCAACTCTGTTTTGATACTGTATCAAACTTAAAATGATGTTTTATTCTGAAAGAATAGCAAATGCTTCAGTTTACACCTAAGACGAATACAGTAACAATGATACCATTGTTATCACCAAAACAGTGATAGCAATTATAACATGCTCTCAGCTCAAGTAGTAGTTATAGCCAAGAGCAATTTTCCTCCACCATCTTGCCCACCTCTGGTGAAAGTGACAGTTCTCCACTTATTTTCCCCCACTTCACCGCGGTGCAAGCAACACTAACACTCTGTCACCAGGAGGCTGTGAAAGTGCACACCACTCCTGTCCATTTATTAAGCAGAGGAGAACAGAAAGTCCATTGGCTATCTGTTTGTTCAAGTGGAGTTGAAAGATGTTAATGTCAGTCCGTGTACCCTAAGCAGTTTTAGAGACTGTGCCTTAAAAATTGTTTCTTACCCTGGTGATACCTATTGCATTTTTCTCTGTAACATTAGAAGTGTCAGCTAGCACGCGATCTTCCTAAAGAAGGCCAAAATGCATTAATACATCCCTGTATTTGCTGTACTGTGGATGCTGTAATGTCAACACTTCCCTTTTGAGTGCATCAGGAGGGCTGACGTACCAACAGAGATAAAATAGGAGGATAACAGTTTTGGCAATAAGGATTTAATTGTTTTATGATGTCAGCCTCCTTTATTCTTTTTTCTATATGCTTGCCATTGGCAGTTGGGATCCTTTGGTATTTTCCTCTGTCCGCATATACATGGCTAAAGCAAATCACACAAGCTCTGAATTCAACCAAAGAAAAACAGTTAAGAACTTCTGAACATCTTAAAAAGGCCACTCCATAGCCTCTTTATCTCCTTATATTAAGTGTCTACATGTTTTTATTTTCTTTTTGTTTTCTTTTTTTTTAATTTTCATGCAGATAAATTAAAAAAAGAAAAAAGCAAGCAATAAATCTAGGGAAATACATCTACATAGAAAAAATTATTTTTTTGCCATACGGTGTGACTGGCAAGGCTGAGTACTGAAAGACTATGCAGAAAGATAAACCAATTACCATTTCAAATACCTCTTTTTTAGTGGTTGAGGGTTGTGGAGCAGGGGGAAGGGTGCTGGGGAGTAACTATCATTTATAATTCAGAGCTATTTCTGCATCTAAGGGAGCTGACACAGATACCAATCTGGACGATACCAGATGGTGGTACAGAATTAATCCACTAGTTAAATTTTTATCTTAGTGTCTGTGAAGCACTTGTCATCACTGAAAATGAAATGTTTAGATTGGCTGTAAAATAGTCTCCACTAGGTAACACTGTTACAAGCTGCTTTCTAGTGCTTCCTATGCCAGCTCGTTTTATCTGTATGAAATGATGGTGAAAAATAAAACAGTCAAACTAGTTAGCATTTTTCCCTCCAACATGGCAGAAGCAGTCCTAGTCTACGTGAAAATACTGGTTCCTTCATTTCCATTATGAATCAGACTAACCTTTTATTTCTTGTACCTCAATACCAGCCTTTTTAACTGACCGATGTTCCATTTCTGTAAAACAAAATTATTCTTCAGGACAACTGACATTTCAGAAAGACGCTCAGTGACATTTTCCTGATAGCTTTCTCAAATGTACAGTACAATCCTACAGTAAACAATCCCATCAGCTTCTGAACTTCACCAAGGAGAGTCAATATAAACCATTCTATAGCTCACAAGGCCTTGGAAAAAAGAGCGAGCTTGATTCATGAAAGGTGTTTGCAATAGTTAACTCTTACGTCACAGCGAGATTTTATGGGCACACGTAAAGGTTCAGGGAGTCCCACAAAAATAAAACTGTTTGTTATAATAAAAATCACGATGGATTAAAGGCTGGAGGCTGGCTGAATCAGGGCTTCTTAGATACTGCAGTTTCATACTGCAGCAAAAGCTAAAAAGAAAATGATATCCAATGACTCCTCATCTAACCTGTGAGTGATGAATAATTCCATTATTTTTTGTTCTCATGTTTCTTTGAATAAAAGGTTAGAATTGTTCTTGTTCAGGTTACTATATGCAGAAAAAGCCATATCCAGTCAGATTTAAAATTTATCTGGTCCAGTTTCCTGTTATTAAGAGCAGCTGATACCAGATGCCCCAAAGGAAAATCCATAAATTATAAACAGACAAATATGGAATAACTGGCTTAGTCAGAAGTTCATTTATAACAGCAGACTCTTACTGGTTGACTAACACCCTGAAGCCTGAGGCTTTATCACTCTCATACATTTTTTATCCAATATAATGTAACAGTGGATTATATTTTTGTTCCTGTAAAATATCTAATCTCTCTCTGAATCCTACTAAATTGATGTCTGACTAATCAGGTCCCTCTCCCTGAAGTCTGGCTGCTTGCCTTGGGGGTTACTAGATTAAAACTGGGAAGTGTTTCCACTTCATGGAAATAGGACTTAAAATTATAGACTCATTTTCTAATGATAAATACTCCCAATGAAATGAATATAAATTTTAAGTTGACTTGTGTTTTTACTTCAGCCTCTGGGATTTTCCTATCTGATAACCTCAAAGGAAGCAGTTGACTTCTCAGAGAACGATACACGAAAACTACTCAAATGCTGAAGAGTTATGCTTTTGTTAAGCAGGTACTGACATGACAAGGGATAGATCTACCATGAGGCAAATGCATTTTGATTCTTCCTGCAACAAATGAACTCAGGCGCTCAGGACTCTCCTTTGACAGAGCATGCAGAACGCTGAAGAATGCTAACAAACACTGAGCAGTAGCACGCAACTTCTGCAGGCAGAGCTTGTAGTGTACTTAAATCATGGTCACTAAGCCACCAGGTTCTTGGCCAGTGGGATCAGATAAGTGGTACTGATCTGAAGATATAAAATGTGAAGTTGTGACATTAAGAACAAAAAGAACATACTTTCTGTGGATGCAAACTTCCACACTGCTCTGGCATGAACGTCTCCAACAAATACTGTTTTATCTTCTGAAGCAACAACGTCATGTGGCATCTCAAAGCTCTGTGGAGATAAGCAGTCACAGATTACTCTTAAGTGTCTACACATTCATGAGGTCTCCTTAACCCTGAACTTGACACTGGTCATATTCAGTCCTTAGACTGGAAAACCCAGCTGGTGCTGGTATGAAGGCCTAATGTGAGTGAAGGGAGAGATACTCCATCTCTATTGTATGTTTGCCTTCTCCAGGGATAACAACATGGAGATGATTCTATGTGTTCACTCTAAACAAGTTTTATAATATTTATATTCATAGTCTTGCTTTCAATTTTATCCTGTGAAAAAATCATGGATCTTGTTTTCAAGCCCACATATTTCGTTTTTGTCAGAGTTTGTATACAACACAACTATTTTCTATACTCAGAAAAAATAACTCGCTCTAATATAATTTAAAACTGGACTGCAAATAACAGATTTCCAGAAATGAGAATCTTAACATTCATTCTTTAGTCTAAGTCAATCTACAGAAACTTTTTTTAAAAATAAACACAATTTTTATGTGTAATACTGTATGAATGACATTTAGCCTTAACTTCCACACTGATCTTCTCTAAAGAAGGGATGTAACCATACAGGTGAATATTATTTCTGCTTAGGAGTATACTCTAATTTTTGACAAATTACTAGCATCTAAATATATGAATATTTCAAGTTGTTCATTCTCTCTTAAATTAGTTTTCAAGAACTGTCTGACTGCAATATAGTAGGCTTGTCCTGACTGAAGGTATTATCTATAGGAATCATCTTGACAGTAGTATAATTTTCAAATGCATACCACCTGTAGAAACTAAGACCCGAAATTCTAGTATCTTTATTAAGCTACTATTATAAAGAATTCCTTTTGAATACCTTCCATTATAAACCATTTTATTCCCTGTAATATTCTTATGAAAGTTGGAGAAGTAGGATGTTGCCAACATTCTCATATATGTAATGATATGCACCAGACACTCTGTGCAATACTCTACCTTTCTAAGCGGAATGAAAGTATCAAGTATTTCTCCGGTAGAGAAGTTCATCACAAATCCTTGCACTGGTTCTGCCTGTCCGGGATAAGGCTTTCCATTAACTGCAAAGAGGAGACCACCTGCAACAACATTAGCTTTGCTTTAACAACCCACACGTAGCAAACTACAGGGAAGATGAATTGTAATAGTATAGATGAAAAAAGGCTGTTTGAGAGCAAGAGAGAGACAGACAGAAAAGTAACTCAATAGGAAACTGAATCACAAGAGGAAAGTTAAGTAAGGTGTAACACGTGAAAGTTTGGCATTTAAAAGATGCACGCGCATTCATTACAGATTGGTTAAATGGAAATAGAATATGAAAGCATTAAAAAAATAATCTGAAGAACGCTTTGCTAAGGATGCTTGATCTGATAACGAAAAGTTCTTTAAATACATCAAAAGCAGAAAGTCAGCTAGGAAATCCATAGACCACAAGAGGAGAAGGTGTGAAAGGGGGACTCAGCAATAAGGGGCCTGTGGCAGAGAAGCTCAGTTTTTGTCAGTTTTTTCTGTTGAATATGTTGGGGAGATTCTGACACACATTTTTTTTCATAGCAAAGAGGTCAGAGGAGCCAGCTTAACTGGAAGGAGGTACACAAAAGGTGTTAAGACAAGTTGGAGGGTAATAATTTACTAGGTTTGGATGGCATTCACTCAATTTCAGAAGGAAGTAAAATGTGAAATTACAGACCTCGGGCCAAGCTGAGTAACCTAGCACTGCAAACAGCCACTCCTCCACGATACTAGCAGACTGCCAAAGTAATGCCCATCTACAAGAAGGGCTCAAAAGAGTGCCTGGGACCTACATGTCAACAATTCCAGCCTCCCTCCCCAGTAAGATTGTAGAATCCATAATGAAGAATACGTCATGGGTAAGTGTGGCCTGTTGGAAACAAATTGGTATGGCTTCTGTAAGTGGAAATTGTGCCTCACCTCTGCATAGAGGGAAAGAGCACACAGGTAAAGGAGATTCTGTAGATACACTTGGAGTTTTAGAAAACTTTTGACAAGGTTGTGCATCAGAGGTTATTACAGAATGTGAGTTGTCCCAGGGCTGAATGAAATAAAAAGGAAGTAAAGAGCAGAGCTTAAGGCAGAGCGTCTAATTTTTCAGGACAGAGAAGTCTGAGTAGTGTGATCCTGCAGGGATCACAGCCAGAAACAATTTCATTCAATAGTCTTCATCAGTGACCTGAAACATGGGATGAACAGTGACATCTCCCAGTCTGAGGAAGGTACTGAGTTCTGCAGAGTAGTCAAAACCTTGATGATATTGCGAAAGTCCGGAAAGACTTTTTATAAGGTTAAGTGAGTTGTCAAACAGATGGCATAAGACCTTCAGCAAGGACAAACGTCGAGTGATGCTTCTGCAAAAAAATAACCTAGATCATGCCTGCATGATGTTTAGCTTAGAACTAGCAGCTACAACCCAGGAGAGACACCTCCGAACCATCACTGAAAGATCTCTGAAATCTTCAGCTCCACGTACAGTGACAGCCAAAATTTCAATAGAATGCTGGGCATCATCAGGAAGAGAATTAGGAACGGAGAGGACAGTTCTGCCACTATGCAAAAACTTAGCATGCCCACATCTTGTGTACTGAGTGCTCTGTTACTCTCTGCATCTCAAGAAAGTCCTAATGAAGTTAAAGATGCTAGAGGAGAAAGGCAACTACATCAGTCAAGGATCTGAAGCAATTCAGTGGCTTACACTGAGAGACTAAGGTGTCTGGGGATCTTTGGTTTGGAGAAGAGAAGGCTAGGAGGCAGCAGATATGGTGAGTGAGGAACTGTTATTCACCAGCTCCCAAAATACTGGGACTGAGAAGCACTCAATGAAACTAGGTCACTTTTTTAAATTAAAAAAATAAAGTGGATAGTGAACTTCTGGAGCCTGTAACTGCAGGAGGTCAAGGAGGCAGACACTACGAAACAGCTCAAAATGGGATTAGGAAAACTCATGGGCAGTAGGTCTATAGAAAGACATTACGACGAAGAGGTCAGGAGCTAAATCCTAATGCCCTTAAATAAAGTACTTCTGGATGCATGGGGAGTAGGAGAGGAACAGACAACAAAATGCAGCCAGGCTTACACATTCTCCTTAGAACGCCTGTCTCGCTGTCACTGTCAGAGACAGAGCTACAGGTATCAAGTATCTCATTCAGTACAGCATTTCTTATGTTCTTGGCAGATGCAAGAGAGATAACCCTGATATTAAATCTGATATAAACTACAGAGTCAGGAGCTTGACATGCCCAAATTCCTCATCCAGTTCTTGACATTTACATGACCTTCAGTATTGTTATTAAAAATCTAACCCCAAAATTTAATACAGTAATTGTTGACCAGACTGTCATATTAAAAACCACAACTTTTTCAAACTGTTTGCTTTCAGATTTTTTTTTATGAAACCCAAAATTTTCTTGATAGTTTGGAACCTCTTTATTTTGCTTTCATCAATGGAGCTTGAAATGAGTATCTTAAAACATTATTATTAACTGATTATTGACTGTGCAGTCACTAGGAAGCAAATAAGATCATCTACTCGTTGACATCGCATTTAGGGAGTCTAATCAGTCATTTCTCAGAAGCAGAGATTATATGCAAGCTTTCCTCATCCCACAAGTAGGAAAACAGGATAGTTCTAACACTTCCCGTTACATCAGCTCTACTTTGAAAGAGAATAAATATCTGGCCTATGATAACATGATAGCACTCGTCATGAAATAACACTGTGTACTGCAGCATACTCACATAAAGCAACTACTTGAAATCTGAAGTACAGGAAAAAAGATTACCTGGAACATATGAAACTGCGAACAACTCTCTTCCAAACGATTTGTGCTTGATCTCTCTTACGAACTCTCCAGTCTCTAACCTGAAGCACTGAATTCGGCCGTTTTCTCTGTCTGCAACACATAGCTGACTGAAGTCAGGGATCAGGGCTAAGCTGTGAGGGATATGAAACTGTCCAGGTCTGGCTCTGCCTAAAGATGTCTCTGCAATACAAAATAATCCAGGTTTGCATTAAAGTACACACTGAAAGTCATCAGTTTTGCTTAGAAACAGTAATATGCCATATAACGCAACACAACATTGGGAAAAGAATAAAGTTAGCTTGCTTTCTTCTCCTAGCAGTTTTACTCATTTAGGTAGTCTGTGGTAGTCTTTTGCATTGTCTTTGTAAATCCTAAATTTATGACTGCACTATTTCCTAAAATATTTGGCATAGTTTAAAGCCTGATGCATACATCTAAGTGAGGCAGAAAGGTAATGATTCATAAGACTTAAAATAGATGGGATCATGGCATAAATCTGGCAAAAATGGTAAAGGCTTATACTATTTGATCAAATGTTTAAGAAAAAAATAAGGTTTTTGTGAAAGTCAGAATATTTTCTTGATAAGGCAGCATATGCCAATACTTGTACTGAAAGCATGCTAACAAATTCCCATTTTTTATTTTTAGTGAATAATGCAACTACTATAAGTAGCTGTATAAATAGAAGAGAGAAAATTGGAATGCAATAACACGGTTGGAATTCAGCCAGGGTCTGGAAGGTATTTCAGTAATTGAAATCTGTAAATAAAAGTAATAGTAACATCAGCAATCTCATGGTTCATGGTGCATTCATGATAACAGCAGTATGGGTAAAGTGCCAAGAGCTCTGTTCTGTACCTTCTCCCCACTGCATCATGTACAATCCATTTGGAGAGAACTGAATGATTCGACTGTTACAGTAGCCATCAGAGACATAAATGCTGCCAGTGGTCGGATCCACGGCCACATCCGTTGGTTGACAGAAATGATTTTTGTCACTGCCCGGTTGCAAAGCCACTCCTAATACCAGTAATGGTTCTTTGTCATCTGCTCCAAGTTTGAAAACCTTTTTTTCAGTTGATGGGAAAAGAGAAGAGGTTTCAGTTATGGAAGGTGAAATATAAGAGGGATGACTACTTATGGAAAAATATCTATTACTGTGCATAAAATAAATTTATATACCAAACATAATCTTAATATATTGCCTATGACATCTATTACCAGTTTTTCAGTAGTGTCAATTCCAAGAATTTTCACCTAAAATATAAATTTCCTGTGATTACAGCAAACGAATTAGTTTCACATTCTGGATTTAAGTACATAGGAGAACTGATAAGCAAAGATGTAGCAGAAAATTCTACTCTTTTTAAAAAAATATCATTGTTTTAAAGCAGATACTTTTATTTCTGAATACTATGTACATGTAGCTAATGACTCAACACAACTATATTCCATGAAGGCCATAGGGTCAATTTCTGTAGGCATATTCTTAATGTTTATCTTAACAGGTAGATAAATAATTTATGTCAAATCTCTAGGAAAACAAAAACATTTGTTGGCAAAATATTAAGGTCCTGGTATTAAAGCTTCAAAAACATACCTGATGGAGAGCTACATCAGTGACCCAGTAGTTACCATTTTTATCTATACTCAAACCATGTGGTAAATAAAATCTGCAAGCACAAATGTAGAAGAATCAAGTTAAAAACATCTTTCAGAAAGAATGATGTAGATGTGAGGATTTCACTTTTTATCTACAGATCAACAAATGCTGCACATACTAACTATTTGTAGTATTTAATGAAAACGATAGCTTCACAGAACAGAATTTTCTTGACAGGAGTGTCTCAGCTCTGAAATTCAGTTTATCTCTGGTATCTCACACAGGCTAATATTTGGTATCTTTAAGGACAATATACAATACTTATGAGCTCTGCATTTATGTTAATCTGGCTAGTAAATGAAATTGTACGAACAGCAGAGGTGGTAAAGATGGCAAATTACTTTTATTAGGTTTTTTTAAATTATTATTTATTAATGTAAATAAACTCGGAGGCTACAATCACACAGTGTAATATAAAACATGTGAAAATGGGTTTGGGAGCAAAATACACAGAAATGTTAGTTCTATTAAGACAAGCAAAAATAACTTACAGACTTTTGCCCGTGGAATGAAGCAGTTTTGCATTACTTGGATTCAGGACAAGAATTGTGTTCTGTTCAATTGGTCCAAGTCCTCTTTGCTGATAAACAAATTTGCTGTCAAAAGAACTACACAAAAATAGTGGTATAGAAATCCAGCATTAGAAGGTTCCATTGATGAACAATACACACACACGTTAAAGCTGAGTTTTGTAGTTTAAATGCAGTATGGAGTTATTGGCTTCTTTTTTTTCTTTAAACAAGCCTTATTACATTACTGTATGATTGTAAGAGTTATAGTGTTGGATGTCTGCATTTCCCACTGAGGTTATGACTTCCAAACTAAAGGAGCACCAAATCAGCACAGTAACAATTAAGATAAACCTAAAGCAAGCAAGCAAAAAAACCTCTTACTTTTTTTTCTATTCTTTGCTGTGGCAAATCAGAAATGGGAAATTAAACAATGTAGCCTAAGTAAAAATATAGCTAATCATCAGGCCATAATTGCCAGTAAAAATAGGTACAGTTTGTACTGTGTATGCCAGTGTGCGCGTGTTTCTGTGTCTTTTTTCTTTTTTTCAAATACAGTTCAATATTTTGTTAGAGCTTACTACTGTAAGATTGAGGTCTTAAGGTTCTTATCCTTTTCAGAGTGTACTTGCAGGAGACTATAGGATATGATGTGTGTTTCTCCTACCCCCACAACTCTACAGTCAATTTTCAGGGTACATTAAATATATTAATAAACAACATTTAAACATGTCACTATTTCAGACACTAAGAATGGTGATTAACTTTCCAGAAGACATTTACTAAGCATAAAATTATCATACGCTTAATGAAGAATAAAAAATATAGTTGTCTGTACCCTTATGGAGATGTTGGCTATTACTCTAACCTGTTGAAATATACGTTCACCATTTAGTGAAGGTAAGTAGAGTGTAAAATATTTTGAACAAAATTTAAGTCTAAACGTTAGAAAATGGTATTTGACTGTAGATGAAAAACATGCGAATACAAGACATACTCCCCCCTCCCCCCTCGTATTTTTCAATCCATTTGTTAATCCCATGAGAAATCCAGCTATGATTGATGCAGCTTCATAAACGAGAATATACTCTGTAGTCACAGAGAAGGCTATGAATAAAGCTATTAAAACTTTATATTGTACAGTCCTAGCAGCCTCACCTCTCCATAACATTAAATATTTATATGTCTAGAATTCTTAGTGTGGAAAAGCAATACTGGCTTCATATATAACTAGAAAAATCTATGACAGGATGTGTTAAAGTTTCTGCGTAGGCTATGATTAAAAAATAATGTTTAGATATTGCCATTATGTATGGTAACTATCTGTGACTATCTATTCAATTTCTAATAGAATCAGTAAATCCTCTTCGCAATGAATGGGTTAGCACAAGGTGATAGTTACTAAAAATCTCTACTGAGCCCTCCTAAATACTCTGCCATGATGATGTAGGGAGATATAGGGTAAACGGTACTGGCACGCCATGGCCTACTGATGTGTATCTGCTTGTTTGACCACGGTTCAGCAGGTGTTCTTTTATTCTTTGCCATTAGCGACAGTAATCTTCTGTGACAAGTTCTCTTGGTTCTGAACAGTTTTATTTAAAACAAGTCTAATGCTCGTAAGGACTTGCCCTAGGTATGGATGACCACAACTGGAGAACCAACACTGGACAGACGGAATGAATGTCATTATTAATGTTATCATTGATCAGCACAGCTCATCACAGAAGAGAATCTTAGTGACAGTAGGCATTGTACAAAAAAGTCCACAGAAAACATGACTGTATCCCTGGAGAACTGACTACCTAGACAACTTAAAAAAAAATGATTCGCTTTCCTTATTATGATTTTGGATCTTAGTAACCGTGCTGTCCGGACTTCTAAGTATTCCCTGCTAACAACTACCTAGCTTTTCTAGGAATTGAGTGCTTTCAGTGTAAATAAGAGAGTCTATGGTATTTTATGCAAAGGAAGCCTAGTGAACTTTGAAATGAGTTTATGGGAGTGATCTTCCATGCATCTTCTCCCTGACAAATTTCCTTTTCTAGTAAACAGACTGGTGTGCTACAGCATCACAGTCAGTCTTTCCTTCCCAGCGTCTGACACCAATTTCCCAGGCAGCCAATGTTCCTTTGTTTCAACTGATAAATGAGGACACAAACGATGCTGACTACTGCTAGCTTAAAAGAAGCAAGACCAAAAACAACGGAACAAAATAACGGAACACCTTACTATGATATGTCATATTGCTCTGCAGCATGGTTTTCTAATAGGTTCTGCAGTTTGATAGCAAAGGACAACTAAAATACGCTGCATATGTCACTAATTCTAATTTCAAACCCCAGTGCAATTCCCCAGATATTTTTCTACTTTTTAGCTGGCCACTTCACACTAACACAAACAACGTACTGCTAAATCTAACGTCTTTCTGGTGGGCTACATATTAAATTTAGACAGACCACCTGATCTCATAAACCCTGAAGGCACAACCCTGAGCTCAATTCTTGATCAATATCCATCACCGCTGTGGTACTGTGATCAGCCTAAATTAACCTGCCTAGCTTGTTAAGAATGCAGTAACAAGAATTCAGTTTATATTCTTTATTCTGTCTTTTATAAATAGCACGAATAGTATACATTTTTCATCACAAAATGCAAAATGACTTCCAAGTGATTCATTGCTTAGCCAGCTGAATAGTTCTAATTTCTTTCATTCTGAACAGCACATGCTGCATATAGCAAAGACTGTTCTGAAACTGAGGAGACGATGGGGTAGAAGAACCTCACTCATTTAAAAAGATTTTTTTTTTTCTTTTAATCATGCACAGAAGGAATGCTACAGCCACTGAAAAGCTGCTACACTATTACAGGGCTTGTCATTGCATAACTGCTTTTGCGTTCTAAAGCAGACTGAAGTTGCCTCATGAAACAGCACAGACCATTCATGCAGCTATATTTAGTTGAATGAGAATCCAGCTTTTATGACATGTATTAATAATGCATCCGAAACATTTGTGCATTGCCTAATAGCACAGATAATTTTTGTTTAATTTGTTTCCATACTATGCTGGTAAAGCACTGAAACAGAGAAAATAAATTCTGGGCTTTCAGGCTTGATTGATTCATCGTGTTTATGATTTGGTAAGGAATATTATACTCAATTAACTGCGTATTTGCAGCTAATGATAAACATTAACTTAAAAAATCTGATAACTTCTTATTCCAACAGTCATGATAAGCCCCTTTCAAATACTCTTTTTTATTGCTTTTTATTAAAAAATGAGAACACATATACTTTTTCCTTTTCAGCACAACCATGAAAGGGTCCCCAGACTATATGCCCACAACGTAGCCAAAGATAAAAAGGGAAGGCTTACTGGCTGGACACGGTTCTGTGTGCCTCTTCTCTGTACCACAAGATATGGAACAACATCTTAACCACAGGCATGTTTTCCAAATATATTATTTTAAAGTCACAGTACTTGACAGGCCCTACAGAAGTTTTAGCCTATGTGATTTAAGGGTTCCTACCAACACTAGCTTTCCTATATATTGATTAACTGTGGTCCCTAAGAAGAAGAAAAAACCCCCAACTTGTGAACAAAACCCCCTCTGAAATGAATTAGGAATTCCTGCGTAGTTATCTTTATGAAAGGCCCAGTAACCAGCTTCAATTAACAGCAGCTCACCTTATATCTTGGTTACGTATCTGGGACTGAATGCTTCTGATGATATTTATGAGGCCAGGCAGTTCCACTTTGTTCCAACTTCAGTCCCCACATGGTAGCAAATACAGCAAGCTCCCACACAGGACAGATTAACACTACTAATACTAAATATAGGATAAATCATATTTCTGGGAAGTCTGATAATCACAGGCTAGAAATACTCGGAATATGAACAATGGCTGCTCTCAAGGACAGGGCTGAGTTAAGAGAACCTGTAGTGTTGCCCAGCACAGCTGGTAGTAGGTACATGGATTTACAGAGTCCAGACCACATCTCTGATCTTCTGCATCCACAAAATAAAAAAGTTGAAGTTCAACCTGTCTCTCGACAGGGTTGATTCATTACACTTACTTGCTATTTTAGGGAACGTCAATGTGGGGTTTTTTTGTTTTGTTTAAAATCTGCACGCTCTCCAAATATTGCTTGGTCTCAAACTCCAGTTTTGTGCTCTGGGTTGTGTGCATACCTCAGTTGCCAGACACTCAAAAATACACATTTCAGAAGTAAGAAATGAATACAACTGCCAGCCTATTTTCAAATATTTTTTCAATTCTTTCTTCAATGACACAAAGAACAGCACTTATGTTTCATGTGTAGGAGGATGAAAAAACCCAAATCAATATCAGCTTTTACTTGAAGCTTGAGTAATACAAGTTGCAGCATGTGTCATCCTTTCAAATTTTATAGTCTATATTTATATACACTTGAGCTGGAAAGATCATTGATATAATGCACAAGACATAAATGATTGCCTTACCTACTGTATTATGTTACTTAGCTAAAAACCCAAAAAACTTACTTTCCTCCATAGAACAGTATTCTAAACATAATTTTTTATTGTAAGGTTGAGAAAGCTGCCTCCTCTAACTTTCAGAAATTATGTTATCTTAAAATGAATTCAGTGGGAGTTGAAAAAAACCCTACTGTTTAGCCTTACAGCTATATATGGAGAACAGATGCTTAAAAGAAGATTTAAAAAGCACATCAAAAAAGGGTACTACATAATATTCTGTTACAGGCTAATACTATTTTCTCCCAGTGTTCTGTTAAAATTTCATGCAATTTCTTCCAAAGTGTCTATCTAAACATTTAGACATACTATTTTAAAGCTCAAAGACATAAGGACAGTGTACAAATAAGGACACTGTACAAATAAGGACACTGTACTTTATTGGGAATGTTCTGTTGTTAAAATAATATAACTTTGAGTATACTACTTTACAGACACTAGGAAAACGGCCATTATAACATTTGGACTTTTTTGGTTTTGTTTTGAGTGACATTAAACATAGTAAATTTATCAAATGAGTAGAACAAAGCCTGTTTTGAGAAAGTGCCTTGTAGCAATCCAATTTTGTTCAGTGGACATAAACACACAAAAAATGAAGACACATCAGAGCTAGCTTTGCATGTCTTAAACCCAGGTGATCATAGTAGTATACCATACTAAAACATCATTCTCCCAGGCTAATCAGTCCTGATAAAAAACATGGAGAAGCAAGGATAATTAATCTCAGCGAATATCATACTAACACGGTCATACAGTTTAAGGACCTAAGGTACTATGTTTTTTTTCTTTGGAGACACATTTTTATCGTCTAAAGACCTAGTAACCCCATCATCTTGAACTGTCAGTCACCACTTCCATTCTGAGTCTCCCAAAGGCACTTTCAGCCAGGGAACTGAATTTTAAACAGAAAAGGAACAATCTGTCTTTTCTTGAGAAGATATACAAACAGCATACACCAACTTGACCTTGTAACATGCCATTTGGCAGAGTATTTACTTACTTTTCATCCCAAACGTGATCACCTCTGTGGAAGATAACTAGGTTATTTTCAAGGTCCAGGGCCAAACCAGAAACTTGGCCTAGTTTGAGGTCTAACCCAGGCCACTCCACAGCCTCTTCTATGTGGAAATCTGACCAAAGAAACAAATAAACAAAAGACAGACATTCATGTAGCATATGTATTAAAAAAAAAAAAAAGGTTAGCTAGCATTTGGTACAGACTGTTGGGAATTATATGCACATTTTCTTACATGCAGTATTTCCATTAATCCATTGCCATTTAATTTCAAGCATAGTTTTATCACAGTAAAGCATGCACAAGCATCCTGCTACGTATAGGATGACAGAAACTTCAAAACAGCTTTTGACTCCGTTATTTTCTCCATCCTATAAGGATACAGGTACACAGACACTAGAATTTTTATGAGCTCTGCGAATACTTTCTACACTGAAAGATTAGAGAAATATACAACTACTATCCAAAATCAGAAGGCAAATTTAAATATTAAACTACCAATGCTTTATTAAAAAATGCATAACAAAGACTATGAATCACTAAGCCAACTACAAATCAGAAGTGGTTGAATCGTGACTTTTTTTTCAAAAAAGCTTTTAACACTAAGAAAAAAAATACAAGGAAGGAAGAAAAACAGCAACGAGAAGCAAATAAAACAGTAATTCTGTGAAGTTTGCCTAGGACATTTCCTACAGCCAACATATGTGTTAGTTCTGGATACTGTTCATATCCTAATCCAAATTATTATAGGCATGAATAGGAAATAGATGTCTAAATCTGATGAAAGAGATGAAGAAGGGTATAATATCTGTCATTGTTTATGATATAACACACTGTTTTTAAAAATAAATACTGCATAGTTTTTGAATATCACAAATCTGATTTTCACACTTAATCAACAGCACAGCATTTAGCAAGTGAACCACTACTAAAAAGTCAGATACTTCTTGTGTTTCTCTTAAATTGTAAAACTCCTCAAATTAAAGGAAAAAAAAATATTTTCATCTTAAAGATTAAAATTAATTACTTCAACCTGTTTTATGTAAAAATAGACTTATACTGATTAAAGGTATGAACAGTCCAAAATCTGCAAAAGTTGCAGAGCATTGGCTAGAAGGTTTAACTTCTCACAGACTGCTTAAATGCTATTTGGGAGAGGCTAGTCTGGGTTGCCCTGCCAGTGTTAAGAGACAATTGAAAAATATTCCCCAAAATAAGAAAATGTTACGGCAAGACAAACGTCACTAATTCTGATAAAAGAAAAAAAAAAAACAAACAAAAAAAACCAACACCCAAATCCTAAAATTCCTTTTACATGCTAGGAAATCCATCACTCCTTCCTGTCAGAAGTTAATTTGTTCAGTATAACTCAGGTATTTCTAACCTGCAGTATTTGTATGTAGGTAGGTATAGCCAAACTGAAGGTGAACAGAAAGCAGTTACTTTGCAGCCGCATGAAACTGGAGCTGTTTCACTAGTATTCAATGCGTTTGACAGCATCATGCTGTACTTTGCAACTTTCTGTTCGCCCAAAGTTTGTGTGTTTTGCTGTGATCCTGAATATGGATCACTGGGGTACCATCCAGGCAGGTGAAACACACATTCCCCCTCCCCATTCGCAAAGTGCCAGGGCATCAGTGCTTTGAAACAAGGCAGATCACAGACCTTAATACACAGCACCCAAGGAGTTTTAAGAGGGTTCAGCTGGAAGTGATCTTCTAATGAAAGGAAAAATGAAAAGGGAAACAATGTCCAAAATCTTCAGGTCACCTGTGCAATCCAGGTGTTCTGATAAGCATACCCCCACCCCCCTTCCATTTCACTTGGAAGAAATGCAGTCTGAGGAGTAACACCAAGGATGGGGTGGAAGGAAAACCATTTTCTACAACCTACACAAGGGAAAGATAAAACCAGTGCTGAAAACCTACCACATACTAGGACGTATTTTACCTTTGTAGTTTTAGATACCACAGCTAGATCAAGTGACAGAGAAACTCTTTAGGCTAACGCAAACCTCAGACAAACCTAAGGCAATCAGCAACTGCAGTGAATCCAAGACAGTAATCAAAAACTTCTAAAATAAGAAATTCCACTCTGCAGCAATTTTAGCTGAACAAAAGTTCCAAGCTAAAAGAAAAGCTGTTGAGAAAAAAATTATTCACATTCCCACTTCTGTACAGTTCAGTTGGTCACAGCAGGTGCAGTACCAGTATATTCATTGACGTTAGGATTTTGAAGGAAATAAAAGGATGGAAATTTCTGTCTGCTTCCTCACTTGCTCATCCTGTATCAGTCTAAGCTAACTTGCAGAACACTTGTGTACATTTAATGTCACAGTGCCCCTTGGCCTCTGAGCCTTTTCAAAAACGTTGGGAGAAATTAAAAGGCTACACATAGAAAGCCTAAATTTTGGCCTCTGTAAAATTCAGTCTCTCAAAAGGCATGCACTATAAAATACAGAATCTTTATACTTACACATAAAGGACTAAAAGATTTCTGATACATCAAAACAATAAAATGGATGTACAGTGTAATACAGTCTAATCACAAGAACTCCAGTCTCTACACAGCCTTCAGATTTTCTCACACTTTTCCAAAATTGGTTTATTATTGCTACCTTTTCCCTTTGCAAGCCTCATACTCAAAGTCCTTTGATACAGGTTTATCTTAAGGCAACTAGCTTTTTTACAAAAACTTACTTACTAAATTTAGACTTCATTTATCTAAGACTGATTATTAATTCCCTACAAAACTAAGTGGTCCATGGAACAGTTACACACAAAACCAAAGAAAATTACTTTTCCCCATTAAAATAATAGTTTTAAAAAAACTTACACCATCATGAGTTTTGTTGTAAATGAGATTTCTAAACTAAGTACCAGATCTTCTACCTTGTAATTTAGAGTAATTCCTTTCATCAATAAACCTATAAAGAATTACATAGATTTAGAACATGCAAATCAGCCTCTAAACTCGCTATAAGTGAAACAATAAAGCCTTGTTTATTGGCAAAATTGCAATTTACTGTCCAGAAATCCCCGGAAGCTCTTGCTAGCTTTTAACATTACACATTTTACTCATGTTGCATTTACTCCCTTGCCATCACAGTAGTCATTTAAATCCTGACAAATGTAAGCAAGCACTGCATAAAGGAGTTTTAAAAATTGTAAAATTACACTGTTTGCCTTAATTAGGAGGTATAATTGTATTGGATGCAGTGATGTTAACAACCTGACTGATTAGTGACCAGTCTCAGGGTAACAGGATCACAACAGTGCAGAAAGAGCACTAGTATAAAGTTATAAACATAACATTTATAACAATCTTACTTAACATACGGTTCACTTGCTACTTTAGGCCAGTTACATGTTTAAAATTGGAATATTTGCAAGACTAAAAATATTAAACTATTTTAATTCTGGTAATTTTTAAACAGTTAAATTAAATGAATTTAACATCAACCCGAGTCTTGTCCTAAGAAATACTGAGAATTTTTTAAATTTAATATAGTAAAGAACTTTATGAAGGGTGAAAATTTTTTTATTAAATCAAGACACGTTAAAGCACTTTATGTTCCACTTCTTCCTCTGAAGAGGAAAATTCTGTTACGGAAGGTTCTGTTCTTCTAATATGTAAATACTTCCCAAAACAGAAACCAAATTATGTGCTTAAAGTTACTGCTATAGAAGTTCTTTTGCCAAAAGAGGGCGCTGACAGCTCCTACAGTTCAGAATTTCTGTACTTAGCAATATCACAAACATTAAAAAATCACCAATGCTAATTAAGATCATTTCAGTTTTCCTTTTTGCTGTAAATCAAAATTGCATCATTTGAAAGTCCATTTATTAATTAGAGCTCTACCAACACATTCCCCCAAAATGAATATATAGCTACCAAAGTAGCCGAGCAAATGCTTCCTGTAGTTAGAATTCATGCCATATGGTGTGCCAACTAAGCGATTTATTCGTTTCACTGATACTCCCTCTTCTGGATCAGTTAAAACAGAAAGGAAATTCCTTTTTTCCCCTCTACACACCATATGCTATTAGTCTGAACTGAACAAACTGGTTTTGCTGAAACGCTACACACGTTACTCTCCCAAGCATTTAATTCCAGTGTTGCTTATGGAATTACTAATGATTTACACTTATGTCAGCCATATGGTAACATCCCACCCACGCCAATAACTTGACAGGCTCTGATTTAACTGACTAGCATAACATAACACTGGGAAGTCCTGATCTTTGGTTTTCTGTTAAATAGAAACCCAGAATTTTGCTGAATTTGAATGCTACCATAGAATCTCACCTAAGCAGAGACAATACATGTTAACATTTTGAGCTGAAATAAAAATCAAATGCGTGATGAATGATGTATATTTGTGGACAACAGTACTTAAAAACATCGAGCTGGCTGGCTGGCTGCAACATAAAAGCAAGCATGTGCTGCTACAGCTTATGCATACAGATGACTTTCATGCATACATACCAGTTTCTTTTATGAGACACTCGTCACATGCTGCGTTATCTGGCTTTCCACATTAGCAAGTAAGACTAAGCACAATCAATATCACAGAGACCAAAATGCAAGTAAAACAAACACAATACTTCCATGGTTTCTGCTGTCATAGAAACCTGAAGGGAATGAATTATAAGACTAGTATAATAAAACAGCCTGTCCAAGAATATTTGGATAGCCAAGCCCAATTCAATATAAATATGCAGAAATTTTACTGCTCAATAATTTTTCATAATTAATTACTAGTCTTTCTGAATGAGAGAAAAAAAGTCCGTCAGAACTACAGCAATTAATTTTGTAAAATCCTGTGTCTGACAAATCAAGGTAATCAGAAAACTCATAAAATGCATTGATTATCCCAGTGACCATTTTATATTAGTTACCTGTATCAAGAAAATTCTTCACATCCCATGACTACTATATCCCGTGTTTACCTTGTTTTAGCATAATTGATATAAAATCATTAAGTAAAAGTCTTAAGAGTAGAGAAAATACTCTATGTGCCAACAAGTACTCGTATTGTGCCATTGGTATATATTCTTTCTTCACACATGGAGGAGGAAAGAACCCCACTGAAAAACCTCTAAAATAGAGGGAGAACATTTCCATAGTTAGGAAAACTGTCATGTAAAATACTTCCAAACATCAACTGATATTCCCTTCAGATTTTGCTAATGTGGATCACAGCTCTTACATTGCATTTCATGGTATAAAATTAACCCCTAACCCACCTCCTGTATGTTCTTTTTCCCAGCTTCCCTCATCATGTTTAGGCTGTTGTAAAGACAAATGTCTGTTCTCTGGTGGCCTCAAGGTAGACTCTAGTCTGTGAAATTTGTGAATTCTGTCTCTGACAAGCATAGTATTGTCCCTCTCATCATGATTTGTGATCTCTCTGGCAAGATCCTTCTTTTGGACTACATTAGCAATCTCAGCTACAAGATCTGAGTCTGCCTTTTCTGTAGGGTTATGCTTATGCACATGCACAACATCTTCCCTTTCTCCTAGCAGCTTGGAAAGGAGGGAATAGAAATCACCTGTACAGAAAAGAGAAAAGATAAGAGGAAAGGAGGGAAAAAACAATTATAACAGATCGTGTACTTTTAGAAAGCTTCAGCAAAGTATAATGTAAAAAAGTTATTCAAACAGTCATTGTCAAAAGTAATAAAAGAGGGAACTGTTTCAGCCTTGGGAATTGAATGAGCCACGTCTCTGGTATGACAAGATAATATCAAATCTTTATGAACTTGAATTTACATATAAATGTCCACTTTTACCCGACACTCTGACATCAAAAAATAAGCACATCTGCACAAATAATTCTTGGGAACAAAGAAAAAAAAAAGGAAAAGAAAAAAGTGTACAAATTTTCGTAAAAGAATATTTATGATGGAAATATCTGGATTTGCCGGGCTACTGCAGACTTCTATTCTCATAAAAAAAAAAAAGAGGTAAAAATTCTATAGTTTTATCAATTTTTTCACTTACAAAGACAATAATACAGAGTCATGATGCATTTCAAAATGTATTTCTTTGAAATCTGTCATAGCATACGAAGCTTAGGCTGTAAGAAAACAAACTTTCACATTTGCAAACAGATTCCATAGAGCATACTGTAGAAAGAAGACACACTAGTAAAACAGAGTGATCCATTACATTTTGGTTTATTAATTCGGTCTGGGTCCTGTCCCCCCTCTTCGTCCAAATAGTAACACTCCTTAGTCACAATATCATCTGGCAATGCAGAGAACAGTATTTTCTCAAGCTGCTTGCTAGCAATGCAGTTATCACTATAGCTTTCTTAGACACCAACAAGCATTTCCATAATTCTAGAACAATAGCTCAAAACAAACAACCAAAAAATAGGTAAGCAAATTCCAGAACCACAACTTTCTTCACAAAATATTCAAACCAGGTTTCGATGAAGTCAATGTTCAATTCTTTCTGCAGTATTACATAAAGTGATGACATGATGACAAGTATGTCCGTGTCCTGGGATTCTCTGCTAACAAGCAGGTACCCAACTTGTTAGAATTTATTAATCAAATATCTTGGCTGCCTGAAACTATCATCAATTCTGTTAAATACAACTGCACCATTTGAATGGAAAGAGACACGCAATATGCTTTAAGATTTAATGCAAGTAGGTATACCTTTACTTCATTTTCAGTACAAATCACTCGTAATTAAGAATTTGTATTATTTTATGACAGGCTACATAAGACATTTTTTAGAAAAGCAAAACTATAACTAATGAAGCTTTCACCAAAAAAAACCCCATCCAGAACCAGAACCTATCAGTAGCAGCCTGGGACAGAGGAAATTAAGTCTTTTGTAAATGACCCTAAGAGGATCTGTCATGTTTATAAACAGTCTTAGTTCAATGATTTTGAGTAGGATTCCATTCTTTGCCCTTGGAAATGAAATATCCCAGATGAAATCTTCTGCCAGAAAATAATTACTGAAGTAGCAGGACCAATTTCAATGAAATGCCCAAAGCAAATCAGATAAGAGAGAATATTGTTAAGCTATAAAACAAATATGAATTATTTCCTTCAAATACAATTGTGAAGATAGAATCCTTCGTAATCCTGTCATTCAACTAGTCCAACTACTGATTCAGAACAAATCCAAATATTCAAAAAGTATGATAAAATAGAATTTTTGGATACAAACCATATTTCTTCTGAGAAAGGTTTATAGTTACATTAATCAGGTCCAGTAGTCTCTACTTAAAGCATCCAAGAATTGGTGCTGATGTAGAAAGACATCTGGAATTTCCTTTACTTAGGAAACATTTTGGTATTAAAATACTCTCCATTGGCCTTAACTATATTTTTGCACCATTTTAAAAATTAAACGAAGTTTATATGTAGAAATGTTTTGGTTTTATCCATGGCTGGAGATCCAGAGATGCCCAGAGATGCCCAGAGATGAGCAAAGCCCACTGACTTCTCTATATTCAATAATTTCTAACAGAGAGATCTGATCACTAAAAGCAGTGTTCTGCCTAATGGAACTGTGAAAAGTCTCACTAAACCAGCAAGCCTGGTGCTATTTTAAACTGCAGACCTTTTCAAAGCAACTTTAGTGATCTTTGCCCAGTTCACTCTTTCCTAGTTCTGTATTAACAGTCTGATCAATTTACTTGTAATTCTTGGTCATAAAAAAACCAACAACATGCTGCAGTTTGTATAAAGGTTTCAGATCCCTAACTCACAGCTCATACGCTCATTCTGTTTGAACAATGAAGTTTGCCAGCTTCCTGCTTCAGCCAAAGGCATTGCGTTCTACCTCTGTTGTGCAATGGTTGCCACAATAATTAACTCACTCTTTAAAACACATATTACTTTTTGATTTAAAAAAGCAAACAAACAAACAAAAAGTCATTCAGTTTACCTGTCTCAAATTACCTACAAAAGAAACTCCTAAGAGATAGGACTCAGTGGAGGACAAGAAGAAAAGAGAGCAGGGGAATCCAACTTAAAAACACCGAAAGCCCAGGGAACAATTTTTAGGATAAGGTGCTTTCATAGAAAATTCCAGTGATCTTTATAGGAGCTATTGATCAGGAACCCAACTCCAAGTAGGTTGATCAGGTTTGGGTTTCTACTAGCACTGAGCCTATGATCATAAGATATATGAGGAACTTTCAAACAGTGGAGTACAGAGTCAGGTGGCTTGAGTACACCACTAATCAGTGGCTATAGATGAGATATATTCCAAGTTGAGCTTGTCCTATCAGTGTTTTCATTAAGCAGGGTTGTTGTAACCACAACAGAATATTTAGGAATTGTCTGAATGTATAAAAAAGGTGTTCCTCAGAGAGCAAAAGTGGTCTAAGTGTAGCTGCTCTGAAACTGTGATCTTTCCCTTAAGTAAATGCGTTAGAGAAAATGAATTTGAAATTTCTACAACTTAAGTTCAAAAGACATCCATGAAGCCTACATATCTGCCCAGCATCTCCATATGTTTGGCACAAAGAGTAGCCGGAAGTCTTCTGTCAATTTCTTAGCATCTTGACACAACTCAGAGTATTTACAAAGCAGAAAAGATGTGTGCATATGTGAAAGAGAAGAATTGAATTTTCCTGATTACTCCATGTATGTAACTGTTTCCTAAACTCCACACATTGAATGGAGGTCCCATATTATTCGGGACCAACTTTTTCAGCTTTGTTTGTGATCCCCAGGCAAATTTCAATAAATTTGTAAGCAACATATTTTTAAGAAGTATTTCAGAATTCACTGTGTATCACTAGCAAAGAGCAGACTCATGTTGTTTCTGATTAACAGTTGCTCTCTGCAAAGCAATATCCAGCAAACATCAAAGCACAATCTCGTGTTGCTGCTTTACCGATACCTTGTACTAGCTGTAACAGTTGAAGGATGTTGCTTGCCTGAAGATACTCAGTGGGAAAGGAACACCAGCAAGATGCACCATGTTATTTGTTTGGTCTTGTTTGAGATGAGACAGCCTGGACTTCAGAATGCCTGAGTATGACTAGAAGAAAACATGGGTGAATGAATGACTTGCTCTTGTTGAAATAACTGAAGTCTAGCGCTGCAGTCTCAGGGAAGCTGACTGAGAGGATACTTACATGCACTTCTTATGTGTAAGGTATCAGGAAACCTCCCTCTATGTAATACAAAGAAAGATGATTGGCTACAAATACCTACAGTTTATTCTATTCTGGAGGAAGCGATAGAATGAAACAATGCACAAGCATATTCCAGTAAGTTTAAACTTAATTACTATGGCAGTTCAATGCTAGGAAAATTCTTTTACAGAACAGTGTTCTGGAAAAGAGTCATACACACAAATAAAATCATAACATTGGCAACTTCATTGCAAACCATGAGCTGAACCTCACCTGATCTCCATAAAAGACCAGATTAGTTTAAGGTTAATAAAACACTTTAGTATGTTGACCACCAAGGTCTGGATAGAATCCCAATGATGTTGAACCATGCATGTCTAAAACAGTCCTTTTTTTTTTTTAGCGATAGAGCAAGATTTCCTCAACTTGCAGCGAGCAGTCGCTGTCCATGGTCCTTACGTAGCACACCATTATGCTGTTGAAGTACCGATTTCCAGTCTGGATGAAGTATCTAGCCACGGTGCTGCAGGATCAAGCTATGAGATAGATGGGAAGTTCAGCCATAGTAAGACTGTCCAGCGAGCTTGAATGTGTAGCTGTTAAGATACATATGTGAAAACTCATTTTACCACATTGTGGAAAAAAGGCAAGAACACCTTGGTGGTGTCTGAGAATTCTCATCTCCAGAATATGTATTTGTGTCATAATGCCTGTACAGTTTCACTGAGACAGTTCAGACAGGCTCCTCCATCTGTCACTTGCATTCCAGACTTCTTTTAGGAATCAGACTGAACAGGATTTCAAACACGAAGCCACTATTGCAGCCTTCCGACAAAATGATGTCTTACCAGGACATAGCCAGAACTGAGGGATTAAGAGCAAAAATCTAGCAAGCAGTCATAGAATCATAGAATGGTTTGGGTTGGAAGGGACCTTAAAGATCATTGAGTTCCAACCCCCCTGCCTTGGGCAGAGACACCTTCCACTACACCAGGTTGCTCAAAGCCCCATCCCACCTGGCCTTGAACTCTTCCAGGGATGGAGCATCCACAACTTTTCCGGGCCATCTGTTCCAGTGTCTCACCACCATCACAGTAAAGAATTTCTTCCTATTATCTAATCTAAATCTTCCGTCTTTCCATTTAAAACCCTTACCCCTTGTCCTATCACCACACTCCTTGATAAAGAGTCCCTCCCAATCTTTCCTGTAGGGCCCCTTTAGGTAGTGGAAGGCTACTATAAGGTCTCTTGGGAGGCTTCTCTTCTCCAGGCTCAACACCACGAACTCTCTCAGCCCTCTGTGTTGACAAGGGAATAGTACTGCAGTTTATCTGTGTGCTGCTGTACACAGATAAATGTGTGAATGCTTGTACTGAAAGCCTCTTCTTGAGCATGTCTGATCTGACATGGAGCTAGTATGTAGGTCCTTCCAGACTCATCTGTTGGCCCTATTATGACTGTAGTAAGAGACAAGTTTTCATAGTTGACTTTGGGTTTCCTAATTATCTTGGAATAAAATGGAGTGTATTCTGAGACTGCACGTTTCTCTCTTAGAATCACAGAATCAGAGCATCATTTAGTTTGGAACAGACCTTTAAGAACATCAGGTCTAACCATTAACTGAGCACTGTCAAATCCACCACTAAACCATGTCCCTAAGCACCACATCTATGTGTCTTTTAAATACCTCCAGGGATGGTGACTCAACCACTTCCCTGGGCAGCCTGTTCCAATGCTTGAGAATCCTTTTGGTGAAGAAATATGTCCTAATATCCAATCTAAACCTCCCCTGGCACAACTTGAGGCTGTTTCTTATCAGGATGTGCGTCTGTTTAGTGTGTTCATCTGGCAAAAGTAGTCAGTGCTTTGCCTCTTCACAAGTGCTGGAATCAGGGTCCAAAAGATATGGACTCCAACTATGACTTCACCTCATCTTAAATCTCAGGTAATGTCTGTTTAATTTAAGAGTCATATCACAGAACTTGTACTTCAGCTGAAGAACTACCTTCCTGATGAAGATAGGGAAATTTGGCTGCAACTGTCACCTTCAAGACTGTGCCACCATGAATAAATGCCTTCCAAATAAACATTTATCAAAATAGAAAGTTTAATTTTCTTTGCCTTCTTTGGCTCCTAGATGAAGCTATTAAGCTTACTCTAACAGGCATACATAAGAAAATATTGCTAGTAGAAAAGAAGGGGAGAAAGGCATGGAAAGACATTGCGTAAGTGAACAAAATGTAATGTCTATTTAATTTGAAGTGACATTGGACACAGTTGACATAATAGGCCAAAAAACCTTTCAAAATGGCTTCTACTCGGCTATTATTTTTCATGCAAGTCCTACCATACTGTTGCTACAATCTGTTGCTTTGATGAAAGCATTGGAAAGGTTCCTGAGGAATAAAAAATATTAAGTAAGGCTGTTTTCTTTTTGAAGGGATTTGAGGGGCTGGGGTAAGGAGGCATAGATATCAGGAAATGAAAAGGGTTAAGCTGCTCTAGAGATTCTTGGTCATAATCACTGTGCCCTAAGTGATGTGCACCAATAGCATACCCAAACTGACATGTCTGAAGAACAGTAACTGTATCTCCTCTCAAAGCATTTCTAAACAGCTTACAGAGCTAAAAAAAGATGGAAGAAAGAATTAAAACCCAAAATCATTAGCTGTTTTCTTCTATGTCCACATGTCCCTAAGAAGAGCTTTTACTACTCTTGCAATGAAAATGCATTTTCCTGTTTTTAATGAATTTTTTTTTTGTTCAACTGTCAAAATGTTTTAATGTACAAATGTTTTGAGAGTCCAAGCATGATTTATAAAATCACTAGGTTAAAGGAGTTTGTAAGTGGGAAAGACAGCGTCAAAGGTAAGAGAAAGTCTGAAAGAAGATGAAAGAATCTTCACTGAGGATGACATTTTGTTACAGACATGCATTCTTCATCAACAAAACAGAACCTGAGACTCAAAACCGAGGCTGATAGCAGTTTCCTAATTGCTCTACTCTTTACTTTCCTTCCTGACCAGTAATAAGTTCCTGAAAAGCACCAATGATTTTGTTACAGTAAAATATATTTATCAGCTACAGCTAAATGACTAGCAATAAACACAATGGTTTTACTACACAGGACTTTGCTGTGCTCATTTGGATATACTATGCACATTATACTACACTTGTAAATACATTTCTTCTCAAAAAATGACATATATGAGACTATGTTTATTAAAGAGTAGTTCTGCTATCTTCAATTTATTTGTTTTAAGCATCATCATGCTTTAGTTTGAAAAAAGACATGAAAATTATAAAAAAGGAAAACATTTTTATAATAATAATTACAATTATAATAATATTTTTGCCGTGTTTGATATTTGTGATATGACTTCATCATTTCTCTGAACTCTTCCTGCACTAATACAATGTCCTACTTTCCATTTCTTCAGACATGTTAATGATACTATAAGAAGTTTTTGCAGTTGTTTATTGATAAGTAGTCTTTTACATTACAGAAAATACCTAGGGAAAGTCTCCTTATAATTTTAAGAACCAGGGAACACAAATCAGGAATTGAGCAGTGAAGACTGAGCCATTCAATTTAGAATGGCTTCTTTCCATGTTTCTTATATCCTTTTCCTGCTTTGGTATGCAACCTATTCCAATTGCAATTTTTTTGCTTAGATCTCATTGATGCTCCTTTCTTTACTGTGCTGAAGATGCTTTTATAAGGACTAGGAATGACCTTATTCTAAACAAATCAAAGGCTCATCTTTTTATTTAAAACTTTGAGCAGGAACTTTCAGTGTTGAAAAAACAAGCAAATTCTCTGCAATTTTGAATATTCTTAATTATACTTCTCTAACTGTAAATATTGCTCTCAATACCTTTCAATAGCACTTTCTTCCAAGGTTTAATTCCGTCACTTTTCGCTTAGTTTTGTACTCTATTTAAGGGACCTCATATAATCTCTCAACACCAAACATGCATCCCAACCCTGAAAACATCTAAAGATTTTCTCATATGTCTGGCCTTAATCTAAAAAAGTCTCTAACACTTCATTCTAGGCATCCCACATCAATACTGGAAAGTGAACTTGTCTTCTGTTTCAAGCCTCATCCTTTCTCCATCAACCTAAGAAATCTTAACCACCTACCAAGTTGAACTCCTCTCTTTTCTTGCAACCACACACAAACTAGCAAAGGTGAATTATGACAAAATTGTTTTAGAAAGGAATGTAACTCATGGGTACATGTGCTGGCATAAAAATACATAGTCTTACTGATCGACTGTGCTGCAATACGTTTGCCTTGTAATACTATCACAGAAATATACTACTTCATTACCCGAAAAATCAAGAACTTGCCTGCATGCTGATTCTCCTTTCCTCTTCCTTTCAACACCTATCCTGCAAGCAACTGTAGACCTCCCTTCACATTTCCCCCACCCTTCTTTTTTTTTTTTTTTTAAGAAGGAAACAAAAGAGAGATGAGGCAGAAAGAGGAGGAGCTATACCTCCTTCGCTCACTTACATCAGTCAGAAATTCCTAACCCAGATACAAAAAGCCTTGTTCAGTACTTTTTTAAGGAGCTTTTCACAGAAATGCACAACAGCAAAATATGCAACACTGAACATTTCAGCTTCTCAACTCACAGATTCATCTACAACCTAGCAAAATATTTCCAGCAGTGTAACTTTTGCTGCGCAGAAGTATTTATCTGTGTGTGTGCACAAACACTTGTGCAACTATAGCATATAACAACTGAAAATAATTAGAAGATGGGTTAGGCATCCAACAGGTAATAAATAGCAGAATTATGCATAACCTCAATTCAGCACTGATTTTGTATGGATTAGGATGCTAATTTTTCTTACAAAGAAACCTCCTCTTACAATCAATGGGCCATCACATATATTTATATTTAACCTCATTCAAAGAATCCCCCTCCAAGCACTGCTGAACAAGTGTTTTAACTGAACAGAAAGAGTTCTCTTAACATTTCTATTCCATCATCTCTGTTTATGAAATACTTACTTACACTAAATTACTTCATTACCACAGCCTGTCCTATGAAATTAAGGTCCATAATTACTGTTACTTTGCTAGCAATTACAGCCAGAACTGTCATTTAGCATCCATTCATTTTGGGTGTCCACCTTGAAACGTCTCACAATGTGACATTACAGGGTACTTCACATTATATTTCACATCTTATGTTCAAGCCACATTTCCAGTCAGGTTCAGTAGGAGCTGTGTATATGGAAGACTTAGCTTCAGTTCTTTGTTTTGTCCATCCTCAAAGACTTGGAAAACAGATCAGGACATCAGACTTCATTCACAAAGGTACCAAGCTACCTAGAACCATTCAGCAACTCTGATAGAAGTCTAGAGTAAAATACACTTTAATCAGAGAGCACCAAATTGCCTTAGACCATGAAGTCATGTTCTTCTCTTTATGTTTCTTTACTATTTCACTCACTAGACACATTCTAATCTCTAAAACAATAAGGTAGAAGCCCAGTGAAGTGTTCTTCTATGCAACCTTTCTCACCATCAGGACAGATTTAAGTCTGCAATTCCATGACTGCAGACTTAAAGCCCAACTTTATAAAAGCTAACTTCTGAATACTGGACTCAAGTTGTAATATTATTTTAAATGTAGGAGGTTTGTTAGGATTTCAGTTAAACACTCAGCTGTGAAAAAGAGACTTCACATAAGTCTAGTTGGGACATGCAAAAAGACAGATCTTAAGTTCCCTTGTATTGAACTTCACCATTTCAGCTCCTGGAATAACTTGTGCTCATGGTAATCATGAAATAATGGGGGATGAGGGAAAAATACCCTGTATTAGCAGTACAACTCACCAATACTGAGAGCAAAAGAATCGCAACTTTGACTCTCACTTCAGATTCCATCATCAGCAGCAAAAATGTTACTTTTTCAGTACTAACTTCTAAATTCCCTAAGCCAGACACAACAAAAACGTACTTTTGTAAGCATCACAGTAAACATCAATATAAGTTGAAAATAAGATAATAAAGAAAGATGAAAATCCCATCTCTTTTCTCTCCCATGTATGTGTAAGTAATGTATACATGTGTACACACGTGCCCTTCTAAAAGAAAAAAAATCAAATCTAATTTTTGGTTTATATGCTGCAAGTGAATTTTCAGTTCAAGATAGCCTTAATTATTTTTTTAAACCATTTAAACATAATTATATTGGTTTTACTAGGAAAAAAATTGCCCTTTCTGCTTCAAAAGAAAGTTCATGATCACATCTAATGCACACAAAAAGAGGTATAAAATCATGAGCCACAGGTCAACAAATGAAACATTGCACATCTGATTAACCATCACCTGTAAATTCCTTCCTTGTTATTAAGAAACTACTGCTATTGTGTCTACACAGCTACCAGGTACAGCAGCAGCTGACTTTCTCAATAGTAAAGGCTGCTTCACTGCTTGTACACCAAACCAAACTTAAACTATATTATGTTATGTCACAGACTACAGCCAAAAAAAGTGTTGAAGAAACAGAATGAAACACATTTAGGGTTTTTTCTTCCACAGGTAGAAAAGAAACATCTAGCAGACATGGTGAATGCTATGAACAGACAATAGTTTTTTTCACTACTCTATCTATTGAATACCATTTAATAAAACCTCTATTGATGAACACAATCAATGAACGTACATAATATTTGTTTTGCTAGGGACATTGTACTTCAGCAGGAACAATATGCACAAATGTCTGAATCAATTGCCTATCCCACAATAATTAACTTCCTATGAACAGTTTATCTTCACCAAACAGTGACACTTGTTTCAGAAACAATATAACGAGGTCAGTTCCATTAAGGTAAGCTCAGTTTAATTTTAACACTACAGCTTTGTCTTCATGGTGAGCAGTGGTTGACTTTGCGATGGTTACTACTTATTTCAATATATTTACATTGTTTATTAATGTGCTTCTGATGAGTGAAGGTGATGAAATTGAAAACTTAACGTAAAAGCGATGATAACTCCTGGAGATGCCAATATAATGAACTCCCTGCATGTAGAAGGAAGTATATCTTCTAAATCTATGCCCAGGCAATCATGGGATATACACATAATTAGCAGGCAGGTACTTTCACATGGCAGGCTTTTTCATTTTCCCCTTCTGAGGCAAATGCTTAGATGTAGGGCCAGAAAGAGGACACAGGGAACTATAGGCCAGTCAGTCTGACCTCAGTGCCTGGGAA
>RSEF01000031.1:47029354-47077178 GCA_003993805.1 Himantopus leucocephalus | reverse complement strand
TTGGCAGCGTTAGGTTAATGGTTGGACTTGATGATCTTAAAGGGCCCATCCAACCTAGACGATTCTCTGATACTAGAACTACTGTGTTTTGATATTTCATATCATAAACCCAACTAATTTCAAATGGACAAAACAATGCAGTGTGTTTCCATAGAAACATGTTAGATGAGGATGTATACTAAATAGTGGTTTCAGCAAATGAGACTGCATTGCAGAAATGTGGCTTTGAAATACATTTCAAAGAAAAATGAAAAGATTTTAAAAACAGGACCTTGTTTCAACATTTTGTTTGAAGCATTAATGAATTCAATCAAACACACAGATAATAACATCCTCAACCAAATGCTAATGCAGTTATTAGTAACACAAGGGTGAAGCTGCTTGTCAGCATAAATCTTGATATAAATTTGTAAGCAGCTAGCTCATTCTGCTCTGTAATAGGCTTAAAAAAATTAGAATTGTATTTCTTTCTAAAAAAGTCCATCTTGAATTGACTAAGATAAGTTTCAGATATAGAATTGTAAATATTGTCTCTTGTAGTTTAAGGTACTTTCAGTCAAGATGCTGTTACACTCTAGAAGCTTGTTTTTATATAACTGTAACTTAATTATTTGAGTTAACTCCGCAGAATGGCCAAGTATATAGAAAATCGAACCCCTTGGGAGATGTTATCAAAAACTTTAAACACTGGCCTAATCTTTGCTCTCATTAAAGGCAAAAGAAAACTTCTTGAACCTCAACATTGTTCAATGAAAACAGTATGAAACTGCAGCTGACGAGGTCTTCACCTTAGTATCAAGAAAAATCTCAATACTAAACGAATATTTATCTAATAGCATATGATCCACGGGAACTTTAAAATACAGTCTTATCTTAATATATCTCTGAAACATAAATAACATTCAGCGTATTTCTAGAAGCTTTGTAATAGTCATGGATTTTTTCCTGCAGCTAGGTACTGCACACATTTTTGCATGAATTATTATGCGTATATGCACATAAACACAAATGTAGTTAAAAATAATTCAGTATTAAACATAAACTGCACTCAACCCACTGCATGTACAAACAATATCGAAGCACAAGAACATATTATCCCCTCATCCATACATAGTAATACAAACGGAGAAATAGGCGAAGAGCTAATAGCAGATAGTTATATACAGAATATAGAACAGTTACATACTATAGGACTACTTCTTTGTTTCCATTCTTTAGGATTGCACTTACAGACAAATTTCAATTTTCTTTAGCAAATTAAACCAAGAACAGAAAAATCTAATGAGATTAAAATGCACTATAAATTTTACCTACAAGGCTAGAGATCAGTGGTAGACTATTTTTTTTTTGTTATTTCTTATATAGCATTCAATCATATTAGCTGTATAGAACATTGCAAATTGCATCAATTAAAGATAAACAGACTAAAAACTTCATAACTCATCAACAGTCAGGATATAATTTATCAGTATTTTACATTAGTAACTTCCTTACTTGCCATAGAAATAAACAAGTACATACCCTGATCCAAAATCTCTTCCTCTTCTTTTTTGGCCTGCTGCAGCAAAGAACTTTTATCAGTATCCTTCATTTCTGAAAAATTGATTTAGGATATGATGTTAACCTCCACTTGTGAAAGGAATTGAGTATCTTCCTACTGGGGTAAAAAAGCCCTTCTGAAATGAACACTTTGTATTCTTATCTATCTACAGTAGTTATACCAAACAGTGGAGCAGTAAAACAACTGGAATAAAAAATTAAGACTTGTACTTTGCTACGCAGACATACCAGTCAAATTACTTCTGAATAATACTGCTGCTGCAACTTACATGCCTACTATTGTTCAATATAAACATTTGATTCCTCCCATAACAAGGCAGTGGGATCCAGAAAACTATGGAAATGTTATGATTCAACTTTGTAGGAAATAGATAGGTAAAGCAAGTATTAAAAAACTGTTAATATAAAGTATTTGGCATAGAAAAGAGGTCAATCTTTCAGGTACACAGCTCAAGTAGCTATAAAAATATGTTGGAAATTTTTGACAGAGGACAATAGGAAGAAACAGAACAAAGACTATGCCAGACATTTTCACCAAAACCAAGAACAGAATCCCATGATGGTCTATAATTAGCAACTTGAATTTTATTCAGAATTGCATTTCCTTTTTATGAAAATTTAGCATATCAAACCAACACAGGCAAACTTATCAGTGAGCACAAAAAGATTTGAATAAAATGGATGACAAGTTTTTTTCACCTTCATGATGTCCATGTGTCATCTTTAGCATATCAGGCTTGACTGGAATAGGAATATTTGCCTCCTGCGGTATATTTCTGAACATCTCAGGGTTTGCATTCTGTGTGCAGGTCATGTAAGAGACAGCATGCTTGGCTTCCATATAGTACATAATGTAAAAATTACACATTTCATCATTGGCTGTTCCCCTACACAACATGGAAAAGATGCGGCAGTTAGGAAAAAATTAGCTTAATAGAGCTATTACTCAATTAATCTAACTTGTTTAACAGAATATTAAAAAGTTGCAATGAAATGTTCAGAAGTCCCACACTAAAACATTTAATAGCTTCATTGCAGTGAATATAAAAAGTTTTTTTTCAGTTTATACTAGAGAACACCTGTTTGCACAAACTCCCCAGGTATCTCAGAAATTCCTAACAATTTGGTTTTGATTCTTGCATCGACTATTTAAACTGTTCTTCCTTCTCATTTCTCCAGTATACTCCTTATAGTCCCCAGTGTGTCACCAACTATGCACATGTTCCAATGAAATACGACAGAACTGTATCATTCATTACGTCACCATTCATATACTTCTCTGTCAATCTGGGGCAAACCTAATTTAAAATCGTTGCAAATAACGTCTATGTTTCATTTCAGCAGCTATCTTTTATGAGAGTTTTTTTCTCCCCATGTTCAAGTGCATCCATTTATTGGCCAATCACATGGGTTCTAATGCAGCAAAACTTAATTTCAGCACATATTAAGATACCATAAATATCTCTTAAAGAGAAGATAGCACTGCCATCTTGAGAATAACTTGATCACAAGCTTCTGTAAGGAAAACATGAGTGCAAGAGGAATGATTAAACACTAGCAAAATTCAGTTCTTTGATAAATGCTGTGCATGTACTTGAAACAGAAGAGGCTCTTCTGTACTGCTACATAATCCTGTCTTCAATAGAAAAAACAGCTGGTATGAGAAAGAATTTTTTCTGAAAAATATTACTTTGTGAAGCAGACAATATAGGGTCTCTTTGCAACTGTGATGTGTTTCTGTTTTTTTCCTCTGCCATATAGGTTGATATCTTTTATTTACAGCTACAATCCTGACAATCGAATAAGCTAGGACTTATAAAGAATGGTTCACAAAATAAAGGGTTTTACATTAAGAATTTTTAATTAGCTTTCACAATTAACCAGTGAGCCCACACTCATAAAAAAGATACGGAGGTGGCCTATTAGCTGTTTGCAAAAGACGTCACTGCTGACTTTTCCAGCAGCATCCTGCAGCATTCATTTATTCACCATAGCAACAATAATGACACCAGCCGGAGGGGAGACAGGGGAAACATGGGAGAAGAGACTGTTTCAAAAGGGGAATTGGTATTTTTCCATGCATTGAAAATTTAGCATCCCTTGGAGACCACAAACATCAGACTCTGACTTGGCAAGCTCTGCTTAAGCTTTTAGAAAGCATTAACTTCACTGCTGGACTCCCAGTATCTGTCACTGTAACTGCCTCCTCTTTAAAACTACAGTAGAAAAGGGGGTGTGGAACCCACATGAACTTTGGTTCACCTGACACATGTTACTGTGTCTAAACACTTCAAATAATTTCATTTTAAATATTTACAGTTAAGAAAAAATACTCTGTCAACAACAGTTGTAGTAAATTCACTGAAAACCCAGAATCCTCCCATTAGACATCTGAACTCCTGAGAAACCCTGTTTTGCAAACTAGTTTAATGAGTAGAAATGCTGAAGAACAAGTTAAAAAGAAATAAAATAAAAAAATTCCTGTTAACCACCTTCACACCTCTACCACAGATATCTAGAACCGTATCCCGATCTCGGTATATTAACAGTACACAGTGAAGCATAATGAAACAGAGGATTTAGCATCGAAAAGCAAGATAATGCAGTTAAAGAATTTTAAATACTGAATGGGAACGTTTTGCTACAGGCACATAAACCTTCTGTGGAATGGTGCAATACCTGTTAAATGTATTTTGAAAGGGAAAGATACAGGTTGCACTACTTTCTGTCTGTTAAGAGTTTCAAACAATACATTACATTGCAACTGGAAAAACAAGCAGTCACCGTGGCCAATGGCACATTGCTTTACAAAGATATGATCCTTAACACTGAATAGGCTCCAATTGCTTGATATCCCTTAGACTGGCAAGCCATATGCTACTTGACTCTATATCAACTCTAATGTTTACTCTGAAACATCATTAAGTTATCTGTTATAAAACTGCAGTGGCTGCTTGCATGGAGTACTTACTGGTCTGCAGCAAAAATTAGAAGAAACTTTGCTTAATAAATTAGGAATAGTTGATGTCCTTCTTATTTGACAAAGGATAATTCAAGCCTTTAATTTGCAAAAGCTTGAGCTTGAGGAGAAATCCAGCTAACTGAAATGGACAACTTATGAAACTTTTGAAGACATGACTCCTGCCTCACCTTTTTACACGAGAGACGTTAAGTCTGTGCTCATGTAATTACCCTGAACTTGTATGTAGTCAATTGCACAAGCAAAATCAAGTTTCACTTCTGAATCTTGGTTTGCCAACCTCTACACATCTAAGAGAAATGCCTCAACACCTAATTTAATTTCTCAGATTGGGAGAGGACGCAGAGTGAGAAAGGTTAGTGTGAACCACGGGGGTCATGAGATAATGTAAGATAATGGAAAGCAATTAGTGTAACTAAAGAAAAACATGAAAAAACCCAAGACCAAATGTGTAAACAAACAAACTGCACAGTAAGGAAGGTATAAAAACAAAGCATCGCTCCTCCCCCAACAAGTTAAATACTAAGTAACAGACTGCATTCATTTGAAAGGGACTAGTTGACTACCACAGAAACTATTCCACAGTTAAGAAAGTATAACACTGAGAATGTCGTATTTTAATTAGTTAGCATATATTATGAATGATTAAGCTTTAACTGATCAGCTTTGGAAAGGCAAATGGAGAAAGCAAACTCTAAGTTTGTTTTAGCCCTGCCTTCTATGTATATTAGAGATAAATCACATAGGGAATTTAAGATCTTTTCAGCTAGTTTAAGAAAAAACAAAAACACCGCCACAAAATTAAATACAGAGACCAGGAAAGCGAACATGCAGGCTTGATCTGATCCTTTTCAGATACGCATTATTTCACAGCTTTCCTTTCATGTTTGCATTTCCCATTTTTTCAGTGTTTATAGTTGGAACTCAGAGGTTCTTTTAATATTTCTCTTGGCCTGACAAGTCATTCTGAATGGGAGCAAGACAACTGCAATCAGGGCAACATTTTCCAAGTTTTAAACAACTTCTATTTAATTTATTTTAGCTGTATATCTTTCCATATACCCAGCATTGTTGTGAATGCATTCCTTTTCACCCATTCATTTCATATTGTTTTCCAACCATATATGCTTCCATATTATGCATCAGCTTTTGTATAATAGTTTAAATATTTGCTTAAAATGCTTATGTGTTGTTTTTCAAAATTCATACGTAGAAACTACGTGATAAAAATGTAAAGGTCTGCTTCTTTCTTTAATTTCTGTTCCTATTACTTTCCCATTGGAAGCATATTAATGAAAAGACCATAATTGTCCCAGGACTGTTTGTTAAACTGTATTCAACAAATAGGAACTACTTTGGGGAATGTTACAGAAACATGACAGAAACTTTTAGAACATGCGAAAAAAAGGTATACAGTTAAATTAAGGTTTTGGATATATTTTTGTTAGTGTTGTGACCTTTGTGAAAACCTCTTCTCAATTAATTTTGCTTCAGCTTCATATCTCTATGTATGGAGTAAATTATGGTTCAAAGAACTAGAGCTAGTTAAGAGAATACATTAATATTGCATCTATTTTTACAGTTGTATTTGTCAACTTGATCTTAATAGAGGTCTGTCTGTCATCTTTGGCTGAATATCATCACTGGCACAGTTCAGATTTTCCTATTTATCATTATTAGTCATTGTTTTTCATAAAAGCCTGTATATTTTTATACTGAAAAAAGGTAACTGATATATTACTCAGAATTTAAGGTTAGATTTTATGATGGGTCAAAATTTATCAGCATTTTGGAAGCTTCCATAAATTTTCTTTCTGAAATAATGAAGAGAAATCATGAAGCTTTATTATTTTGCTTTAAACAGTCAATAACTTCAACTTATTAAAAAAATACATTTTTTAGAATTGGTATTCTGAATCCTTCTCTAAGTGCAGAACAGCCCAACATCTGAGGTGTTTGGCAGCATAGCTTCACCTGAGAAATGATCTGAACACTTTAGCAAAGTGATTGTTTACATTAGTAAAGGCAATCAACATTGTGTAGAGTTAAATCTTTAGCAGACTAGACAGCAAAGCAGAGCATTCTGGCAGAATTTAACAGTTTGTTAGAATTATCCTGGAAGAAGATATGAAACAAACACATTTTTACACATAACCATTACCTTGGAAAAAAATTATTAGGAAATGGAGCAAATAGAGAAAATTTACCCTATATGTGTCTCTGTAGTTCTGCCTTCACCACTGAACACACATCTAGCTGCTAGGATATCATCATAGCTAACATCTACAGGATGTTCTACTGGATAGAATGCCTGAAAGAGAGGATGATTCACCATAATCAGTGGAAGCATCTCACATAATTTATATCAATATACACACACAAGAATGACAGTGCTACACATCTGAAAAGCAATTTCAGAACAGTTTTTGCATCATAATGTAATCATGATAATACTTGGCCCTATTCACTTCCAGTGGCACAACAACACATACCGGTGGAAACACTGTGACGCAAATCTGTGGGTTCGTGACTGCCAATTCAGCTTCTCAGTTTTAAATAACGATGATTAAAATTTACAGTTAGAATTAAAAAAACAACCAACCTGTGGTAGTTGTGGACTCTGTCTACCAATCAATGTCCATTGACCGTTTCTCACTCTGTATCCACTCACTACTTTACCTATAACATACCAATATGTATGTGAACATAAGACATACTTCTAAAAAAATATATTGTAGTGTCAGCATTTTCTGTTAAGTATTTGGTATTCCTATGTTGCAATAAAACTCTTACCTAGTCTGTGTGTATGAACTCTGTAGGCAAAAAGGTGCATTGGAAACCTTTTGTAATGGCAGGCAATGTCTGCATCAACCACTGTTAAAATATGATTACAACAAACAATGAAAAAACACATTATTTATCAAACAGAAACTTCACTCAGTGTGGTTTACAAAAGGTATACCTAAACTGGACAACTGACAATTTCAAAAGATACTGGGTAATATCTTATATTTCTGCAGTGTCTACCTCAATACATCTGTAAAGAAAAAAAACTAATAAAATACAGTAAAAGTCACTTGAAAATTACCTTCTGTGATGATGTACATACAAAATGGGGCTGAAACTCAGTATTATTTTTTCCAGCATACACTACTGTTATTTAACAAAGAGAAGTAATACATTTGCTTACAGACTATATTAAGTGACGCTTAAAATAAACACAGCTATGGTAAATAGTCTACACAGGAAAATTAAAATAAGCTCATGTGATTCTAAACCAGATACAATTTATAATGAAGGCTCGATTTTAACATCTTATAGTTCTAGGCCCAGCCTCAAATATTTAGGGTTAGATGCAGACTTTGTCAGAGAAGCGCCGCAGAGACAATGTCTGCAGGTTAGTACTTGTGTTAGGTGTAGTAACAATAGCTAAGGAAGAGCCTACAGAGAAATTCCTCTGCCGATGTCTCTCTGAGAGGCATCTGGGGACTGGCTGCATTTTTCCTCTTATAACAAACTTCATGCTTTACTTAAGAACTGTGAATTTGACTGAACATGAGAAGGCAGTTGTCAACAGGCACAGACCTGTTTTTATTCCTCTTTCCCTCACTGCTCCAGCTGAAAAAGTAAATTTCTGCATTGATCAAATATTTCAGCGGGGGGTGAGTGGGGTGTGTTCATTTGATATGCTTTCATATTGAAGAGCAAAATGCGTTAAGTTTCAATTCAAATCAACAAAGATTTCAAGTTGCTGAATTCACCAAACAGTTGGAGTCAGCTGAGCATTTGACCAGTTCATCTTATTTAGGCAGCTAATTGTAAATGGGACAAATGGTGTTCTCAAATATCTAATTTAAATTCCAGTTTAGCACAGGAAAATGCAAAGTCAGAGTTGAACTTTCTTAAAACAGAACATTCCATGCTAGCTTGAAGTAATGATATTGGGACTATCCAAGCTGAGTTTCAGATAAAATCCACTGAGTAGGATTCTGAATAGAAACTGTTTGTAAATTTTTCTTTTTTCCAGCATTTTGACCTTTTAACCAACTTGGAACATAGGAATAAAAATTTTAAAGAGCAGCTCCTTAGTGGTAGAAATTAATTTGTTAAAACTGAACTCTTAGTAAATCACAAATAGCATGAATGACAAATTCAGATGAAGAAGAGTCCAAAAATTTTTATGGTGGTTTTTTTTTTGGGGGGGGAGGGGGGAAATAAGAAAATAGGTAGGACTTTTTTGGTAAAATATGAAGATGAAAATAAATCAAATAAATACTTTTAAGAATCCTAGTAACTTCCCTATTGCAGAGATCATTATTGTTTTGTACAAGATTGTTTTCTATAACACTGATCGCCTTTGCTGATGTAGTCATCAAGAGCTATGATACAATTTTAAAATTATAGCTAATTTTTTCATCATTTGTTTAATTAAGCAATTAATTTGTCCACCTACAACTCATCAAGTCTCTGCTAAATTTTCTTCCACAATAAGCAGTAAAAATAAATCAGATGCTGAAATTATATAATCACTTTGTAGAATTGCGACTCACCTTTCTCGCCTGGTGGTATTACTGTGTTCACAGACATCATAAGATACATTCCAGCAATCAAAGGCTGCCTGCAATTCAAAACCCAAGCTCTGCTAAACAAGTCCTTTGTAAAACCTGACTGCAAGTGACACAATATGCAATATCATTTAACACCACTAATTTCTAAATGTTGGATTACATCTGATACTGCTCTACTGAGAAAGCAGCTGTTCACAGCACTTCCCTTTCCCTCATTTTTTTCATACTGAGCTACAAGTTTTACACCATCTTCTACAAAGTATGTCAAATAGGACAATATGATCATCTACATAATTGCTGTTCTTGTCCCAGATTTCTAAATATGAAGCTCTTAAGATGAATTAAGTCAGTACTGATAGCACCATTTCATCAAGGTTCTTAGCAGAAATGAAAAATTTTGCCAACAGATGACACATGGCTTCAAAATTCTTAATATTGTGAAGTAGGTATTATTTTTATTTCACATGTTTTCAAAGGAATCTAAGGGAGGGTTTTCCATGCCTTCTGTTCTGATGAAAAAAATCCTAATACGTAAGTATTTTTAAAGATACTTACTTTTGATGTGTCAGATGTAAAGTTACACCAGAGCAGTCCTTGTGTTTATCTGCATAAATCACAAAACAGTTTCATCATTAGCAACTGAACCAAGGTGAAAATATTCCACATTAATAACATTCTTCTGCTGTATAAAAAATACCTGAAGACAGAGTAACTTTTAATCTTACTGTTTGCAGTAAAACTTTCATACTGTGGAATCACTACTCAACTTTGCACAAACCTGAACATCAAAGTGCTGAAATGTAGCAAAACACTTAATACAGACCAAAACTCTGGTGGATGAAAAACTAACTGCTTTTTTTGGCACTAGAAATTGCAGATCTTTATGAACTAGCATCTGGGAGATCAAACAGTGTCATTTTTACAATAGCAGTAAAAGTTGGTCTGCTTCAAACAAATGTGTATTTTGACAAAAGTTAAAAATGAAAGACTTATGGAAAAACACTGATTTTAGACGTAATGAAGCAGCCAGAAATCCTTATAATAAAGTCAACAGCTAAACTTGAGATACCGATACAGGCAGCAGTTCTGTTTAACATTAGATATCCTAGAAGGACAGTAAAAACAGCTAATTCATTTGTTAATGTACTGTATCAGCATTATCTAATGTTTGACATTTTATTTTAAAGATACTATCGTCTTCATAGTTGCTCAATTTCAGTTGTTGATCTGTGAGTTCAATCTTCATTCTTTTTCAGTAAAGTCTCCTTTTCTTATGTTTATACCAAAAATAGCTGTAGTTAGAAGATGGATAACTCCAAAGCAAGTAAACAGAAAACGCTGAAAAAAACCCCTCTAACAGTATATGCTTCAGGTAAGAAACAGAACAGAGTAGCTATGGATCTGCTGACAAGAGGTAACTTGGGAGAGATTTTCCTCGCATCAATAGCTATATTCTGAACTGAAAAAAACAGTGCATTTGCACAGAAGAAAGGATAATGACTAGAGTGGGACAAACCAGGGAGACGTTACAGATTAAAAAATATCAAGTTTAGTTTTTCAAACATTAGCTATTTTAGTCACACCACACTGCATAATTAAGGGATAACATTCAGTTTGGATTTTACCACCATTGATACTGGAACTTACTTTCAAAATGTTCACAAAGTAGATACAGTCACTATTTTTACAAAATGTATGAATTAGTACATATGTTATGCAAGTGAAGAAGTAGCTAACCCAATTTCACTAGGTTCTCATAATACTTATCATCATGGCATCTGAGAATTCTTAGTTTCTCCAGCTCTATGTGTCCCAACAAACACTTCTGTATTTAAAAATCTGAATCAGTAAATCACAGTTGTACCACTACAAATAACAACAAAAAAAGAAAATCTTCACTACATACACAAAAGAAAAATTAGAACAGTAGCTCTTACATCAAGAGTATCCACTACTGTAATTCCAGTGCATGTTTGGAAAGCATGTCTCATGAGAATATTTGAAACCAAGTGTGATGAATCAGAAGGAACACAACTGAAAATTCAATTGGTAATCCAGAAACAAAAGCATACCCTCAATGCAGATGGAATTTCTAACTCTCTGTGTCAAGCTACATGTAATATTGCCTCAAACACAGAGAGTTCAGCACCTATCTTCTGCATAAGGGATTGAGTATGGGTTTGGTAGAGTACTGACAAAGTTCACTTGCCATTACAGTAGAAGTATTTTAGGACTACACACATGCACAAAAATGCAAAGCTCATCAGCCAGTTATTGCCACTGTGTCACCCACATTTTCTGTTCTTCAAAACAGCCAAATAAACAATATATTGTAGAAAATAGAGATTCTAATATTTTTATTTTCAACGTACATTCTTATGTATCACTTCTATGCAAACACACGTTTGTTCAGAAAAATAGACATTGAAAAATTAATCTAAAATTTAAGACAAAAATTCTCCAATTTAAAGTACAGCCTTTAAAATACATTTAAATTATAGTCTTCAAATGTTTTTTTAAAGTTACTTCTTAAAAAAGAATAAAATATAAAAAAACTCTTTCCATAAATACATTCACCACTGGGTAAGTCATTTGCAGGACGTGGCACAAAGTGAGGCAAAGAAAGACGAGAAAATGTTGTCAAGATAAACTGAAGTTACACCATGCCAGAATAAGCACTACTTTTCAGTCACAGAGAACTGCTGCTTTCAAATGGTCAAGTCATGAATCCAAAAGCACCAGAAAGACTAAGCTATTAGGACAAAAATAGGGGAGTGGTAAAACATTCAAGAGAAAGAGAAATTAAAATCTTTGTCCATGGTTTTAGAAAAAGTTAAAGATATGCATATACTGTTCATCCTCATCTACTCGTCACTGTGGGAAGCTCCACTTATAATCTCAATACCTCTGTTTGCTACAAAGGTCTTTGTGAAGTCTCTTTTGCCCCGCCTTCCTTGTTTCCAACTATTTTTTTTTACTAAATTGTTGGCTCTTCACATAACACAGGTGATGCTGCGGAATTTAGTTTTAGTAAGTCTAACATTGTTAGAAAGTTTGCACTACGTCAATTCTAATGGAAGTTGGGAAATGCTTGCTTCCTCTTAGAGTGTTTTACTTTATTACTTGAAGTAATAAAATTTAGAATTAAAAAATTTAAAATGCAATTGATAGTTTTGTGTCTCCCACTTTTGCAATTTGCTGTTGAAAATCTCACCGTCCTGTCTTTCAAGCACTGCTGAAAAATTACCCCAAAACAATAAAACCAAACCTGTCATATGCCAAGCATGAGTCATGTTTGAAAAATCTAGCCTTTACAATGTCATAGTGTGTCTTTTAAAAATAGCAGAGTGGGAGGAGGGAAACAACTCCAATATATTTCAGTTTGCCAACAGTACAGTGTTTTCACACTATCTAAATTTTCAGAGTATTGAAAAAATTTTCATTCCGTATTTTCATCTAAATTGAGCAATTTCAAAATGAACTGAAGACAGCGGGGAAGTTATTACTGCCACTATACAAGGCAATCATATTAATCAGTATTGGGAGAAACAAATCAACTTCTGGCACAAGAATCTGATCTGCACTGCTGCGTCAAGAGTAAAATAATGGATGGATACATTGGTCTAGACTTTTAGGAAACTCCTACAGGGGGTTGTAATTTTGTCTGTGTTTATATTTAGCCATGACTGAGCTAAACATTTTTCTAACCACCACAGAGGTACGCTGGAAATGCTGTTTCCTTGCTTCTCCTTCCCTACAGCTCACCTCCTTGGAACCCTCCATCCAAGAACGCGGACTGCAGTGAGGCCATGCTGATTCCCAGTGCAAACTCTTTTCGAGCTTCACTGTGTGAACTATGCAAAAATATCCTTAAACAATGCACAAACCAAACAAAATCTTAAAATTTCCTTTCCAGTCTGTCAGTCCAGCTTATCTAACTACTTTTATTTCTTTGTTTCAGCTGTTCAGCAAATATGCACTGCTCTGGGACAAAGAAGTTACTAGTTACTATTTGCCACATGACAGAGACCAGAAAACGCATTTTTATATACCTCAGAAACAGGTTCAAATGAAAGCCAATTGTCCACGCAGAGTTTCCAACTCAAACGGAAATAGAAGGTGTGCTTACAACTGCTTTTTGTGTGGTGTGCAAATATAACACAATCATACTAAATATCTCCTGCTTTTATTGACCTGTATCAAACAAAATCAATGGTGCATGTTAAAGCCTAACTCTGGCTTCAGATTTTAAATACATCATTTTTAAAAATTGTACATCACAAATTTGTAATGGTAATTCCAAGTTTAACTGCCAATAAATACTTAATTTAGTTAAAAAGAATCACCTATGCTACTTCTGTTAATCATGTTTTCTAGGAGAAGTATCTCAAATACTAGAAATACCGTTTGTCAAATTAAACACTCATAAGCGAGGAGAAGCCAAAGTATCCTAAAGAGAAATACTCTCTTTCTGCAGGCTGATTTTGACAAAACTTCCAGTGAGAGTCTGACAGGTTTCCTGCCAGTCTGTCTATCCAGATCCATAGTCCTGAACTCTTTAGTTACATTTATGATAATCTGCCACAGAAGTTGGGACCTCTAGGGCTTCCTAGATACTTAAGAGTCTGTGGCTTTTCACACAGAATTAGAAAAATAAACACTCTTCAAAACATGTTTTCTTTGCACTCTGGGTACATGGACTATATATAAATTATAGAGCAAACTGTTAAAACTATTTATTCAGCTTCTTCATTGCTCTATTTCTAATATTTAATAGGAACAGTATAGCACTCACACATGGCTACTAGAATACTTAAAAGCTTCCACTGTAACAGAGTGGTGCTTTTGATGAAGCTCCAAACCCCTCGTTATTTCAAAGCTGGTCCTTTGATTTGTACCAGAATCTCCACATATGGTCTCAGAATTGGCTTTGCCTCATTAAAGATTAGAAATAGCCCAAAGCTGGAGCACAACCTCTGAGCAAGGCAATTCCAAAGCTAAGGCCCACTGGGAAGTAACTTTGTACAAGTTATATTTAAGAAGACAAAGACATGCAGCACAAAAATGAAGTTGAAGTCTTGGTAAAGAAAGAGACAAATTCATTACATTGCATTCGATATTGATACCTAATATTTGATACATAAAAGAACACTAGCTGAATTCATTTTTTTCATGAGAGTCAAGGTGCTTGCTCTTGCTGATCTGTTCACTCATCCAAAATCAATTCAGAAAAAATCTTTTTGAGTGTCTAGTAGCACGCAGAATGAAACTTTACCTTTATTCAGCTTGTGAAAAACAGACTGCAAGCACAGACTCAGCAGTGCCATTTTCACAACTTACTTTCCAAATAGAAAAGAGACAAACAATTGTTGATCCTGATCCGGTATAAATTCTTAAACAAAAAAATACGTTGGTAAAGGTCACAGATGACTGATTTGCTGAAAGGATATCATAATATATCACAGACATAAATTTCTGGGAATATGCAAAATTGATTTTATTCAAGACACCAGCGTTAAGCCTCCGATTATCAAAGAGAAGCACACTGAATGCAGTGTTCAAATAAGACTAGAACTCAAATGACACCTTACTATTCACATGCTTATGAAGAAAACAGTTATTTTAAAGACATCTACCAGCTTGGTGGTCAAAATTAATTACCAAAAAACCCCAGAAAAAAAACCAAATCAAACCCAACACTAAGAACCCCACACCCTCCTCACGAAAGCAGGCATGGCTGTGATATTATGTGTAATGTGGGTAACATAATTCTTGTAGGGAATGATAGCGGGAAGAAATAAATCTATTCTCAGTGAACAGTGGGGGTTAGGAGAAGGAGCTGGGAACACAAATATTATGCATGCCTTGTGCAAGAAAAGAGAAGGAACAAGAAAGGGAATGAGAAAGGAGCCAAAGTTGAACAAAACCCAAGGAATTCCCCAAAAGTTTGCTCCAAGCATACTGACAAAAATTATTAATTGCTTCAAACAATGGAACAGTTACACACATAGAAAATTATAGAATGTGATTACCTTTCATACAGAACAAGTTAAAAGAGATTATTATTGATAACTTTTAATTACTTTGATTCTTGGGGATAACATCTATATTCTCATATGGGCTGGAAAGAACTAAGATAATAGCATGGCAGGTTAGAGACAATGTTAGTCTTTGTTACAGGGAGGGCAGGAAAAAACAAATTTTATGGACTGGAAAAAAACCCCACATTTTTTAAAATCAGATCTGAAGGCACTTATATGGAAGAATAAATCAAGAACAGTGTGGCAACTGCATTGCATATCCCTACAGCCCAAATTGCAAGTTGACTGGGTGCCTTTCTATATCTACAGATGGCTAGATTTACTTTTATTTGAATCTGAACCCTGAACAAGAATATATAAAAAAACCAAATTCCTGACAGCTTTTTACTTGTTACATAACTGTATCTACTACCAACCATAACTCCAAACTAAAATAATTTTCGCTTTTGCAGTATAAAAACTAAAGAAAGTCAAGCAGAGCAATTACTGTTTTTCTAAGATGGCTTTTTGCACATACCCCCAGTTTTTGGTAGAATTTATTTTTGGTTTTCCAGCTTACTTTTTAATTATGTGTACTTTAGACAAGATACAATAAGCTCTATTTTAATATCTGAGCATAAAGTGCATATCTAAATACGAATACTTAGCTCTGGATTATAGCTAAGGAGTGAGGGAAAGCAGAATTAGTTTAATGACTGGTTAATGAAATGAAAAATATCCTTTTTACAAAGAGTTGAAAATGGGAGTTGATAAATTTTAACTATGACATTTTTTCCCCCCAAATTGATAGGAAGTAGAATTGGGTGCTAATACATAAATAATTACTACCTTAAGCCAAATATTTTATATTTGCAATGACTTGTAACTCAGAAAATTAAACTCTGAACAGTGCTTCTGAATCTCTGATGTGCTACTGAAAGCATAAGTTAACTGAGTATATTTCATCATTTGTCCTCTGTTCTGAATTGCAACGGCTGCATGCGCTTACATACAAACTGTAATCACTACATTCTGATACTTTGACAAGCCACAATTATCAACAATTATCTCATTCATACAAAAAAGCTCCCTTTAGGTCATTCCTGAAGTGTAAAAATACCTGTAAAACTAGTCGAAGGTCATGCACTGAATATCCTTGAACACTACAATCAAGGCTTAGGACATCTAAATTATGAGGAGATTTAAATTATATTTTTCTCCATCAGAATTTTCACAGGCAGACGACATTAAAAACATTCTTTTTTTCCTCACAAAAGTGGCAGAAAAAGTAGATTATTTTTCACTTTAAAAAAAAGATATCAGACTAACAAGTAAAAGTCACTGAAATAAATCAGAGGGCATTCCGTCATATGCTTTAACTGAAGAAACAGTACATGACACCAGTATCACCTCCTATATTATAAAGCTATGAGTTCATACTTCTTAAACTTTCATAAATTTTCAGGCTTATATCTATGACATTGATTATTCTAGGTCCTGTACAGATTTCTGGGCAAAAAATAAGGAGGTCTGCTCCAGGGGAGGTGTTGGTATAAAATTAAGTTTTAATTTCAGGTGCTAACTTATTTCACTAAAGTTTCTCTAAGTGGGCAAGTGGATTTTTTGCATAGAAGCTTTGACTACCAAGTTAATTTACTAACAAAAATTTCCAAACACATCCTCAACTAATGTGCAATGGAGGTTACTGATCTCATTTGCTTCTTTCTTTTTTTAATAACTACATACACATAAATTATACTTAAGAGTGAAAATGAACAATGAGAACTCTCACTGCCCCCAAGCAATAATGAAGAGCAGGTGCTCAACTAACATGCTCTCTTTAGAGGTTTGTAACTTTAATTATTTGTGATTTTAGCAGGCAGAGAATCTCATGGGCTGTATGGGTCCATCTGAATTGTCTCACAAAAATGAAGTCTTTCAACTTGAATTGTGCACATTTGTGTATGTGCTCCTGTCTAAACAGTGCTGGCTCACACAGTTTATTCCTTCCTCCTCCTCCTCAGTTACTATTATTGCCATAATGCTACATTACACCTTCATGTCATGGTAGAAACCACACCTTCAGCTTCAGGCAGTGCTGCTGAAAATTCTAGACGAGTATTGCCCAAACCTTACCAGAGATGTACAGAAGAGAGGCCGCGTGGCATTGGGAAGCTGCCAGCTACTGGGTACCATCTCTGTTCAAAACGAAGTACAACCTGTGCATCATTTACCGTGGTACCACAGAAGGATTCAGAGACCATGGGCATAGCTCAAACTATTGGTGTAATGCATACTCCTCCCTTAATTTCTTGCTATTATTCAGCTTACTTCCTCTTTCTTCTTTAAAGTCCAACATTTTGATTATCACTTAGCCCTTGAGGATCTTCACATTCTTGTTTAAATCCTATGCAGTAATGTATCACAGCCCAGTTCCAAGAGAATGATGACCATCAGGTTTTTTTGTTCTGGAAATCCAGAAATCCAGCCCTAACCCAAAAACTCCACAGGACGTGGTTCACAAAGTAAAAATAAGAATTCATGCATCTCAGAGGTGTCAGAACGAGGCATTTCAGGTTTAAAGAACAAAGTACAACATGAAAAAAAAATAATTAAACTTGTCCCAAAATATCTCAGATCACCAATATCACAATGTGCGTTAATGAAATCCAAATTACATTAATTCAAGCTTTTAATATATGGGCTGGATGAGCAGACACAGGTATTTTTTTTAACTTTCTTAAAGAAAACACTGAATTATACACAGAAAAACAAGTTTCTCCCTATGCTAAAAATTATTAATCTTCTTCTTCAACACTTTAAGTCATTTGCCCTATATTTTTGAAGAAAAAAATCTGTTCACCTTTCAAACATTTATAGAGATTAAAGCAAGTTTATAAAGAAGTCAAGTTAATATACAAACTTTATTACAAATATGCCCACTGATCTTTCTTTACCTTTGTAAGTAGCACTAACAGCAAAAATATTTTCTATAGGTGATGTAAATATTTTTGGTGCTGCAACTGATACAACTTACAGAACAAATTCCCAAATACATACCTCTAAATGCACTAATATCCCCATAGTGTACCTGGAGCACAAAAAATCTGCCACCTGTTTCTCCTCCAACTCTGAATCCAACACCTAAGAGAAGGAAAATGCATTGTTTTCAGAAACAATAAAATGTAAGATGGTTCACCACTGCTGACCATATATAAAAATACAAATCATTGTAATGGCTTAGAATAAAGGGGCAGAAAATGTCACCGAGACACCAGTGAAGAAAATGTTGTCCCAGAAACTGGGAAGGAAAACCACCATCACAACACATGTTCCCAAACAAACTAAGAAGCTAGGATTGTAACCTAGTTATTAATGAACAGATATCTGCTTTAAGCAGAGAATTCTCTCAATCCAAGAATATGGATACAGTTTGATATGTATACACAACTATATTTAAAAAAAAATAAAATCAGGTTTTTCCATCCTTGTAGGATTTGGTAGAACTTTCATTTCTCATACAACCTGTGAATGATACAAACTGATTAACGCTGACTTACTAAGAACACACCGAGAATGAAAAGATAAAAAGAACCACAGTAAAATATTTTGAGATGTACATTAATATTTTATGCAGAAAAAATCTTGTGGAAATTATGAAGCTATGTTTCTTGTTGACAGAAGTAAGCACAGGCAGAGAAGAAAATGGAGGAATTTGATATAATTTGAAATAATGAAATTGCAAAATATCACCATCACCAAAAGGGATTTCTATAAACCGATTCTGCAATGAACAGCCTTCAAAAGAAGCAGAGAAAGCAATTTCTTCCTATTCGGTCAGTGAATCCCACTAGATTAAACACTGCCCACGGCAAAGCCTACTTATAAATGAGACTGCAGCCTCTCTGTGCACAAATGTAATATCATTATGAACCCTTCCCACAAACCTTGTATTTATGGACAGCTTAGAGACAAGAAAATTATTCCTAGCTGGGGTTTAACAGCAAAGCAAATACCAGGTATCCATAGACTCCTCCAAGCAACACTTTTTTTAACTTGACATTCTGATAACCAAATCAAATAATGTTTGTGCTGATAAGTGTGTAAACGGATTATTAAAAATAAACCTCTTCATGATACTGTGCACTGCTCCTGGTTGTGAAAAGAGGCAGTTAAATGATAAAAGAAAGAATTTTTAGAATTCAAGGTATTTCCAGATTGAGGCTATATAGATGGTAGATATTTCCAGGACCCTTAGTGGTTATTAGAAAGAACCACTTCTCTCTGTCTTCCAGACATACCACTCCAAGTAGCTTAAAAAATTTTGATTGAATTCAGCAGTCATCTATCATACAAGAAAATGGGTATATAAACATGTTGCTCAATTGCATCAAAACATTAGAAAAGCACATAACATTGTCAAGTGTACTTAAGACACAGAAAAAATTCAATGTTTAGATTGAACTTATTTGTGCTTTGCAAAACACACAAAAATATTTTTATGTAGTTTGTGCGCTATTGAAAAATATATAAACAGTACCCTTCCAACAACATAGAGTAGGAAATGCAAGATTAATGCTACATAAAAATAAAGCATTGTATTATGACCATTACCTCTCCCTTAGCCTTTTTCCCCCCTAGTGAAACCCATAATGTTATAGCAAACAGGATGACAAAAACCCCAAGTATATTAGCTAACATAACATATTCATAGTTTATGAGGTTGATGTTTATACAGTTTTCCATCAACTCGACATAATAAAAATATTATAGGTGGTTCCTAGATATGCCAGGTGCTTAATTCCACACATTCTTCTCTCCCTTGCCCCTGTATGCAAGAACTTCACATTAAAGGCACAGTACCTTTGGGTAGCCTGGTGGGTGGAGCATTTCTTGCCCAAGCGTACAAAATGTTAGATTTGTCTTTGCATGTTCCTTCATCACAGTCCCTAAAAACATGAGGAAAGAAAACAAAGGGAATATAATTTTTTTAGGTTTGAAATCAGAAAAGGGCAGGTGAATTACATGCAAACCCACTAATTTAGGATCTATGAAGATGTTTTTGGATGTATTTTGACTAAACACAATTCTTTTAATGGAGACTGCTTTCCCAGATATCATTAGATCCTCCATCTTCTTTTTTTTTCCCTCCCTCTGCCTTAAGGTAGAGTTAAGTGTTTCCCAAGTTACACACACAAACAGGTCACAAAAACTTACAATACCTGAGTGTTCTGGAGTTGTGCCTAGCCTCTGCAGCTAACACCTTGCAAGCAACATTAAGGGTGGAGTGTGCAAGACCCCCAAAGACTCCTAAGCTTTATATACCTTGAATCATAGAATGGTTTAGGTTGGAAGGGACCTTAAAGATCACTGAGTTCCAACCCCCCTGCCATGGGCAGAGGCACCTTCCACTAGACCTGGTTGCTCAAAGCCCCACCCAACCCAGCCTTGGAGACTTCCAGGGAGGGGGCCTTAATCTGCAAGAACTGATAAACTCGGGGCACAGACACTACCGAATCTATAACAGGCCAGTCAGACACAGTTGTACAGACAGCACAATGTACCTGGACCACATCCAAGAGGGCGCTGACTGCTGTTATGTGGGTGTAGGCTACAGGATAATATACACAGATAAATAAACAAGGGATGCTGAGGGGACTTCCAAACACCCACCTAGAAGCCACTTCTCCCTCTCAATCCTCTATTAGGGAGAAGGGTTATTTACAGAATGTATTTGTACCTTCCTCAGTGGTAAAACATTGCAACACCGAGCACAGAGTGTAGAAGTCATTCCACAGGTGCAGCATACACAGGTATGACTTTTAGAAAGCCTCAAACTGAAACTATTCAGACTACATGAACTGATCCAAGCCAGATGCCATGAAGGTTGAGACCCATGCGAAGGTTTAAATGGCACAGCCCCTTCTCTGTTTATTATTGCTGGTAAAATGAGACCTGGGAAAATGTTTGTACACATAAAAGAGGTTTTCAGTCACATTAAGTACTGGGGAAAACAGAGTATAAAGAAGGAAGAGTATAAAAGCATAAAAGACCAGGACTTTTAGCAGATGCAGGCTCAGTAATGTTCCTGTTGAGGATGCCTGAACCTTACGTGGCACCTCTCAGAACAAATGAAGATGATGCTTTCCAGGCTGCTGTCCCAAGGATAACCAGTTCTTCCGGCATGTAGGCAAAACCACCTCAGTGGGACATTACGTGTTTCTGTGATCCCAGAGAGCCTTACTGCAACATAGCTGCTGTGTTTTCTTCTGACAGAAAGCATTGCCATAATCATCAGACTACCAAGAGAAAAAGGAACATGCCAATTCTTCCTTTTCATTAACTTTGCTCGTAACATATTTGTAGACCTTCACAACTACTAGTTTGGTCATCTCCCCCTTCAAACATGCCCCAATGGACAAGCAAAACTTATTTCAGGGTAAGTAAAATATTTCACAACTAACAATTCATACAGCTGCACATAAAAGCTGAGCAGCTTTCAACTGCTACAATCTGAAAAACCCCAAAGACTTCAGGGATCTAATCAGGTATTGAGCTGCACAGTTTGGAAATGTGTTGAAAAGACTGGTTAGGAGGAACAACAGCAGAAACCACAAGCACAGTCGCATCTTCACCACCACCACACTCTCGGACAGCTAGTCTTCGTTTATACTACAGTATTTTTTAGGACCACATTAGCTAGGTAAAAAAACCTGCATAGGCTGTTCCAAACTTTCCTCCTGAGACAGTGGCCAATGGAGGGGGAAGCCTTCAGGGAAGAAAGATGAAATGCCCACATTGCTCTTCCATTGTGTTTAAAAAATGCTCAACCCTCTCATTTAGCCATTAATGCTGATCTTGAAACATCGTTTTCAGAAAAAAAACAAACCTAGAGGAGATTACAAGGAGGAGTTAAGATAACTGATGAACAGATTTAAACAGGAAGCTAGTAAAAAGTACAAATTTAAGAACAAAAAAAATTAAGTAATCACAAATTCATAGCTTCTTTACATGCAAAAAACCATGAGATTCTGAGCAGAATGAGTAGCACAGAATACCTTAAAAATGGACTACAACTGCATACTATACAGTATTGTACTAAAACCTAATTTTGTCTGTGGTCCAAATTTGGGCATGAGGTGGGCAGGGGAGGTCATGGAAATAAGAGCTTATTGACTGCTTCTTGGATCTTTGCTTTTTGCAAACTCTCCTGGACTTTCCAAAGGCATTCTCCTCAATCTTGCTTAAGTTCAGGAACTGGGTTTTTTAGTCACACTGGGGTTTTGACTGATTACCTAGACTGAAAGTAAAATATTTCACTATGTCAGCAGCATATTTGGCTATGCTTTTAAGATATATGCATTGTTTAGGAAAACAAAGAACCTCCTTCATTTCTTTCTTTATTATACTCTACTCCTTGATTCTAACCAAGATTTGTAAAAAAAGATAATAGAGATGACTGAGTAATATAAATCATCATTTTTAGTTCTTGAGTGGAATGGTGCAGAACATTCTGGGACAGTGACAATGGTAAGAAACTACAATCAGAAATATAAATTTTCATATAGTTGCCACTCTCCCTTAATCAGTCTTGACATCTTTTGCAACCTTTACTGAACTATTGATGTCAAAAGCTTCCAAAACGATAATCTCCTGCCAACGGAAGCAGCTAGTCTGATGGAGGAAATATTGGGTAGTGATCTATGACCTGTACTTATACATTTGTTTAGATTAGATAACTATTTAAAGTTGCCCCGCATGATCTTGAAATAAAGGCTATGGCTATGAATCATCTCATTCATGGGAGCTCGTTTCAGTGTTAGGTTTGACGCAGCGTGAGACCTGTCTTACCAGGAGACTCAGGAGTTCTGAATAATTCAACATTTTCTTTTAAATCATTCAAGTGTATTCTTGATTATCTATGCAGAATCTGAACTTTTGATGAATCAGCTCAGGCATGATACTTCAATTTCAGCACAGTTTATCAGCTCAGGCAAAGCTTCTTGTCCTAGTAGTTGAACTGTTCTCAGGGCCAATTATGATCAGGAAAAAGATGCAGCTACACCTTTTTTTGATGCACTGAGCAAAACCTAAGCAAATGAGCGCTGGGAGCCCACTTTATTTGTGTGGAATTTGAAAGGTATTTGAAGGGAGAAACACCTGTGCACCCCTTTAGCATTTCTTCAGATAAAGATTCTGCCATGTTGCAGTGAACACGTCTCTCTGCAGAGCCAGTGCAGGTCCCACACCATTAGACAGCCTTTTAGAAGGCCAGAGGCTTTTGCAGAAAGAGCATCAAGTCACCAGAAAAGCCAGTAAGCCACAGTGGCATCACAGATTTTAGCTCAGTGCTGCTATGGCTGCAGGGCAGCTAATCCTAATAGAGCTATCTGGATGCTGTACCTTCCCCTCTCCCATTCCTCCACACTCAAAAGTGGACTGAATAAAACTTCATGCCTCAGGGAAATGAATTTTGTCCTCACATTCTGAATGCTCCTAAAGAACTATTTTCCATAATATACCTAGTCCACATCATGATGGTATGAAAAATAGCTGTTGACTTGCTATTTTTTAATGTTCTTGCAACTGATCACAAACCATCTGACCGATGTTGCTCAGAATTCTGATGAAGAAACTACAATAAAGCAAAAAATCAATGTGGTATGCCTTAATTCAATAAAAACTGGCTATGTAAAAATGTTGACCATGTAAACAGGCTGCCCAGGGAAGTAACAGGCTGCCCAGGGAAGTGGTTGAATCACCATCCCTGAAGGTATTTAAAAGACAGGTAGACCTGGTGCTTCAAGTCATGGTTTAGTGGTGGTTTTGGCAGTGTTAGGTTAACGGTTGGACTTGATGATCTTAAAGGTGCCTTCCAACCTAGACAATTCTATGATTCTACATAAGCTTTGCAGTGTCAGCAAAACTACCTTATCTGCTCTCTCTTGAAAACCTGGAGAAAACTTGCAAAATTACTGGACAGACCATTCATTTCCACCCACCTTCACATTTTCTTCACTTCAGCTCCCCACACCTGTTTTAGTAGCACTGGGAGCTTCCCTCTGCCCTCACTGCTTAGGCATTTTGAAGGGCAAGTCCACTACCAAACCACTTTGCGGAGAGATTCTTCTTCAGCTTACTCTTCGCTCAGTTTCCTTCTGGACACCTGGTACCATACTTCTTCACACACAGAAAAGCAGACAACTACAGAGGAAGCCTGGATTTCTTGGTATCCGGTGGCACCCTGCCCACTATAGCTCCTGTCTCCTTCTTGGAGACAGTCAATTAGTCAGAAAGAATCAGAAAACATCTTTTTCTCCACCTTACAGAGCAGTTCCTTAAACATCCCTGGGATGTTATACAGTTCTTCTTCCTTGCAAATTTTTCTACTTTTCCAAGAAATTGTGACACTGGAAAACGTTTATGTGGAAGCAATTAACACAAGAAAAGCTAGGTATAATAACAAAAGCAAGTTGCAACTCTTACCAGTAATTTTCAGTAGAAGACGGTTCATTACATCCAAAGAGTAACATGTGATGGACAGTGTCCATGCTAGCATGAGGCTTAAAGTCAACTGAAAAACAAAATGATAAAACAAGTAAGCTATCCTTACTCTTACCATAGGTTACATAAGCAAGAGCATTTTGTGCCATTTTTTCTCTGCAATACTAGAAACAAGGCACATATGCCCCCACTCATTTATTTACCTTTGCATTATAATTACAAGCTTTCCTTGAATTCCCATTCAGCAGCCTGTCTCCCAAGTAAAAAACTGTACCTCACTTAGGCATTAAGAAAAAGAAATTCCAAGTTCCCACGCAAAACTGCTGTGTTTTTCCTCAAAAGTTAAATATGACACTTAGTAACCATATCAATGTATCCCAAACCAAAAAGTTTTATTGTAGCCAGTCTATTTCCAAGCTAGCTTCAAAATTTGCACTTGTAATTTAATAATATTTTTCTATTTCTTTTGTACTTCTTCATCAAAAATACAAACAAACACTAAGTTACAGTTAAGAGCAACTAACATCTTATGCATTAATGATATCTTCTTCCAGTATTCCACCCAGTTTACATTTTTGCTGCATCTTTCTTGGGACAACAGTTTCAAGGAGGGATTATGATTTAATATGTAAAACCCTTTGGAATGGAAAACAAGATCTGTTTAAAGTCAACACAGTCTCATTGCCCAAATATTTCTCATCATTAGAAACTTAGACGAAAGTGAACATTCAGTACTCAAATGTCTGCTTTTTCTCTCATGCCACAAACAAAACACTGTTTCAGTTTCTCAAATGTTCGTGATCCTGTTTAGTACAGGAAAAAGGCTACCAACATCACACTGTAGTAATATTGACCATAAATATACAATGATGGCATTTCTAGAGATAAAGCAAGCTACATTGTGTAACTTCCTTTATTACTACTGAAATGATATGTCAGATGCAGGGAATGCAATGGAATTTTTCTTCACAGGAGCCAGAGAAGGACCTTGGAGGGTTTTTAACCTTATCCTACAGTAGAAATTCCAAAATTGAGTCACTCCTGCCCTTATATGTACATAGACACTGAGGAGCCTTCAAGTAAGCATGTTTTAGCTCTTGTAAGAGTCTTAACATGGGCAGACGGTGAAGCTGCAAACCACTGAAACACTATTCTGCACCTGAAGTTTGTGGATTTATGTGCACTCTGAACTCAGTATTTTAACGTGCAGTTGAGGCAGGATTCCTGAAGTGAATGACGATGTGGATTATTGTCCCAGTTTCATGAGGGAAAAAAACTAATCAAACAGTTTCTATCTCTGTTTTTGGAGCTGAGGTCTGTTGCGAAAAGTGAGGAAAACCAGCCAAGAGTTAAGGTATGCAAGACAAATTCTAGCTTGAAGATGTAAGGCATGCAGTCACGTTGTAAGGAAATGAGCACACTGGACCTGAGGGCTTTGTTTGGGAAGTAAGAGATGCACCCACATGCCCTGGGAAGGTACCTTGAGTACCACATATGAGTTTAGAAGGGCTAAACTTGCCAGCGTGATTAAAGTCTAAAGACTACATAACATCTGTTTCTTTTCCTACTAGCAAATTCTACTCATTTCATAGCTACAAACTTAATCTGCACTACAGAAAGACCTTTTGTATCAATGTTTTTATTAATGATTAGTAACAAAATTATGGTTAACTCTCACATGGGACAGACAACGTGTCATTCTATGTGGACTTCCCACCTTAGTTTTCAGGTGTTCAGGTGTTTTAAGCTGCTGTTACCAATTTAAGTGAGATTAAATTTCTGAAGGAGTTTATAAGCAGTTCACAGATGCGAAATTTAATGAGCATTATTGCCAAACTTGATACCTGTACATAACGTACTGTGAGTAACACCTAGAAAGACAGCCTTCAATAAAGGTAAAATTAAAGATTAGGCCTCTTGCCTGCTAAAGCCACCACTTGTTCAGCTGGTTACTACTGTCTCACTGTTCTTTTTACTCCTCTACCTCTCTCACATCTTGTGTATTTACTATACTGAGTGTGTCAGGAATTCTTTTATTCCCTCCACACAGTGCCCATTACAATGATATTCTAGTGCATGGATGGGACATTTAAGCACTATTATAAAACTTATTACAAACAGCTTAATAAATACTACTCTTACTAATAGAAAATAGTGCCTCACAGTTTACCAAGCAAAATCAGATTTCTGTGTGAGCCACTTGCATACACTATTTTAGCTCACATACCACTGCTTCTGAAGAAAGAGTTGAAAAACCTCTCAGTCTGCCTGTGAGCTTGAGAGCTTTGTACAGTCGGTTACTCTGTTCCTGTATAGTTATTTTCTTAGCAGCACACCCAAGCTTGTACCTTTCCAAACAGAGGGTCAAAAAAAAAGCCATTTAAAAATTCTGTGTTGTAAAACCCATACAGATTAGCATGAGATTCAAGCCAAATGCAGTACCTGTCGCTACCTTAAGAAATGCAGTACCTGTCGCTACGCTTAAGAAATATCAAACAAAATCCTTATATTCCTAGTTGACACCCTTCACATTTTACAATAATGAACAGAAGATTAGTCAATAGTTAAATATTTTTTATGCACAGAGAAGTGCTACAAAATCATTAATAAAATAACAGTAACAGTTTGGATATATATACTAAATCTGAATACCCTGACTTACTTTCCTGACCAAGTACTACTTTGAATTATGAACTCCAGGAGAAACAGGAATGACAAGAACATGACAACAGTTTAATCTTAACAGTGTCTAGTTAAGCTATGTATTTAAAAAATTCATTTCTAAGAAGTTCATCTTTATAAATAACTATTCAATGACACAGAGTTGATATCCTTTTTAAAAAAATTGCTGTGTTCTCTATAATGGAATTAACTTTAAAGAAATGTATCAACATATCAGTGTCCACAGTTTGGCAGATTAGGGAGACATTAGAGGCCTTCAGTACAGTGAAGTCATCATTACTCGGCAATAGGTAAGTTTATATATGCCATACTAAAGTAAAAAAACATACAGCACCTCAGAGTCATGTATGGACAAAAAGAAGTATTATTTCAGTTGATGTTGCTGAACGTAATAGGCTTCATCTCATTTCTACAGCACTATTTGACCGACAGGGACTTACAGTGAGTCAGTAAGAAAAAGACACATTTATTTACTGGTCACCCACGTGAATGCATGCAAGGAGGTGAAGGTGACAGTCAAATTTCTTGGCTGAGCGGCCTGCTGTCAGACTCAATTCTTATGACTGTAGAGCATCCTTTAGCTATCGCTACAGCTCAGTAGTCAAAAACTGATTTTTATCAATGCCTGCACCACTAATGACTCAATCCAGTTTCTGGCTTGGCTACTTATTCACAAACATTAATCAAACATGAGGCAGAAGAAGAAAACCACAATATGTTTTTTAAATGTTACTTTCTTGAAAAATTACATATTAATCTCACTCATTAATATCTTTTTCATATTAACCTCACAGCCATTTCATTTCACTGGAGCAAAAGGTATGTTCCTAACATTAACCTAAATGTAAACCAACCCACCACACAAACAAAAACTCCCCCATCCCAATTTGTCAGCATTTACAGCCCTTTGGGACAGAAAAATAACTGGTTCAAACAGAAGTATCAGCCTTGACAGTCTGACCTTCCACTAAAGAATATCATACAGTAAACTAACGGCACCTGCAAAAATACACAGATGCATACCTGAAAAAGACCTCTAGGGCAAAACTTGCTCTACTGCTCCTTCTAGTTGGTAACATTTCATAAGTAAGTTTGATCAGTTCCTTCTTTTGATAATGTCTGAGAACTGACTCTGAGCAAGCTGGTTAATTCTGATACAGTATCCTTCCAGCTTTGCAGTACGAAGTTATACCCACCATCCCCATGCAAGTATGACTGTCTAGTGGTTTTAAATCTTTAGGAGAATACCAAAGCTGAAGCCTGAATTCAAATTCCTCAAACACAAATTTTATAAAAAATATTGAAAATATTTTCGGCTTACTAACAAATGTAGTACTGCCCACATACAACACTAAAAAAGAAGTTCTCTCTTCCAAGGCCCCTATATTTCATACAACAAACTATCCTGCTGCAGGTTCTGTAAACAGAATCTCTTTTTCCACTCTGTCTTGGAGAAGGGAAGGAAAGGGGGTAAAAATACAAAATCAAAGCAAAAAAGGAATAACCAAGTGATTCTTGGTCAAAGTGTAAGGACACTTGGTCACAAAAGTGTCCTTTTAAAGGAAAAAAAAGACACAGAAAAGAGAAGGCATTTACTTGGCAGCATTACGTGCAAATAAATTGAACTGGAAGCAGAACATGCAGGTTCTGGTCTCAGCTTTACCATCGCACTGTCTCAGAAACCCAGGTTATTGTTTTAATTCTCTGTATTCACACCTCCTCATGTTGAAGCTCTTCAGAACACACACTGTCTTCTCAATACATCACCGAACAGCAAACCAGAGTGACAGTTCATATGTTAGTTTTTAGATGCTTTTATCATAAAGTAAAATAGCAATTAATGAAAGTTAATTACACCATTTATTGGCAATGCAATGAAGGCAGTTTCTGCTTAAACCATAAAAATGTAGACACTATCCTTTTAAAAAGAATTATTTCATTCTCTGTGTGTCAATCTTCTATGCTTATTTAAGCAACACAAAGTACACGCATGTAAGTAAGTTAATAGTTAGCTTCACAACACTTAACGGTATTAAGTATTTAAGGAAAAACTCCATTAAGCATCTGATTTCTTAGATGATGCTACCTATTATAAAAATCTCTTTCCTGAGAAAAGTCAGTTTGCATTCTTTTAGTCATTACAATTGGATATGTTTGAGTCTACTATTTCCAATGATTATGTAACTTCTGTTCATTGTGAAGACTTCAATCTGACAAATCTTTTCCACTGAAAACACTTTCCAGTGACTTTACTGAAGCGAGATGGAACTCATCACATGCTTAAGCTTGACCCCATGCCTATCCATTTTTGTGGAAGGGACCAAGGAGGAAAAAAAAGGCAAACAATTTTGTTTTATTTTCAAGGCATCCAAACATAAGAGGTGGTAAGCAGTGCTATCATGGGAAAACTTTCGGTTCACAGAACAAATTTTTTTTTTTTTTTAATTTTGCTCATCAAGTTCCTCTTGCTCTTCAAAGCTCCACCTGACAACTAGAATGGTTTCTGCGTCCAGACCTTATTCTGCTTTGTAATGACATGTACTCAAGCACAGCGATCACTGGAAAGGTGACCAAATCCTATAAAAATCTGGTGAAGAACATGTTAACACCTAAAACCTAGAAGCTTCTCAGTCTTCGGAGAAAAAAATGGGTTGCCTTGTGTGATTCACATTGAGACTTTGCACAAATACCACTTTTAAGCAAATTCTTTTAGTAGGTCCTTTTAAATACATACACAACTGAAATAAGTTTATATGGCTTTAACACATGTAAACACCAAATCACAGAACTAGATGTGCAGCAATCTAATAAAGAATTGAACTACGCAATTTTGCAACTCAGTGAAGCACTAAATAAAAATTGCTTAAGCAGCAGGTTAGTAGTATGCCTTTCTATGAATCACTTGAAAGCAAAAGAGTCCATTGCACACACTGCACAGCAAATGTAGTTTATCAGAGAATGAACACTCACTCCCTTTTATGCTCATTTTTCTTTCTGGGGTCAAACTCAGCCAAAATGTGAGGTCAGGTTCTGACTTCTTGACAAAACAAATATACAGAGAAAGCACTGAAGAAAATTTAATCTTTTTTTTTAGTTACTTAAATACAACATGAAAATCTAAACACAATATTCTATTTCTGAAGGATTTCCACATGGAAATCCACATGGAACAATAGTCTTATAATACACTACAACAAAAACTTTGTAGGGTTCCCACCATATTTATTGTAAATGCAGATATCCTAAAATGCAACAGAAGACTAAAGGAAGGAAAATACAGATATTTTAACTTCTCATTGTTTTTTTTTATCTCAGTTTATAGCACGTTCTAATAGTGAAACTATCTTCAGCCAAACCAACAAGCCTTCTCTCTACCTGAACAAATGTGTGTTCACAAGCAAGGCAAAATAAAGTACCTTAAAGACCTTCTGAACAGATGGTGTTGTTTTGCTGATCTATATGATCTCAGCATTTGTACACTATTCAGTATTTCCTTCTATTTATCTACTATCTTATTCATGCCATGACATTTAAGGAAAAAAAAAAAAGCNGAAAAAAAAAAAAGCCAGGGAGACCGGGGAGAGGGTTTGGTCAGTTTTGTTTTTTCCCCCAGATAAGTAAAATCTTACTGCAGCCAACACTGACTGTAAGTGCAAAGGATTTACAGCCTGTACCAGCAGGTAAATAAACAGTCTGCTCAGTGGAGCAGAATTAAGTATCCGGCCAGAGACAGAAAGCCAATACTTTACAAATGGGACTGTTTGGTTCTAACTGCCAGAGGCATCTGCATGCAGCTCTTTAACCACTATTACTCATGAATCTCTCCAGATACAGTTTGTTATCTTGACTCTAAGTAGCTCGCTCTAGTTTGTTTCTGCATTAGCCATGATGAATGCGTTTTGGAAACTCTGACAACCAAAGATTAAGTCAATATGAGTCAAAGAAAAAGAAGAATGTGCTGAGGTTCTTCAAAATGGCTTGCTTAGGTTCTTCCAGTCAACCAATACTCACCTACATAGGCTTCATCATCCACCGGCAGGGGTACTGACATGCAGAGGTAGGTATCAGACTATTAAAAGACAAAAGAACAGAAATTATTTTTAAACCGGGAATATTTAGAATTAAAAGTATAGAAACAAAGCATCAAAATTCTCTACACTTTCTGAAGATGACTGTGGGAACACTGAACAAATTAATAAATAAAATTTATACATTTATGTATCTGCCTTAGCAGTGAGTTTAGTTGCAGTGGTTAACAAAGACTGTTCCCTCCCTGCCCGCCAAAAATTTGAAGGGGTAACAGTACCCTCTCGATGTCCAAATAAACAGCATGAATCAATGAGTGTGCAACATAAAGTGAAAAGAATTATTGTGCTTCTGATTAATTGTGTGCTTGGTATGCACTACTTTCTCAGTATTTATAAACTTACTATAATCTAAGAATGAATGGCACTTGAGTGGAGGGGGAGGTGCTGATCTCCTCTCTCTGGTGACCAGCAATAGGACATGGGGAAATGGAATGCAGCTGCGTCAGAGGAAGTTCAAATTGGACATTAGGAAAAGGTTTTTTACTGAGAGGGTGGTCGGTCACTGGAACAGGCTCCTCAGGGAAGTGGTCACGGCACCAAGCCTGTCAGCGTTCAAGGAGTGCCCAGACAACACTCTTAGTCATATGACTTAGTTTTAGGCAGTCCTACAGGTAGCAGGCAGTTGGACTCAAAAGATCCTTATGGGTCCCTTTCAACTTGAAAAATTCTATGATTCTATAACTTCAGAGCTAAATAGATTTCCACCTACAGCAGTATTTCACCTTATTCCAAGATTTATATAACTGGACCACAAAGTGTAAAAACACTGTGCCATTGTAGCAGCAATCATAGAAATACATTTATATTTGCTTCATGCACCTAATTCTATTATGATCAATGAAAATATTCTTTCGTCGGCATTCTAACTAACAGCAGATGTCCTTTAAAACAAAGAAAAAGAACAGACTAATTTAAAAAAGAAAAAATTTGATATGTGATTTTCTTCCTTAAGCACTGTAATGGACTAACATTTTCCTGGAGCAATTGGATAAACAATCTACACAAGATACAGTGTAAGGGGCACTCTGGGCAGAAAACTTATGAAGAATGACCTCTATGTGATGCTACAGTTGCCTTTGTTGCCTAAAACACTTTTGGTTTGAGTTTAAAACGCACTGGATGTATTTCTGGATTAAAATATGATCCAATTAAAACACAAACACAGTAAACTCAGAGCAACGCCCACAAACAAAATCCAGGTTTTCCATCTACAAGCACCTTGGATAACAATGAAAGTACTTGTAATATAAAACAAACACCCTGAGAACAGTAAAACCTAAATATGGCAATCTTATTGAAAGGAAGGCTCTTACTTTGTACATCAAAAAAACAGTCAGTAAATCATTGGAACAGCATAATGCATGTGAAGTACACAAACAAAAAATGAAGTCAGTCTCATCTTCGTCAGTTAGATGAAGGGCAGGTCCTACAAAAGCACCATCCAGAAAAAAACACCACCTGTTTTACTGAGCTATTTGGCCATAGATGTTGTAGGATATCTAGATTACTATTGTACGACATAAACTCATTTCAATGGTTTATTTACATGTAACAAAGATTAAGCTATAAGGTCAGCAATGTGTCTATTAGGTTGATAGCTACACTGTTAACTATTTTAAACCTTTTTTTTTTTAACTTTTAAGGCTGTTTAAGAAAGGAAAAATGTCAGCTATTGGAATTTCACCACACCCATGAACTCAAAATCTGACAGGACTTTCACTTTCATAAGAATGATACTAAACAGATGAAGACAGAATTCCTGCTATGAAAAACTTCAAACCTACTTTAAAAGAAGACACTGCAAATAGGTGTAAACAATTAAATAAAACTGACAAGGAAGGACAAGTACAATGGTGATAACAATACATGATTAAACAAAGCAGTGATGTACACAGATAAGAAACCATTTTTGGTGATCTTGATAGGAAACGGGAAGAATGAACAGAGGTCAGCTGATACAACTGATGTGAATGCCTTTGTATACTCTAGTTATATGCATTTATAGAATGAACATACTAAAGCCTTCTAGAAATAGAAAAGGAAATATTCTACCTTTTCTACTTAACCCAGGTTCAGCAGTAGGTTTTTTTTTAAAAGAACCTTCATTTAGAACCTTATACCCAAACTCTGAAAGTCAATGTCAGCAATGCTTCACATTGTAGTACAAGTAAACAGTAGATTCTTTGTCTTTGAATATAAATTGAATTTAGAAACATTGTGGACTAAAAATACGGATGACATTTTTTTTTTTACAGTATACTTTACCCAATTAAGAACTAGATTAGTTAAGAACAGAGTATTAGGGCTTATCATGGATGCAATGGCTGAGATTTTGTGACGTGTGTCACAACATCTACAAAGATTATTAGAAGTCTAGATGTACTAATATTTTTGGCTCTTTCTCTTTTTAATCACAGACTGTTAACTGGAAATTATAGATGGTATTATTCTACTCATTTATCTGAGCTGTTCCAGAACTAACTCAGTGTTATATCTACAAGTAGCAACTGTCCCCAGTTAAACATTTTTCTTCCATGTTCTTTGTCATCTCTCTTCAATACTCTACATACTCTACATTGCATAGTTTAGAGACATGCTCTTAGGTAATCTGATGTGCCTTTAGGATTCTAATCCTTAAAAAGGGCAAGTTTTTTAAAAGACAAAAAAAAAACCCACAAAAAAATTAATGAGACCCACTGCTTTGGAGAAGAAAAGGGCAGGGGGGCAGGGAAAAGAAAGAGAACATTCCCATTTTTTTACTTTCCATCTGCTTGTTATTGTTTGTATTGCCTTCCAATAGTCATCTTCAGATTGTCCTCCAGAGTAATCTGAAGCAACCCCATGTCATTAAGAAGAGATCCTCGCCAGCAGTTACTTTAACTTGACAAGCCAATAGATGATCAGTACAGGCAAAACACTGACTTGTTAAAATTCCATACTACTCACAGTGTAGTTTCATACCCCTTACCCCTTCCGACTGTTCCATCCTACTAGTTATATTGGTTTTTTAAAAAAAAATCTCCTCTTCTTCCTTATCAAAATCTATTTTTCAAAAGCAGAGTAATCAGGAAACAAACCCACAAAATTACCCTAAATACAACCCTTTCCAAAAATGCTTCCAATAACTTCTTAAAATGGAAGAAGCATGTTTGAGAAAAAAAATAATTCCAAGATTATCTATGGGTTAAAATTTATTTGAGAAATTCATGACACAAAGAACTACCACCATCTATCAAATATGATAGTCTGGACTGAAACTCCAAGCCAGCAACCTCTGGGGTGGGATGTTACAGTTTTTGTATTACCACTCTCCTGTTCACCTCTTATGCTCTTTCCATAAATAACTCCTATTAAGTATAGTAAGAGAAAATGTTGCTTGGCTAAATGGATAACGCAGTCAATCAATGTGGTCATTCTGAAGTCTTTACCATTACTGGCATGAAAAGTCGTCCTGGCATAGTCACAAGGGTTTTCAATTTTGCTTCTGACGTACGAGCCAGGTTGTATTTAGCAGTAAGATAAAATAAGCAAATGAACAAACAGCTATTGGATGCAACAAAACAGACTCTGGTTGCTTATCTCCAATTGTCAATGTTCCAGACTTCAAATACAGGAAGAGCAGGAACATCCTGACACCAAAGCATTACAAAAGGCACACTGCAGAATCCACAGTAATCCTGCCCTGTTTTCTCTACCTCTCTGTAAGTAGGTCTGTGAGCATGAGGGTGCACATTTGACCCATCTTCAGATGAAAATTATTATATAGACTTCAACTTGTGTAAGAAATAAGGGGGGGGGGGGGGTGGGTNGGGGGGGGGGGGTGTGAGTGAGATTGCTCCACTACACATAACTCCATCAATTCACGTTTCCAAAAAAAGTGAAGAGACGAGACAAATAGAACTTTCAAAGTGCAGCAAGCTGCCTTTTGAAGGCATACTGGGGAGAGGGGAAGCGAAAAGCCCCACACTTTTCCCTCCCATCTCCTGCCCCCTCCCTTTTTCTTTAAAGGAAGAATCTTTGTTATTAATAAGGGCCATTATTGACTTGAAAACTTGAAACTGAAGTGATTGCATCACTTCTCATGAATCTCTGGTATTGATAGTGATTGTGCCAGGATCCAGATTCATACAAGTAACTAAATTCTACTTTTTGCAGAATTTTACCCTAAGTAATAACCAAGTCATTCACACAACTTTCTCCAGAGTCAGAGCAAGTCTTGAGGGATCTTAGGTCAATACCTCAACTTGATTGTCATAGCAATAGTAAAGAAAGAGGTGCCAGTAATTTATGGGTATCCAAATGATCAGATTTGCTTCTCATTTTATGTATTTTTATCTGCTATGGTATAACAAAGAAAATTGGATATGAGAAGCAAAACTTTAACCAAAGACTTCAAACTGATAAACTAAAGTTATGAAATTGAATACGCAGCTATTACAAGTCACTGCTGACCTACTGGTAGAAGCTCAAGAAAAGCAGTTTCAAAAAAAAAAAGAAAAGAAAAAGAAGAGATAGAGAGACACTTTCAAAATCCAAATAACATCTTTCACCACATTTTTGTGCCTTTAACAATATTTACGAAGTTTCAAGTTTACATTTAAGAACTCAGCTAATGCTGTAGCAAAATTAATTTACCAATGAAAAGTTTGTTCAGCCTTAAACATAGCAGTAATTAATTAAAAAACTCAAACTGTTATTTATGAACAAAATTACTTGAGATACAGTTTTGATTGCACTATCATTTTTATCATTATTTCTTATTTGATTTGTAGCAAACACAGGTGTTCACAGCAGCTAAACTCTGTTACCAGCAGAGTAAACATGTTTCCCCTACATTCTTAATAATGCTTTCACAAAATAACCTTCAATTTGCTTAACAATATTGGGGTTTGTATCTGAAATTTGGAGTTTTCAAAATGAGCTGATCCCATCCCTTACTGGAAGATAGAACATACGGCTTCCTGTTTAAATAATAAGTCCTAACATACTATTAATTTACTGTGCAGAGGGATAATTTGCTTATAATTACCTGAAGTATAAAGAACGATTACAGAATTTTCCCATCAGAAGTGAAAAAGCCCTTCAGTTTTCCTCTCCACAGCTCTTAGATGTCCTGCACCCTTCAGCAGCACACCAAAATTACTCTTCACATGACACATTAGTTGCATTTTTACCTACTGTGTAATTGGAATAATTATTAAGAAAAAAATACTTAAGTGCCACAGATATTGTTTTCCCTACTTATGAGAGGTGGCACTGTTCAAAAGCACCAACGAATGTAAACTGCATTTATTAACCGAGCTGGAGAACTATTCTACCTCATTGATTCCCTGATTCGTATTGCTTGAATATACACTTCAGTGACCCTGTTCATAAGGGGTGCTCAGAACAGTTTCATGTGAAAATTCCCCCCTTCACTCAGGGGCAGATCTGCACAGTTAGTGCACTCCTAAGCTGTGTGAGGGGTCGGTTCTCAACGATCCACCCATGAGGCAGCTCCAGCTACAGAATGTAAGGCACACACACCACACCACACCCCCTCATACCCCCAAAGTCACTACAAGTCTAGTAACTCATTGGAAAAAAATGCAAGACTTTTGGCAACCTTTCCCACAGCCTTGACAGCACAAGATACACATGAATTGAATTTTATGCAACTAACCTACCAATACAAGGTCAGATGTTAAACTTGGCTCCAGCCATTTGCAAATCATTCCACCAAAAATTATAACACCTCCACCATTATAAGGTGCTACCTAAGCAGATGATAAAAAATCATTTGGGATTTCTTTTCCCTTCTCCTCTTCTTTGGAAATGTGTACATATTTCCTCCATGAACCTGGTATATATTTTACAGAGTTTAAGCTGTATGGTAGCTGTATGCCCCTACACTAGGAGAATTCAACGATTCCTACAGTAACCATTCCAAAACAACAATGTGAATGCACATAATCTAGGTACAACCTTACTGGTAGTACCAAAAACTAATCTCAATTTCAGGGAACACATGCATATAGTTAAACTTCTTGGAATCCACATAGATTATTTTTCAGTACCACTTTTCAACAAGAATTATCTGGGAAGCTGGAGCATCAAGGACTTAGGCAAATAAAGTTAAATACAATTGCCTACAGTGATGCCATGGAAGAACTCAACTCAGCAGCAGTACTATTTCAGAAGTTCCCTTTCTTCTTCCAGCTTGGAGATATTTTTGACTAAACAATCAATGACTCTAGCCCTTCCAGAACAACTCTTACATTACATTAACCTTCTGATTGTATGTCTACTGCAAGTTACACTGCTCATAAACTGTAAACAACGAACTGGTTAGTTCCATAACCGTAAACAAAAGAACTAGTTAGTTCCATTAGGCATCTTTCTGTTAGCTAGCTGTGACTCTAGATAAGAAATGCAACTGTCCTGTGCATACCACCAAGAGAGAAAGAGGTCAGAAGAATTCCGTTCGTGAAGTCTTCTGAAAGTACTAACCTGTGGCCAAACACTGAATTCAGAATTCATAACAATCTAGTTGAAACAACATTTTCTTTTCACAAAAAATGCATGACAAAGAAGTAGCACAGAACGTACTAGTGTTGCTCTGAAGATACTCTTCTGTTCTCTAGAATTTAACTCATTCACATCTTCTCCACTAATTTCTGCTCCTCCTCCTTGTTTGTGGTGTTTTTTTTTCTTTTCCCACCTTTCCCACTTAAATTTTTATGCTTGGGAACTCAAGAACTGAAATTATCATAGAATCACAGAATCAAAGAATCATAGAACAGTTTAGGTTGGAAGGTACCTTAAAGATCATCTAGTTCCAATCCCCCCTTCCATGGGCAGGGACACCTCCCACTAGACCAGGGCACTCAAAGCCTCATCCAACCTGGCCTTGAACACTTCCAGGGATGGGGCATCCACAGCTTCCCTAGGCAACCTGTTCCAGTGCCTCACCACATTTATTATTAGGTTATTAGTCATAACCAAAATAGTGACACACCTCCAGAAACATAAATGCTTAATACAGCATTTTAGCAATTGCACTTGTCCTCTTGCTCTTTGGTTTATTTTTGCATCTTTCATGAATAGAGATAAACTTGCAGACAGACTCTGGAAGCAGAAAACTGTATTTCGAGTTGGAAGGGATCTATACGGATCATTGAGTCTAACTCCCAACTTACGCTCTTATATAAACATCAGTATGGACAACTTGAACTCACAGCAGATCCACGATCGCTAAATACATCTCCCCACAACTGGGGCCAAGAGGTACATGAAGAGATAGACAGCTAGAAGGACGGCATTACAGAAGAATTTCCTCTCTAAAGACGATTCTTCCCTTCCATGTTCTTTCTGCCACAAAAGTGAACTAACGGCACTAGAACTATGAAGCTGTTAGTTATCATCTCCTTCTGTGAACTGCAAGAAAACAAAGATTGTCTTTTCTGTTATTGCTTCTTGCCGAGTATATCAGTGTTCAACCTGCCTAAATGGGAACCAAGTTTCCTGTACAGTTAGTGCAGGGCACTGTGAAGAGAGGACGGGAAATGAGGATAAGGATGGGTGAGACTGAGAGGAAAATAAAAGCTAGACTTAAAAGTATATAAGGCTAGTTATTGACTATTTTCACCTATGTTTTTAAGAGTTGGCAAGTTGCTTTCCGTTGCTGTCTTTCCCTGTCCTTTCCCCAAATTTATACTAGACCATAGCATCTCAGTTTACTGTGTACATAAAGGCTGCTGGCTACAGGTACATATTAATGTGAAAAGTGTTATGTCCTCTCTATTAACTATCACAGCCTTTTGTTGGTGGTGTTGGGTTTTGGTTTTCTTTTTTAAATAGGAACCTGAAGTGACTGATCCCTTCACATGTGCTGTGTAGCTCTTCAACTAATGGCTCCTCAGGTAAAATCAATAAAACGTAATTACAAATGTGCACCTGGATAAACAGAGTACTTCTCACTCTTTCTGAAAGAGAAGTTTCATATTTTACTGTAGACAAATAAGATCTAGTAGAAACTGTATTTCTGTTTTGCACTCACTGGCACGACACCACCTGCTAAAAATTACATGTTCCAGAGGGGTGCTCCCCAATAACTGAAAACCTCATTTTCCCTTCAGTATTTTTTGAAAGAGCTATCTGCAACAATGAGTCATCATCTACTGCAGCACAACATCCTGCTCTTTCCAAGCACCTGCAGCCCTCTAAAAGAGACGTAGGGTCTTTTAATGACATACATAATTTCCTGCATAGCTTGGCTGCAAAAAAACCCAACCATTAATCATTGTTTATCTTGCTTAATGAAACTACATGTGAAAATTACATTAGAATTTTGGACTTTTATGTGACTCTTAAAAATGCTAATGCTAATGTTAAAAAAATTAATTATTGTCTTCATTTTTACTCACTTGGCTCAGTAGAAGATAAGTAACTTAAAACCTGAAAGAGTATACCATTGTAACTTGTTTATAGTAGTTTTCCTGGGGTATTTTAAGCATTTAAAATACTGGGTCAAAAGTATTACCCTTATAAAATGCTTCTTGGTTGTTTACTCTCAGCTTGCCAAAGTTGCAGCAATGTTCAATTTAACTAAATTCACTGAGGCATTATCTGAGATTTGCTGTAAACCACGATTCTAAATAAATGTGTATCTTACCAACAGATCTGGAAATATTTAACTTTAGTAAAACTCACATTCCTTGTTTTAATAAACTTCAGCAACTCAGTTTATGAAACTAACATTTTACAAATAAAATTAATCAGATGAAAAGATTTTTCTCTCATTACTCTTCTGTTTCCTGCTTTTCTCTGGACATACATACATCTATAAAAAGTACCCTTTTTTTTTTCTTCATTTTATGTGAATGATATTGTAGGCAAGGCTTTATTTTCCTAGCTTATTAAAAAAAAGAGTATGTGGCAAAAAGAAAAACTACATTTCTCTCACCTGCTTAGGCGTCACCCCAGGCATGCGAATGTCCAATGCAAAATCTGACAGACCAAGTGAAATTACTGGCCGGTCACTTCCAAGGCATTCACCGGAAAGAGATCTGGTAGTATCTTTATACCTGAAAAAGAAGGAGGAAAGATTTTTAAAAATACTGATCTTTGTTATGTCTTTCTAAAAAGAAGGATCTTCAGAACTAGTAAAGAAGTTTGACAATGCTGAGTAGCTCCAGGAGCGATCTGAAAATTTCATTCTTTCATGAGCTGAGGAAAACATCTTACTTATCAAGCACTTCGTGAAATAGTTCCTCTGAGCAATCAGACAGACTAGTTTGCAAAACATTAGCTGAAAACATAACCTGTCATCTCATCTAAATAATTGTCTGAGGTACATGGATATACAGACAGAAAATTAATTCACTACAAAATGTAAAGTACTATTAACCATTCACAACAGGTTGGTTTTTTTTTTTTAAAGACTATATGCCTAATGTAAAATTCAGTACAGATTAAATTTAAATAATGTGTAAAGGGGAAATTTTTAATTCCAACACCACGACATTTATAGCAGCTATTATAAGTAGAAAGGAAAACGGTAAGTTTTACAACTTCACATAAGTGATTGAATGCACTGTATAAACAACTTGTAAAAAAATGTAGATCACTGTAAGGAACTAAATGGTAAGACACGATGCAACACATAGAAATTTCGGATATGCATATTCAAATATATATAAATATAGAAGTGACATGGTAACTACGGTGCCCAGTATACCTCAAAAACAGTAAATCGCTTTTTTTGGAGAGCTAAGAGAATACTCCTCTTGTCCACAACACATCAGAATTTACCTATGCAATTCTGCATTCAACACCACCCCCAAATTTCCCAGGATTGCCCAGTTTTAAGCTATTTGATGGTTTCTCATTAAAACATGATTTTATACTGCAAGCTAACTTGAGCAGCTGCAACATATTTACACCCTGTGTAGTCTCAAATAAACCTGTGGCGTTATCTAAAAAGTTCCATTAATTGTTATTTTATCATCCTAAACTCACATTTTATAGAGCAATCTTTGGATAAAACAGGAGTCTTCAATATGACAAGAGTGCCACTTCAAAATTGCAGAAAGAAAATTCAGAACAAGTGAGGAAAACTGAACAAATACCATGCACATTTTTATCTAGGACATGCTTTTTTGTACTTCCATAGTATCATAAGTGACTGCATGCATTCAACACAGAAGGATCTTCCTGCATAACCCACCTCTTGAAGACAGAAAGTGGGCTTCTGAAACCCAAACAGATGTTTTGAAAAACAAGAAACAGTATTAGCAGGTTGTTAACGAGGCCAGCCATGTCCACCCTGCTGTTTCTGGCCTGATTAAGTGAGCAGAAAAAGGGCAGTGCAGTTCTATCGGCTGTGATCCTGACAATTAGGCGGCAGCAGCAGCGGTATCAATTCACTACTTCATTATTATGTGCTCTGCGGGCATCCTCCAGCGTCTGACAGACCATCTGTCTTGGAAGGTGATGCGCTGTAAATCAGGAAGGTGGATGATGCTATGTTGTCTTTATTATTAGCTGTAAAAATCTGTTGAAGAATCTTCCCTTGCAGATAGATGACACTGTACTTCTGTCCACTTAAGGAGCTGAAAAGAAGTAGCACTCCTGATGCTTTCTCTCCAGGTTGTGCAGTTAAATCTGCATGTTACTTATCAATCCACAGTGCCAGAGGCTCCAAGTGGCATCGCAGAAACCAGCGTCAGTCATCCTTCAGAACCTGTAAAAATAGAAGCCGATAAAGGATGACTAACACATTACAGCATTAGTTCTCAGCAAATCCCCGTTGAGGCATTTTAATACATTAGTAAGTTCTTTCACAAGCTTTAGCCCAACCCAGTGAAGATTGCACCAAGTCTGTTGATTCCTCCTTTTCCTCCCCTCCCATCCATACAGGGTCAGAAACTGAATATTTCACACTGGTGTACAAAACACACTCTCAAACACATTTTACGTGATAGGAAGAAATACAAAAGAACCCTCAATATGCAAAAGGCAAAGCATGGAGTATTTCACACCTACAAACACTAGTATGTGTTCCACAAGCAGCAAAAAAGCAGCCAAACACTGACATGGCAGGAATCAAGGTTTGTAAATTTTATTAATTATCACTAAATGTTTCTGCAGGCTGGGAGAGTATTTTACTTCTAATATAACTTGTAATACACCATTGGGTCATTAAGGTCTCTGCTTCTCATGTACTTTAGTTACTTTTAATATCCATTTCAGAAAACTGATACTTACAAATTGTTTTTGGAAATACGGCAAGAACTATTCAGATCAGAGTGCTTTGTATTAGTTGAATAGTTTTTTATCCTTTCATATATTGAGGTTGTATCAGCGTAAACTGTCACTCTGCTCCTTGCTTTAACTTCAATTATTCTGACTTCCCCATCTTAGTTAATGCAACATTTTAATTACAAAATCTAAAGTTTTTTTATAAGTACGCTAGAAAATCACAGTGTGTTACTGAAGACATATACTAGTATTTTTATTGAGCATTCCAATTCTGACAGAAGAAAAACTTCAAGTCATAATAAAAGTCAAAATCTTTAAAATGTATTATGTAGTAATTCTTTTAAGATAAATTTTAATGGGAAAAAACCACCCCAAACCAACTATCTCCCAGCCCCTGGAAGACATAGTCAAAATACTGCTATAAGGATGAAATAGAAAAGAAGGATTCTGACGTGAAACACAATTAAAATTCAACTGTTTTACGAAAAATCACTTCCATCTCAGGGCACATGTACTAAAAAGGCTTTTTATGAAACAGAAGTGCACATTCGGAGACTAAGAAGCCATGCTAGCCACTTGCCTGTTGTTTATCAGCTACACTAGATTTGCATTGAACTGTTTGTAAGATTTAAAAACCTGATTACATTAATCATCACTAAACTTGCATATTTTATTCATTGAAGGGTGACACAAAAGATTCAGTCACAAACAACTAAAAATAGATTTTATCTAGCTTTCAGCTGGCCAAAACCAAGCCCAAGCTGTCCAAAATCATCCATGCAAGCAACAATACAAGCCTAATTATTTTTTTTTTTTAACGCAAATTTTCATGTTTTCACTTCTGTGATCTAAATCGTCTTCACTAGTGAACTATGGAAAGCAGCAGCACATATAAAGGACTGTACTATGATGAAAATTAAAAAAAATGTAAAAAAAAAGACGTGTGATATGTTTCACAGAAAGTTAAAACAACTATAATGACAGTATGCTTCATTACTTTTATTCTTTAAGGTACAATTATGCAACAGTAACTGTTCAGCATAAGTAACTGTTCCGGTAAGCCACCTGGATGGAAGTTCTAGTACTATTTTAACTTGTATTACCCAAGAAATGATGTCTTAATTTTCAGCCCATGCTATAAATACAGTTGACAAGCAAGAACTCTGAAGAACAGAGGCAGGAGGAACACACTGGATTTTAACATACACAGAATTACAATGTTCTGACGTAATTTTCTGTGTTTTGAAAAGATATTTTTTCAGTCACTGGAAATAAAAACAAACACTTAACTTTTGCCAGCTTGAAGAATTTGGTTACACCAAGTCTGTCAAAAACATCTACTGGGTATACAAACTAATACAAGAAATTTACTAAGAAACCTGATCCTCAATAGTCCCTCCTCATTGAAATATGAGCGGTTTTTTTACAGCAGCTTTCAATTCTTACCGCAGACTTAAGCATGTTAATAGCGAAAATCACCAGAACACACCTTAAAAGAAAAAAAGGAAGACCTGGGGAACTACAGGCCAGTTAGTCTCACATCTGTGCCTGGCAAGAACATGGAGCAGATCCCCCTGGAAACTCTCCTAAGGTACATGGAAATAACAAAGTGATTGGCGACAGCCAACATGGCTTCACTAAAGGTAAATCATGTCCGACAAATTTGGTGGACTTCTATGATGGTGTTACAGTGTTGGTGGGTAAGGGGAGAGCAACTGACGTCATCTACCTGGACTTGTGCAAAGGATTTGACACTGTCCCGTATGACACCCTTGTCTCTAAATTGAAGAGACATGGATTTGACCAATGGACCACTTGGTGGATAAGAAACTGGCTGGACAGCTGCATTCAAAAGAGTTCCGGTCAACAGCTCCATGTCCAGCTGGAGACCAGTGACATGTGGTATTCCTCAGGGGTGGGTACTGGGACTGGTGCTGTTTAACATCTTTGTTGGCAACACGGACAATGGGATTGAGTGCAGCCTCAGCCAGTTTGCTGATGACACCAAGTTGTGTGGTGTGGTTGACATACTGGAAGGAAAGGATGCCATCCAGAGGGACCTGGACAGGCTTGAGAGGTGGGCCTGTGCAAACCTCATGAAGTTCAACAAGGCCAAGTGCAAGGTCCTGCACGTGGGCAGGGGCAATCCCAAGCACAAATACAGCCTGGTTGGAGAATGGATTGAGAGCACCCCGGAGGAGAAGGACTTGGGGGTATTGGTGGATGAGAAGCTGGACAGAAGCCAGCAACGTGTGCTTGCAGCCCAGAAAGCCAACAGCATCCTGGGCTGCATCAAAGGAAGCATGGCCAGCAAGTCAAGGGAAGTGATTCTGCCCCTATACTCTGCTCTTGTGAGATGCCACCTGGAGTACTGTGTCCACCTCTGGAGCCCCCAATGTATGAAGGACATGGACCTGTTGGAGCACCTCTGCTATGAGGCCAGGCTGAGAGAGTTGGAATTGTTCAGCCTGGAGAAGAGAAGACTCTGGAAAGACGTTATAGCAGTCTACCAGTACCTAAAGGGGGCCTACAAGAAAGATGGGGAGGGATTCTTTATCAGGGAGTGTAGTGATAGGACAAGGGGTAACAGTTTTAAATTAAAACCGGGAAGATTTAGATTAGATACCAAGAAGAAATTCTCTACCGTGATGGTGGTGAGACACTGGAACTTGTTGTCCAGAGAAGCTGTGGATGCCCCATCCCTGGAAGTGTTCAAGGCCAGGTTGGATGGGGCTTTGAGCAACCTGGTGTAGTGGAAGGTGTCCCTGCACATGTCAGGGGGGCTGGAACTCGATGATCTTTAAGGTCCTTTCCAACCCAAAATATTCTATGATTAAAGTTACAGAGGAGTACCTGACGATTCATGGTTTTTAGAATGATGACCACAAGGAGGAAAAAAAATTAAAACTATCTGGAACTATTTAAAAAAACCCAAAGAAATTAAATCTGTAGTGTTATCAATACATGTATGCCTAACATCTGTACATTCTACTTAAAAAATGAGCAAATTTAATCCACAAGCTTTGTTTTTAACTACAGTTTCATCAGTTGGATGGATATGAAATGGATAAAAGTTTAATGCACCTGGTACTTAAGATTAGACCCCTGCATAACCAAATTTTACATTTGGGAGAAAAGAAGAAAAAAATAATAAAAAAAAAAAGGCAAGACTATCTGAGAAGTTTTCAATGTAATTATAGATCTGATGCAACACACAAGAATACCACACAACAAGGGAAAAAGTTAAGGATGAGAGATCAAATAATAAGATTACACAGTTACTTCGCTTCATTATGTGGTCATCTTGATACCACTGTTCTGCTTTCAATTTGGGGTAAGAGATCCCAAGAAAACAGAAGCAGCGAAGTAAAAAAGACAAAGACTAGAGTGAAAGGAGAGAAAGGGAGATGAAAATTAGACTGGGTAATGTAAGCATGCTATGTTGTCCCACATGCCCCACCCAGACATAGCAGAAAACAATGATATGGAACAAGGAAGTGAAGAAAAACAGAACAGCAAACAGCAACTAGCAACAAGACACCTTAAACAGGCTGAGGGGGGAAAAAAAAAAGAAAAAAAAGTGGCCAAGAAACTAGTATTCAAAATAGTATGCAAAATAAAGTAACAATATTTCAATGTCATGTTATACAAATTAAACAGTGAGTTTTATAAAATAATAGCAATTAAATGATCAATTTCCAATAATCAACTACAGAAAAAGAAAGCTCTGTATTAACTACGAGTTAATGAAACACATTATACTAATTTATTGTTTTCACTTTAGTTACTAGAACATTTTATATACAGTAGCAAGTAAATAAGAAGCAGCAGAAACCTCACCTTCAACCAGCACTACCTTCAAAGAAAAAAAAAAGATTGTGAAAGCTTATGGGGATTGATATGAATGTCTACCACAGATGGTAAGTTCTCATAGTTGAATCTCTTTACTTGTGTCTTAGGCGTTGAAGTCATGGAATTGGGCAAGGACTACTTGAGTTCTGTCTTCAGTGAGTGCAGAGAGTCCACATTTCATCTTAGACAAAATTCGAAGTTTAAGCAACAATTGGGTATTCAAACAATGCCCAGTTCACCAAATTAACTGCAGCTAGGCCTCCAAGCTGAAGCACTTTGTTTCTACTAACACAGGAAAATCAATATACTGTGGGATCAGAATAAATAATGCACTGAATACAGCCACTCATGACAATTTGGTCAAAGATTCACACAAAAAGCATTTGGCAAGAATCTTTGAAATTATACAACATTTTGAGCCTCAACATCAATAAAAAACATCTCACAGAACAGTTAAGATACCTAAGGGTTAGTAGAGCAATTAACAGAAATACAGATGTATAATGCTGATGACACCAGACTGGGAGGAGTCGTTGATAGGCCAGAGGGTCGTGCTGCCACCCAGGGGAACCCTGACAGGCTGGAGAAGTGGGCTGACAGCAACATCCTGAAGTTCAACAAGGGGAAGAAAGTGCAAAGTCCTGCACCTGGGAAGGAACAACCCCAGCCACCAGTACATGCTGGGGCCACCCAGATGGAAAGCAGCTTGGCAGAAAAGGCCTTGGGGGTCCTTGTGAACACCAACCTGAACATGAGCCAGCAATGTGCCCTTGCTGCAAAGAAGGCTAATGGTATCATCAGCTGTGTTAGCCAAAGTATTGTAAGCAGGTGAAGGGAGGTGATCCTTCCCCCTATACTCTGCACTGGTGAGGCCACACCTGGAGTACTGTGTTCAGTGCTGGGCTTCCCAGTACAAGAGAGACATGGGCATACTGGAGAGAGTCCAAGGGAGGGCCACGAAGATGATGAAGGGACTGGAAGACCCCTCCTCTGAGGAAAGGCTGAGAGAGCTGGAAATGTTCATCCTGGAAAAGAGAAGGCTCAGGGGGATCTCACCAATGTATATAAATAGCTGAATGGAGGGTGCAACAAGGATGAAGCCAGGTGGCAGCTTGTTTAATATCTTTATCAATGATCTGGATGAGGGGATCAAGTGCACCTGCAGTAAGTTTGCAGACAACACCAAGTTGGGTGGTAGTGTTGATCTGCTTGAGGGTAGAATGGCTCTGCAGAGAGATCTGGACTGATGGGCCGAGGCCAATGGTATAAGGTTCAACAAGGCCAATTGCCGAGTCCTGCACTTGGGTCACAACAACCCCATGCAGCACT
>RSEF01000031.1:47014772-47029254 GCA_003993805.1 Himantopus leucocephalus | reverse complement strand
CCCTTCACCAGCTTTGTTGCCCTTCTTTGGACATGCTCCAGTAGCTCAATGTCTTTCTTGTAGTAAGGAGCCCAAAACTGAATATGGTATTTGAGGTGCAGTCTCACCAGTGTCGAGTACAGGGGGACAATCACTTCCCTAGTCTTCCTGGCCACACTATTTCTAATACAGGCCAGGATGCCAAACAACCCAACCAAAAAAAAAAACTCAAAACAAAACAAAGCCCCCCACAGACATGTTTTCATATCCTAACCTGCAAACAAACTGAACTGCAATATCATTAAATTTGAATCTATATGACACTTAAGAAAATATATAGTAAGTAAGCATCAACTAAGTCAGTGCTTTACACAGACTCCGATTCATGCTACTATTTCTTTGAGATGGGGGGTACACTATGCAGAGACACACTGGTTTCAAAACCTTCTTCCCCCCCAGTGCAACAGAAGTGACTGCTTGAACAAAACCAGCAATGTTACTCTTTTGTTGAAGACAGCTATACGAATGAAAAAAAGGTCCTGCTGGAAAATTAATTGCCTTAAAGTTTGCACACCTTATTTATTCCTTGAGGAAGTCTGCAGAAACTGTAAGTGAAATTAATACTCATTGAGAAACGCAACCATCCTTACCACCATTCAATTGCATACTGCCACACCCTGACCAGATCCACCTTAGCATACCTAGAAGTTCCCAGTTTGGGACTGTATGCCCTGCCTGCTTCCTCCACGTAAGCTACCAGAAGGATTGATAAAGTGTGTTGTTTTGGTTTTTTTTTTTTGTAATTGCACAGCAGCATCCACACAAGCTCCGCAAGCACCATGAGACAAACTGCGGCAGGCTGCCAGGAGCCTGAGCAGCACATTTGCATTGTATTTGCACGGGATTTCAATCATAGATAAAGGCTTTATTTATTAGTGCTGTAACTGTACAAAATACACCAACAAAATCCTACAGTGTGTCACAGAGCTATAGTTTCCTGGAGGCAACCTACTGAAGTAAAACAAGCTATCTGGACCAAGTGTGAAGAAGCACTTTTGAAGCAGCAGGAACCAGTGCCACTACTACACCGGCAACCAGATGCCTCAGAGAGGGCACAGATTGCTTTGTTCTTTACTCGGGCTCCGTGCTCCTTTTAAAGGCAGTTAAAAAAGGAGACAGCTGCAGAGTTTAACTTCTGTGCAAGCGAAGGAGATGGGCAATGCAGAGGAGGAGCATGTAGGCAGAAAAAAGGTGGCACAGCAAAGAAAACCCTAACGCTGTTTGGTTGCGTGCACTCTTCAGGCATTTTCAACATAACTACTAGATGGAAGGTGATCTTCATTTCCTTGCCACGTACCTACCACATGGAAGAACTTTCCAGAAACTCACAAATAGCAGCTGAGTCATCTCAAATTTGTTTTCAAACAGTTTTAACAGATTTTAACACTTTCGAAGAAATTACTACGGAGGTTTTAAAGGGGAAGACAGAAACACGGGATGCTGCAAGCATTCTCTAGTAAGAACAGGCGGAATCGGTTCTAATATTGTTTCTTGCTTGCCTTACACATTTGAATTTCCCTATTCATCCCTTTCTCAAAACAGGCAATTATATTTAATCTCTAGTTATTTATCCAGTACTTTCACAGGTGTTTTGTATGAGATGTATCATATGACAAAACAGCTGCATCATATATCAGTCCTGGTACTGCATTTTGGCTAAGGAGAATCAAATCAGGTTCTGCATTAAGCTGCAAAGAAAAACATTTTCTATATTCTTAAGTTATTTGGCAGTCAGAGAGGCCTGATATAATTTGATGGCCATTGTCATGCTTTTGAGGAGGAAAATAAAAAGACCAAAAACCCCCAAACCGCAGCTGTGTTAATACAAACTATATTTAGCACTGCACGAATAAAAGCCAGTACTACTCCCTTTCATCGCAATACTGGCAGTACCAAACAGAAAGCCTGACAGCTTTCCAGGGGGCTTCAGCAGCTACCGCTGACATGCTGCAGACAACAGATTCACACTGAAGCATATTTGCACCATGTGCTTTCCTACCATCCAGTTTCAGAAAGTTAAGCAAAAAGATACCAACTACGACTGCCCTTCCCAGATACTGCTCTGAAAACAGATGCAGTGTGCATCTGAAGTTTGCTTTCCTGTTCAGCATTTGTTGACTTTAAAGACAGGAAACAAAGTAGTCATAAAAATCCATTATCACACATAGTGGGAAACCAGGTAGCAGCCCTAACTCCAGTTTTGTCAGTCATAATGTTGTGCAAACTAAGAATCAGAACATAAATAATAATGCCCATAAAATAAATTGACAAATTAAAACCTGACAACTTCCTTTTCAAAAAAGTATATTTATAAAGCAAATCTGCTTATTCATAAAAATTTACCCATTTCACACAAGCGATGGAAAGACCCCTTTATAAAGTATAATCAAAAAAGGTTTTCATGTTCAAAGAAGTCTTACCGGAACAAGCATTTTCAAAACTGTATTTCCCTAATAGCTATAACTATTCCCATTAAAAGTCAGAAATCACAGGTCTTTTTTCATACCCAGAATTTTTTTCATACCATAAAGTTCTGCTTTACCCAGAACAAATTAATAGCTTGTTTGTGTATGGTGCCTCCAAGATAACAGCAACATCTTCATCCTTATAACAGCTAGCTGAATTCACTGAAGAGGTTTTTTGTTAGTTTGTTGTTTGTTTGTTTTTAAGTAGCAGTTTGTTCAAACTTAGACAAGTTCCTTCCCAACTCTGCACACAGCTCTTGGCCTACCCCGGCAGGCAGGAGAGAGGTAAGCTCCAGCAAGGAAGTAAAATTAAGCAGACTTGTGCTCACTGAAATGAGAAAACATAGATTGCATCTAAATAATGCAGCCTGTCAGCAGACTCAAGAAGCCCAAATTAAAACAATGCAAGCAGCTATTTTAATTTTAAGAAGTCACCTAATCTGTATAATACAGAGTGGAGGATTTTTCCAGTTAAGTATGTCACTCACTATTTAGCCCATTTTGAAAACTGTAAGAAAGAGAAGTAGTAATAGTAAAAACTGCTGTAATTTCCACAGCTTGTGATTGTCACGAACACGCTTTCAGTTCAGAAAATCAAGCTGCCTGAGCAGACAGGTCTGGCTTTCCAGCCCAGATAGCAGACTACTTTTACTTACAAGCTAAAATCCATAAAGCCAACTGCATTTCAAGTGGGGAAACTGCAGCCCAACTGTTTGAACCTTTGCCTACAGCAACTATTCTGTGTCTGCTTTGATCAGCAAGGAAATGGTTACTTTTGAAGTTTAAAACATTGTACTTCAGACTTAATTCAGTATTTGCTTGAAATGAAAAGCATGAACACTTCACCGTTGTCTTTGATCTGTCAGCTCGAATAGACGTGACTGAATTGTTTCTACTTAACACCCATTTTTAAGGATGTCCAGGAAAGCACAAAAGGGACTGAAAGGTTTTATATTACATAATAAAACAAAACTTGATGTTTGACTACATGAGAGATTAAGGAGAAAAAATGACAAGGGATACATTTAAAGACAACTAAGACAGTTCCCTACTGGGGAAAAAAAACACTCCAATACCACCAAGTAAACGTTTACACAGATTTTTTCATCAGACTAAACTTGATCTTAATTCATCTCAAAAACCTCAGAAAAATTCTCTTCTGTAGATAAATTCCAAATTTTACAATATATTATCTGCAAAACAAAATTTTTTTTTCAATAAAATCTACAAAAAGTAGTCCATTGTATTGCCTAATATTGGAAACATTCTCATTGCTATTTTATTGTATTACAAACTCTTCATTTACTAGATGCAACAGTGGGCATTAAATGTTCATAAAAAGTTACTGATCAATGACATCACTAATAATTGTGACTTTGGTAAATATTACAACCATAAAATTTCTGTCTTACCAAACAGTGTAGATTTGTTTTCCAATGATCTTTAGTATCTTCGGGCAGGAGACAGGTATTTTGCTAAGCAGAGAAGATTACCTCATGGTAATCGCAAAAAGTTCTCCTGAGAACATTCTTTCAATCAGGCCAAAGGCATATGGTGCCCATGTTCAACATCAAGTAAAAATTCAGCTATGAGCTCCATCCGTGTTTCAATTACTGTACCAAAACCATCCATTATAGCTCCAACAGCTCCACAATTTTGTAATATTAAAAGATAAACTCTTTTTAACTAAAGGAGGTTACCCATGAGTAGCCACTGTGCGCTATTTGCAGAGGAAGAGGTTAAAATATTGAAATATAGATAAAGCTTAACAGCTTCCTGAAAAAAATAGTTTTCTGTTAAAGTGTATGTTGAAAATACCTACTTAAATAAACTCTCACTCACTCGTAAAATAAAAATGCAAGTTTTAGGCTTATAGTTTGCACTCAAATACAGAAGATAATATTATGTTTGGGTATTTGTTTTCCTTTCCATTTTTGTGACATTCTTCTCAAATCCAGCACAAAGCTTTGAAGGCTACATTAACACCAAAGAATTTCATACTCTGTTGTCCCACATAAATATGACATAAAAGATAAGAGACGTAACCTACCTCTGTTAAATTCAACATAACACAAAGAATTGCGCAATATTCAATGCGACTTGAAGAGTAAAGCACACATATTACGAAGCACTGAAACAGCAAATAAAGCTTAAAAAAAATTAAAAAATACTACACTACTGAGTCACAAAATTATTCCTAAAGAATACTGAGAATTAAGACTATGAAACACAAAACCTAGTTCTTTTGGTACTTTTATATGTATGTGGGTATCTCAACAGGTATATCTAAGACATTAATTCACAAGTGTTACTAAATTCTACTCCTAGTGCTTCCATGATACAAGGAAGTAGTTAATTTACTACACAGACTGGGAACTGAAACAAAAGTTCATGCAAGGTATCTTGGGACCAAGCCAAGAGCTAAAATCATGTCCACCCATACTGGAGCACTGTTCACAACAAATCATCACACCGATTCTTGTAAAGTCATGCTGCCCTCAATAAAACTCAGCAGAGCTAGTATATGCCACAATTAAATGGGACACTTCCAAATGCTTATATTGGAGTCAAGTGACAGGCACAGCATTTTCCTCTTACAATATCACATTTTCATTACAGACAAACAGAAATACAATACTTACCATTCATAATTTTTACATGGTAACTTCTATTACTGGTGAGCTTTTTTATATGGTAACTTCTATTACATACCATCAAGTAAAAGATTCATTAGCCTAATTCTACCGCTCAATTCTAAAACAAACAAACAAACAAAAAGCTAGTGGACTTGTTCAATAAGTAATGGAGGTCAGGCACTGAAATCTTGCAGAGAGGTCCAAGACTGTTTCATTCCTGTAGAGACCCAGACAGTCTGGTTTAGTTCTGGACTTACAGCTCCCTTCTGACTCCCACTCTTTTCCATTGTAATTCACTTACAGATTTATATTCAGAAAAATGAAAATCAAATTCATTCCCAGGATAAACTGTGCAGCTTTCACTGCAGTCAACATAATTTATTTTCAGCCAAGATTCTTGCAGCACCTCCAACTGATGTCCTTTTACCTTGATATTAATTCTAGTGCATTGAAAATAATAGTCGTTTAAAAAAAAAAAGAAAAAAGAAAAAAGAAAAAAGGGAAAAAGAAAAAAACCTCACCTACAACCTCTCTGAGGTAATACACAATGGAACTGCAGGAACAGCGGTACTTAATTGAATCATAAATTAATGCCTCTGCTAGATGCACAGCACTGCTTATATTCTGAGGTTAAACAGTCAAAAGATTGAAAGCAGAAGGCAAAATAATTGTGTGGCTTCATAATTTTGACTTATGCTCAGGAAGACACCCCAAAACCAACAATACTGCAACTCAGAGGGTATGGAAGAGGGGGCTCAAGAACCAAAACACAGATAAAAACTACACAAGCCCAAAATGAAATTCTCAAAAAAATCAGTGAAGTCCTACTTCCCTTTCACGCAGAACAAGCTAAATGCTGTCAAGGAATTCTTCTGCTTTTTAAAAAATTCTCAAGAATTATATGTTGTAGATAAACATGGCAGACACAAACCAGCCAGTTCTGGATAACACAAGGTCTACAGAATGCCAAAATGTTTTTCTAAGTACACTATTATTTTTGTTGTATATTTGCCTTTATAGTTTTTTCCTTCTAAAGAATGATCCCCTAAGCCACCTGCCATTGCAAAATAATCATATTTACAGGATATCACAATATTCCCAAGACCAAAAAGCAGTATTTTTAGAACAGGAGAGTATCATTTTGGAAATCAATGCACTAGTGGAATGAAAACAGGTTACCAGTCAGTATGGACTGGAAGTATTTATAAAACGCCCAGAACTTTAGGAATCCATTCAGAAGAATACCAGTTCTAACTACCAGTTCTGCCTGTTTTATTACTATTTTGTTATACACATTTAGACAAACACGTACACATGGTTCCAGACAAAAGAAAGGCACTTAAAAGAAAGCCAGTTAAAAGAATTTTATGCAGATTGTTCTTCTATTTCATACAGCTACAGAGGGGAAATTCTGCATCTCAGGGTCACAGTGGAAGGGAGGTTTTTGGAATAATGCAAAAAAAAAGAAAAAGATACACAACTGTTGTTGTGATTTTTGTACATTTGTAGCCATCCTGATTAAATGATCCAATCCTACAGAATTACATGAGTGCTTGTCTCAGTAATTTATTTTGACAAGACTAAAAATATTACACGCATCCTGTCAGCAAATCTTAGCAAGATTAGGGCACAATTTTTCTCCTATTGACTAAAATGCAAGCCACACGGCCTTCATCTCCCCATTCCACATACAGATGTACAAATAATGTCGTAAGAGACAGGAGGCAATTGAGTAAACATCACTGATTGATTCTGAAAGACTACACATTTCCTCCATTATAATTAGCTTATGTGGAAAAGAGGCAGAAGCTCCATGCTTTAAAGATGTAACTACGCAAAATAGCTAAAAACTTTGCGTTGGGGGAAAATCTGGCAGATCGAGCAGGCCCAGAAAGGCAAAGGGGCCGCAGCTCCATGTCCCCATGTCCAAGCGTAGTATGGTTAAGCATGGATTCCCACTAGACGCATGCACACAAAGCACATGTATATACCACACATATAATTGTACACATGGCCAGCCACACTGACCAGACAGACACAAAGAGCACCAACAGCCTCATCCTGCTCCCCTCTGGCTGAGCAGGATGGAGGTCCACTGACAAAAANGAGGTCCACTGACAAAAAGATTCACTACATGCAATGCGGGTCCCTCTGGCTCCTGGCCTCAGACGCCCGGTTTGCCCAGTAGCTGGTCCCTGGATCCCAGCCTCCCTAGTTGCTGGCACCTGGACACATGAGCCCCCAAGGCCACAATCTCACTTGCGCACGCACAAACACACAGAGCTGACTGAGACCCCCCCTTGGTCCCCCAGCAGCCAACCCCCTATGGTCTCAGACCCCCAGAGACCCCCAGACCTGCTGTCTGTCTGGCAGCTGGCTGGCACCCTCCTGGTCCCCTCACTAGCCAGCTCCTCCCATGGTCTTGACCTCAGAGACACACACATCTGGCTCCCAGGCCACTTCACCTACTCACCAGCTAGTCTGGCTTTTCTTTCGTTAGCCATCACACCCCCATTCACACACCCATACTTGCCCCAGTTCCTGGTGCCAGGGACACACAGGCCCCCATGACCCCAGGTCCCACTCCAGTTACTGCCACTTAAATCCACTCACTCCGGTATCTCCAGTCACTGCACCACTGACATACGGTCCTTCCAACTGTGGTGTGACCCTAGCGGCTGCACTCGGACCCCGTGCACACAGAAGAGAAGCCTGACTGGGGAAGGAGTTAGAAAGGAATTTAACAAGTAGCCAGGACAGACTGCGCTGACCAGGCGTAGGGCATGCCCAGACGAGTGTGCTGATCAGCACGCTATTTGCACATGAATGGCCCTGTTTCAACCCCTCAACCCTCTACTCTCTTATCCTTGTTCATCCTCAAATCCCCTCAGTCCATCCCTTTCCCTGCCTTCGGTTTCGCCCCTGCACATCCCGTAAGTAGCCTTGTGCAAACCCAAAATGTTTACATCCCATCATGTGTCCCATACCCCTGGGGAGCAACTCCCCTCAGTCTGAAAGGTGCTCCCTTGTCAATTCATCTTGATGGTTTTCACAGTTGGATACTGGAGCTGAGACTCTGCCAGGGTCCCCAGACAGGGTGCACCCGTCCTTTGAGTCCCTAATTTGGGGTACCCCCCACCACCTATCTTTGTGCTCTTCTGGCTTTGCGGAGACCAATCCTTTGATGTGCTGATGTCCCCTGTGAAGAGCCCGGGCACAGCCAGGGCAGGAGGTTATTCAGGTTCCCCCATCTATCATTGTCTCTCTGCTCCTTTGTGGGTGTGCAGACCAGCTTTTATCGCATAACCTAACATTTCAGATTTTAATCAAACAGATAGAAAATAAATAATAACGTTCATCTTACTGCAGTGGTCTTCTACAGTGCCCTTGCTTGAAAGATCTGTGGGGGTGGGGGAGGTGTCATCATTTAGAAATAGCACACTCCTAATGTCAGATCTTGAATTGAATTCCCCTGTTCAAAGAAGGTCAAAAATTTCTCTAAGAATTTGAGCTAACTTTTGTAAATTTTAAGGAAGACATTCAGAAACTGTCCATTTATCAACTAAATCGATTAACTAAAATCTACCGTGCCAGCCACCTCATCTATTTCACAGTTACATTTGAACAGGGAGATTTTAAAAACCATAAAACCCGACCACAATTTTAGGTATGGTTCCACTTTATGACTAAGCTAATAAAGTGGGGTGTGCTTAGAGCTTGTGCTCTGCAGGGCAGTTGATCCCATCTTCTCTACTGTGACAGGCTTTGTGAGTCCATAGCTTCAAGTGGAGTAGGTTTGTCTGGCTAATTTGGAGGAAAAGCTGTTTGTTTTGTTAGAGACTAGGTTTCTGTCACATCGGCCAGTTCGATGAACTCGCCCTATGACTGCTGTAGGGAGAGGAGAGAACCAGGACAATGAGGCCAAGGAAAACAAGAGCAAGACTACTCTTTTCAGCAGTAGCCAGACATTGAATTGACTTAACATCATCAAAATTTATTAGCATTAGCTTACACAATCTTGTTCTCTTATTATATTATAGAAACAGAAAGGGCTCCAAATTTACCCTGTTCAAGCCTTCATTTTCAGTAACTTCTCCTTCAGTCCATTTTTAAGGTAATTATCTCCATCTCTTTATTCTCAATATCCTTTTGAAACTCCCTCTAATTCTGTAATGTCCCTCTGTCTGGGCCGGTATTACAGACTTGAAAAAAGCGTGTTTCTTTTTTTAAAGTACTCTTTATCCTTTCCCTCAGTCCTCCTACAATCCTGCTTGTTTTCTGCTCAGAATGGAGAAAACATGCCAATGATTAATGACACCACTGTAATAGAAGATCTCAAGTACCTCTACAAGTATTACAATACAAATAGAGTACACCCAAACATGCCCCCTATAAATGACCTAACAGGGTTATAGAGGAAGAACAAACAGAAGTCTTGTTTCGGTAACAAATTGTTTGAATGTGAAATCTGAATATAGAGTCAAAAGCCCTGGTGGGGAAAAAGCCCCTACAAATAAAGAAGAAAACAGAAGCCCCCAACACCAAACTACTGCTATATCATTAGACAGAAAGAGTCATTAAAGGAACTTGTGCCTTGGACAATCACTTTTCCTTTGCTACATGTATTACTTACTGGATGGTTGTGTCTAAAGTACCAAAGTAAAAAAAAATTCTTAAAAATGCTCCCCCAAAACAATACTAAATAGTTTTCACTGGGTACAGAATTTCATTTTTCCTCCTATGCCAGGATACAAACCAGAACAAATTCCTGAAGAGAAGAAAAACATTTAAAAAAAACAAAATATCAGGCTTCCTCTGGCACAGGAACTGCCAGGTGTCTGCCACTGGCTGAACACAGCTTACTTTTCCTTGTTTTTTTTAAAGTCACTTAATGAACTGCTCAGGATATAATTATGCAGAAGTAAAATGAACTAGAACTGAAACTTAATCTCCATCTATGTATGCAAATCATCAGCAAACAGTCAATGTGATCTGTGATCAGATCATTAGCCTTTACGACAGCACTCTTCAACAAATTGTCTCCAATGGCCAAAATGACTTCTTTTTTTCCCCCCAATAAAAAACCACCTTTGTTCTGCTTCAGTGATAACCACGTAACATTGCTTGCATCCATAAAATAACACAATCAAAGCAGTTTAAAAGCCAATTTAGGAAGTAACAATCAATAGCTAACTGTCATTTTAACAACTTTAGGATGATTTGTAGTTTGCTGTTTTTAATTGGGACTGTAGTTAAAATCAAATGCACATGCTTGAGTGAAAATACAATCATAAAAAAGGTAATTAATACAATGGTGTCTTTTGGGACAAGAAACACAATTCTAAAGTTTATAAAAGTGTCATTGGTGCTAGCACATACTACAAAAAAATCCCCAAACACTGGAAACTGCTGATTGCATTTCAGGGGTTAAATATGCTACAACAGTAATTACTAGTATCTAGATGCAATAGGGTAGAATTACTTACATCTGAATAAGATATTTTGGATTAATAAATCACATTAACAACTTTCCAAAATGTTCTTATATTCAGCTTTGACTTGTGGCTGGAACAGGGTCCATTTACATTTAAATATAGCAGGTATTCCAATGTTAGTGAGTAACTGTACTGGCGAAGATTAAGTATTTATGTTTGTATGTAAAGTTTTTACTTCTTTTTGCACATTTAAAGTGCTTATTCAAGAAAGATCAACAGGTTACACTTTCTATTATAAAACATCATATTAATTTTTACCTTGAATGTGACAATTACACTGATTTATGGTAAATTTAGAATATGATTTTGAAGAATAAGACTTTCATTTTATCAAAGTATTTGGTTTGTTCTTTCATATACATGATAACTCAACTTGCAAATCACCTCTGTATGTATAGATTCACTTTGGCTTATTGAAAAAACATGCAAAAAAGTACACAGAAAATTGTTTAATAAAAAACAATTTACGAATACACGAAAGGTGTACAACTGTTTACAGTCTGTTCCACTTGTGCGTACTGCAGATAGGCATTTTTTTCCTAACTGAAATCTTCACCTATCTTCTAAAGCAGCTCCTGGCTTAAAACAGGATTCCTAATATTTGGGATCATAATTTTGTTTGCATTTAAGCCTTCTCAACTTCATGGGAAGCTACATGAGACAACCAACATATCTTTGGCAACTTGAAATATGTTTCTTTATTCACATAATATGGAACTGCTCAAATGAAATTCAATAGAAAAAAATCCTCAGAATCAGCATTTTTTTCCGCGCTTTCAGGAGGGGAAATTATGACTGGATCTTGAGTCTTAATTTCTTCTGCACAATTATAGAAAACTTATGACATTTAACCAAAGCAGTTTCAAAGCTCTAGCCATAGAACCCCCAAGGTTGGGGTTTTTTTTCCAAAATCTTGGAAAGCAACTTTAAAATAATTCAAATTCTAATAGTTAAGTAGAGTTAGTATAGTTAAATATTCTGTTCCTGAACATTTTATACATCTTGCTGTCCTTACACGCTAGATAACCTTCCAGAAAAGACGAACAAACACCTAAAGCCATAAAATAAAGGAATACACTGTGACCAATATGAGATTGCATTTTGTACATAAACAGACTTTTTTTTCCAAGTATCAAATATGAAAGTTAATAGATATCAGCACTGGAAGAGGAGTTGGCTTCTTCAGTGTACCTAAAATATTCTTCTTCTCTATATAAATATCCAAACTAATAGCTAGCCAGCCAAGTAGAGAAAAAAATAGCACATGTATCTTTGTACTAGAAACCAAAACATCTTCAGCCTACACAGACTTAAAAATATAAAAAAACCATACTAGACCATCTTCTTCATTCTTCTAATGCAGCATGTCTATAATATTTCCACATCTCACCTTGTGTGTAGCATCAGGCTAGCTAAGTGTCTTATTAGTCAGTGCATACCAAGCACTTAGCTTAAGAAATGTCAAGAGAGGACCCCATTCCCCAAAAAGACTTAGTGTCTAAACAAACCAATGGACTTTATGGTCAGAAAACATAAACCAAAACAGGTAGAGGGAAAGAAAAATTATTTGCATAGTGTATACTTAATGGGGGGCAGGAAGGGAAGAGGGGTAAATTGGTGGGCTTGTACAAAACATACCATCTTAATGCAGAATTTCCTGCAACACCAAACTCCCTTTTTACAAATTTGTTTTCATTTACATTAAGAGTTCTTTCCCCATTTCCCACCCCCATCCCAAAATTCTTCTACATTTAAGTATTAAATACATAGATTGTTTTATAAGTAAAACCTCTGAGTTTTCAGGGCGGAAAATCAAAATACAATAAACCCAAAATGAAGTTATAAGGCATTAAAAGATGACTTAAAAAAGGACATTTATTATAGTTCTGCACCTTACCTCCTGCAGGGTTGGGGTTTTTTGTTTTGTTTAGGGGTGGTTTTTGTTGGGTTTTTTGGTAAAAGACAGAATCACTCACTTTACGTACTGGGCATGACCATTTGCAATCCCAGTAATCTAAAGCAATGCAGAAAGTGGACTGGGAGAAGGAAGAAAATTCCAACTGTGAAACCAAACATCTAACAGCTTAGCATCTCAGGCTTACACATAAACTCAGCTTGCAAGGCCAAAATGTGCAGGAGTCCCCTGAGTTTCTCATAAAATCAGTTCCTTCAGTGTTTTATTATGTTTTTCCACTGTTCAAGATAAACAACAGAACCTCTGCTTTCCTAGAGAGTAACAGTAGATTTCAATAGGAATTCACATTTCCTTATACAAACAAAATTGCAGGCAGAATAGTCGCATGACAGCATGTTCATCCACTGTTTTACTATCCACATAAAGAAAACAAGGAAAAAGAAAAGGTAACGTAAGTTGGGGGTTAATTTTTGTTGTTGTTGTTTTGTTTTAATAAAAAAAGCTACAAGATTTTTCTCTTAGGTAATACTCCCACTACGTAATTTGTGTTCTCATGATTAAAAAAAGCTCTGGGAATTTTAATTGGTGAAAAACCTCTGATTACTTAGTAAATCAGTTTTCAACTCCAGAAAAATTTAGTTGGCCTTTTTTTCATATTGTTGAAGATTAGCTAGACTTTGCCAAGTTTAAATTACACAAGCTATGCAGTTGCTTCAGCTAAAACACACTTTATGCATTTATTGAACAATGCAACAAAGGATAAAAAAAGCAACGCTGACACCTCACAGTGTAAGGATACATAAAAATTATTAAATAAACAGCAAAAAGCCACTTACCTTCCAGACTCATGAATTCCTAAAATGACACTAGATAATAGAACATATGGAGAGATGCTTATGATCTTTAGCAAGGGCTGAATCATCTTCATGTAGATGCTGTGAATAGCCCCTGTATGCATACTGACATCATCAGTAAAGACTTGGAGGCAGGGGATACTATGGTAACCATGCAATGTGCTGAGAGAGAGAAGCCTTTAATTGCTTTAACAACTTCCTGAGGCTTGTGCCACTGGGCTTCCATTTGCTCAGAAGGAAATGAAGGTTGTCACAGAGGCAACGAGTGTGACACTATGCAGAAAAAAAACCACTGAATCCTGAATCTATTAATTGTGATGTGACTTTTTAAATGACAAGTGTCATAGCCTGAACGCATTACTGAAATTTTCTGACGTCTGCAAGATCTGCCAGGAGCCATAGGTCAAGAAATAATAGTGTCAGGTAGCAATTTCATAAGCGTTTGTATTTCATTTTTTCTATTTGCACACGTTGATACCACCACATTGACATGCTCTCTTCTTCAAGTCACAGCATAGTTTTAAGTATAGAGTGTTATTCTGTACCGGAGAGTCAAAGACTGATCACAATAGAACATAAAGTCTATATAAATATAAACTGGCATGCTGTAATGTGAGGTATTTATCCCAGTATTCTCTCTCTCTCAACTTCAATAACTATCTGCCAATATATCACTTATGAAGGACAAAGCTCAAGTAAATATTACCAGCAGTGACATGATATGGCCAATGGACAGCTGAATAAGTTTTGGCTAAGCTTTCCAGAAAACCACAGTATTACCACTTCATTTTGTATGCAAACAGCTCAGCTAGGGTTTATTTGTTTTTTCAAAACTAAAGAATAACCACATGACTAACGACCCAATCAGAATTGCACAAAACCAAAATGGAAGCATAGGGGATGGAGGGGAAAAAGGACTAAAGAAACCTTCAAGTTACATTGGCTTTAGTTTAGCTCAAGGCTGCAAGTTAGAATCTTGAAATTAATTTTATTTCTCCCTTAAAGACCAGACTATTGGGTAATCTTTGATAGTTTCTATTACAATCCAATCCTAACCTCTCCCTCCCAACTGCTAGAT
>RSEF01000031.1:46997580-47013772 GCA_003993805.1 Himantopus leucocephalus | reverse complement strand
CTGGTATAGTGGAAGGTGTCCCTGCCCATGGCAGGGGGGTTGGCACCAGATGATCTTAAAGGTCCCTTCCAACCTAAACCATTCTATGGTAAGAAAGAAAGGAGGGGAGAAATAAAAATCTTTTCTTTTTTCAAATGATACCTGAACAAACTTATTCATGCTGTCATCGTATTCCACCCGCACAGATTTACTGACTATAGATTATGCTACAATTTCAGTGGTGATTAAGATATATTCCAAATATAAGAATGTTTTACAAATTGTTCTGCTACTAATAATTGTAAATAATTCCAACTATTATTGCTGAACACAGCTAGTAAAATACCTCTTTTCTTTCGAAATTATGTAATTTCTGCTTATCTTCCATACAATCAATCAGGCCCTAAAAATGAAAGCATATGCCTAACTTTATGTTAACTAAGTTATGCTTTAACTTGAAATTTTTCCAATGCTAAAATCCCTTTCTAAGTATCACCACAGAAAGGAACTTATATGTGTCTTAAAATGTTTTTCCACTTAAATATGTAACTTAAGAGTGCATGATAAGAAAAATGTTTTTAAATTGTATTTACTTAAGTTGCATTTTTCTTTTTCTCTAAATCAGCTGCTGGAAAGTACAGAGCAGGCATATTTATTATAACAACTTCTCTAACAGAAGTAAAAACATTTATTTGACATAACACTGAACATATTTCTATATTATTTTCAATATACAATATGGATATGTGAGAAAGACCAACTGGTAAGGGAAAATGAAATTACTCACCAGGTTCTATAAATCCAGCAAGACAGGTAAACAGTCCTGGGGGAAAGCTCTTCTGCCTAGCTAAAAGGCAGTGGTTCCCATCTGGATGGATGACTTGCATTATCACAACGGGATCTGTAAGGGACATGAAAGGAAAATATTTTGACATTTGAGGGACTTAAAAGCAGTAATAAATTTCAGCCTATTCTATATCAATGCATGTAAATACAAATAAGATACCTTTAAGTGACTGAAATCAGAATTGTGTAGATGCCCAGAGCAAGTTATTTTACTTCACTTTGGTTTTTCTCCCCCTGCAAGATAACTGATTATTTTGTTTTGCAACATACATGCTTAGCAGAAGCAGTTTACTAGCCTAGGCTTGAAATGCAGGACATAAATTACTTGCAACCAAAGCACACAATCTGTTCAGAGTATCAGCAATACCAACCTAGCTATGCACCCAGCACATAGCAATTATTTCTGCAACAAAAACAGTTTACTATCACCTCCTCTGCACGCACAGGCCTGAAGAATGTACTTTTGACTCAAATACAAAAAAAGAGACAGATACTCTAGTTACAATGTAAATACTGACTACACTTTCAACTTTTGCTTTGTTGACAGTTTGCTATCAATCTCTCATCTGATATTGCACTTCTACCTACTTTCTCACTTCTGGTCATTTTATGTATCTTTTTCTTTCTTGCTTAATACCTTCTCCTATTGGTATAATTCTTTTTGCCTTGCCTTTCTGCACACTGCTTATCTATGACCTTTTTCCCTTTTTTACTGTTATCTATCTCTTAAGTATCTCACTGTTTGTTTTTAATTTTTTCTATCTACCTCTGCCTTTATTTATTTTTTTTCTCTTGCTACTATTTTTCATAGGGTTTTTTTTGGTCAAAAACACCAGTATTTTCTCTGTATGAAAAGGCTTGATTAAACAACCACTATAAACAACAATTTCAAAGATTGTTGCCCTGGTCAAAGCTATCTGCCACGCGGCACAGTGTAGAATATGTAGTGCTCCTGTCTGCAAACTTTCTTCAGACGAGCATCGGTAGAAAATGCTGGTTCATTAGTCTTTCCTATACAATCCCATTCCTTCTCCAAGTTTGTTGTGCTAGAGGCTGTAAAGAAACAACCACCAGTGTTTTAGCAAGCTTCTCTATAGTCCATAAGACAGAAGAATATGGCAAAATTGCCTTGATTACTACAAAGATATACCTCGAGCATGTAAGAGAACATGAAATTCAGAAATGCAGCACACATACAAGACAGGGTAGGGGAAGGAAAGGTGATCAAAGAGTCACCAAATGATCTGGGAAAAGAAGCATAAGTTCTTTTTCCTTCCTTGTTTCCCCATCAGTAACGTAGTACACTTCCTTTGCAACACATGAACAAAAGGAGCTATAGAAGACTGTCTATACACGCTTATATTCTGAGCGGAAATAGGCCTGGCTGTTTGCGACTGACAATGAATAGTGAAAGCCAGTGAGGTTGGCTAATACAGTCAAAGTGGTGTTACAGGAAAATGAGCACTGTATCAGAAATCTGATACAGGGTCAAATTTGATACTGAGGTATTTCAAGCTCAGATGGCTTGCGTAAGGTGAGAAAACAACATGCAGGGGACAATGTGACCCTTTGTACTGTTAATAACTCATTCATGTTGTTGGAACTTCTAATTGATACTATTCCACTGCAATAAAGACTGGTATTGTCACAGCAATTCTTTGTCACAGACTACTGCAAGAAAAAGAAGCCTGACCTACTTAATCCTAAATAGACCTGAGATACGTTTACTCTGGGGAGAGACAAGTACGTAAGACCTGGGACAGAAGCAAGCAGATGAAATACCTAAAAGAAATTGATTTACATGTATATAATAGTACAAACAAGCCACTTTTGACCAAGTTTATCCTACAATATTCTCACCAACTCTTGGATATGATGTGTTGTGAACACCTTGGAGACTGGGACAACCTTCTTTTAAGCAAGTTTTCTTGTAACCCCCTTCTTCAATCTTGGTTGTACTCCCACACGTTGGGCAGAATCGGTAGCGGTTGTGCCATGCTAGAACAGATCTAGCCTGGGCTACTACTCCTTTAAAAGGAATACATTGAAAATACACAAAATCAAATACTAATTCATGCAAGCTTTTAACGGTATTGAAAAAGCAAGTAGTACAGTTTAACACAAAAATCAAAGTAAGACTGTGGCTTGAATTGTAATCTACTACAAGAGAAGGTGAGTGATGTGAGTTATTCAGATCTTGTTCTTTGTAGCATAACACATACAATAAAACACAGTACTAAATAGCTACTGATCAGTTGCTTGTTTATGCGTTCAGAAGCAAATTCATCTGGATCAATATACCCTGTTTCTCACAAAAGTTACTCTGTCTGGGCAAAGTGCCAGAATCATACCTTTTCCAGATGACCATTTTAGGGTTACTACAGGTATTGACATAATAATGTGTTGTTCCATTTAAACTTCAGGTGCAAGCCAAGCTTGCTCTTTATTGTTCTGTAAAAGCAAAACTGTTACAACAGCAGTTAACATGTCCATAATGACATTAATTCATTTTGGGATCCTGACTTTCGAACACTTGCTCACACTGTTTCCTTCTCAGATGGGTATGCAACATGCACTAAGGACTTAGTTTCATTTCTTGTAATGAAAACTCAATAATGGAAGATTTTTTTCTTGATTTTAGAACATTAATGCACATACATTAATATTTAAATAGTACCATTTCTAAAACCATGATGATCAATAGATTTTACAGTCTAATACTTGCCATTGCAGATGTTAGCCCTTTGCACATACTCTTAACATAAAAATTTATCACAAAATGACTGACAGACTTTTAAAGTATTTCTAAAGCCACTGAAAGTAACAGATTCCTTTGCAGTGGCTTTGTCCTTGCATTATACCTCAGTGAATGCCAAAGTGTATCTTTCTAATTACACATTTGATAACTGCTGCATTTTATGCATCTTACCAGCTTCTTTTTCAGGTAGTAGTAGTAGTGCTGGCATTGCTGGATGAAGAAAGTCACAGTCCTCATGCTTCTGTTTAAATTTCTCAGCAGAAGCAGAATCTACGCTAAGAGCAAACCAAGCGACTAACCCATCCTCTTCATCTTCTTGCAGAGCTCTTCCATTGCCAGGAGCCAGCAGGCTCATGTGGAACTGAAGTTCAACTCCAAGAAAAATCAAGGTGCCTTCTTCATCTTGGTTCATGCACTGCTCCACATCCTTGTGGCAGAGCCTGCAAAGCTTTACTTCTGACTGCCGGGAGCTCTTTATTCCCCCACACGAAGTGACGAAGGGACTTAGATTTGAGAAGACAATGTATACTGTAGTTGGATGGCTTTGTTTTTTGCTTAGCCATTTGTAATCTGTTCTTTTATCGCTCCTTCTGTCCAGAAGTGTCAAGCCAAAATAATTCTCATATTCTTTCACTTCATTTGACAGAAAATTAGGGCTCTGCCCATCCTTCACATTAGCCAACAAATTAGCTATGTGCGTGTACCCCCAAAATTTAGCAATGTCCAGAGCTGTCTGCCTTGATTTATTAACAATGGACCTGTCACACCTAGAGAAACAGAAAAGAACAGTGGTCAGCAGGGTAAATATGCTTAGGAAGAGTCCCGATGCTGTATTATTCTTACTTACAGCATATACATCTGATACTATTAGTGTGCAAGAACTTTTAGACACTCTGTCTATACTGGGGCACTCTTTAGAATAAACACTTAGCGTTATGGTAATGAAAGTAATCATACTTCATTTTCTTTTGCTAAGGCCAGATTCTACATTTTTGTTGATCCACTCCAGATTATGACTTATCAAGGTTCATGCAATACTACAACAGCAATAAATTAATGAAAATCCTACACATTGCATCAAGAAAAAAAAAGAAAAAGCTCAAGATCATTTACAGATACAACTTTGCAAGCCAGGCTACAGGTCTCTTCTGAATAATCAGTAATGCAAAAAAACCCCAGTTTAACTAGCATTACTTTCTAGAAGCTACCAAAAGCAGTATCAAAACATTTACAATAATATATTTACCATTAATTAAATAAGAATCAAGAATACAGCCTCTCCTGAGTGAGAGTTAGCACGCTTACAACTGTGGTGCTGGCCCTGTGGGGATCTCTTTGTTACCCAAATGTCTGCAGAATGACACTGACGAGGAAATGTTGCCCCATGACATATATTTAAATATTAGCCCCCTCATCCCCCCCTCAAACATCTGAAATAGACTGGGGATGACTGTGAGGTCAAAAATAATGCACTTTTATTTTTTGTCAATTTTAATTCACATGGACAGGTAAAACAGACATTTCACTGTAAACTACAAATTATACAGTAGATGTGGTGCCAGACTAATCAGTTTTTAAAACCAGAAGATGGCAGTATATTAATTTGCTGATACACAGCTAACTGTACCACAGGCAAGACTGTTCTGACTTGAGATTTTACACTAACCTCAATAGTTTTTGAGAGAGTTTGACTCTATTTTAGAAAGGCATTCAAAACTTAATTTACAAGGTCTTGGTGCTAAAGAAACTGCTGTTGCCCATTTATCTTTAAAGATTAAGTCTCCTTTAGGAAAATCTTGCCTAATTCCCTACTTAATTTCCTATCTCGCAGCCACTGAATTTTGTTCTGATTTTGTTTTCCCCCTTCTATCTGCTCAGGTACGTGCCAACTGTGATCAGGCTGCTATTCAGTGTCCACAATAGTGGCCTGAACTTTTAGACCAACAAGATCTTTTTTTCCAGTCTACAAACATTTCCTATAGCTTTTCTCAAACATGGATGAATATAAAAAAAAAAATTACTAGCTTTCCAGGATGAGTGTTTGGAATGTTATGTAATACTACCTTCAAAGACATTCATGTTTATATATCCAGCAACTGTATTTGTCCAAATGATGACTAAGCATTAACTAAAATGAGACCAATGAGGCCACAGTATCACCTCAGGAGCTATATTCAATTGCCTAAGAGAATGGCCCTGAAAAGGACATTTACAAGCAGATATTCACTCTTTTTACAGTAAGCACAATTTAAAAAACTGTTATCCTATTTACCAAACTGGTAAATTCCCCAAAATCTCAAAAGATTCCTCAATACACAGATTATTTCAATCAACAAAATCTTGCACTGAGATACTCCTCTACATGCTAGAATGTACTCATACAGTACAAAACAGCAGTTCATCTCATGCTCCATGCTGACCCCCAGCAGAAGGCACAGCACCAGGGTAGGACTGAAAAAAATGAAAGGGTGGGATGATCACTGGAGGCTGTAGAATGCTGTGCCTGAGATTACTCGTAACTACAGAATGAACTAAACTTCCTTGGTTCTGTAATTAGGGGTGCAAAAAGGAACAGACTGGGCTTGACTAATGTGGAGCTCAGTTGAACTGCGTCACCTGACTCTCACCCTTCATTTTGAAATGTTTTCCATTTGAAATACTTGGATCCCGACTTTATTTGGGCTTCAAAAGAATCTTCTTTGGGGTCTCAGGGAGAATGGTGAACCGTTCTTTGCTTTTCTGAGTGTCTTGAAAAAGAACAGCTGACTTGAAGACAGACAACAAGTATGATAGCAAGTTTTTGACAAGCAGTGAACATGCTTGGTGTCATACTGACTGAAGAAAATAATGTGACAGCTCAAGGAAAAAGTGAATTGTCCAAAAAATACGAGACAAATGAAAGTCATCAATCAGTAACTTTGGTAAAGGTGTGTCTGTCATGTCCTACTTAACAGCCAGTATGTCAGCAAACATTCTGCACTGTAACATAGATGGAAGTGGATTACAAATAAAGTTTAGACAAAAAGCCTAAGTGGAGCAATCAAATATACCAAATTTATACTCTGCACAGTGTCTGGAATGGAATACAAACTTTGTTCTATTCTCCTCTGAGAGGAGTGACAGTATTTCCTTGAAGATCAAAAAAAAAATTTTAGAGATGTCGATAACTTTTAAAGAGTTTCTTAGCAAATATGGAAAGCATGATGCAATAGCAGAATCGTTATAAACACACACAGAGTACCATTTCCTGATTTTTAACCCTGAAATTTCTGCCACTATCTGTCAGGTAAATTTACTTTTCTGAGATCAAGTTGAAAGGGGAAGAAAGGGATTCAGGCAAGAACTCTTCAATGGGATCTACTAAACAGCTTACCCTTTTTCAAGAAGAATCTGCACAACCTCAAGGTGTCCATTTCTGGCACCATACATCAGGGCTGTCCAGCCGTTATCTCCAGCTACATTGATAAGTGATGGAGAATGACTGAGCAACGCTTTCAGTTTGGCTGCATCTCCAACAGCAGCAAAATTATGCAGCTGAGAAACCATGTCCTGATGGAGGTTCTTTTCAAAGTCTGTCATTATGTCGACCAAGTCAGAGAACAAAAATGCCTGAAAACATATTCATCATTAGTAAAAGGATCTCAGTAAAAGCATTAAGTATAATGCCATACAGATAACCAACACTGTCACCAGAAGTATGGACGTAACAGTGAAATTCTTATAATTGGCACCACACTGTTATTCCCAACCAGATCTTCGTCCCACACATCTCCAAATCCAGTGAAATTTTATCCCAATAATCAAGACTAGTTTTAAAGAGACTTAAGGAGAGAAAGACTTTGCTATGAAGTTTCTTTAAACGTGAAAAACACGCTCTTGGTTACCCGATTGCACACACACGAGACAGAACAATACAAAACCTCACTCCCAGAAATGCGCCTCAGATGCTTTGGAAACAATGCGAAATGATCGCAAGAGGGTTAAGCCCCTTTGCAGGCTGAGGGACATCTCCAAACAGTGAGAGATTACCTCAGTAACTTCGCCTCCGCCGCCGACCGCCCACCCTTCCGCCCCGGCGCAGGGCCGCGGGGACCGCTGCTGGCACCCGCCACCCGCGCAAAACAACGACAGCTTCTGTTCCGTAGGCGGGTGCTGCCCGCTCCACTATCGCGTCTCAAAAGACACACGCAAAAGCGCACCATTTTCTCCACCGGGCCCCAAAATCCGACGACGACCCCCGCCCGTCCCGCCCGAGTGACTGACTGACTGCCGCGNCCCCCCCCCCCCCCCCCCCCCCCCTTCGCGGCGCGGGGTCGCAACCACCTTCCCTCCCCCACCGCCGCTCGGCGGCACGGCAGCGGGCGGGAGTGTTTGGGGTGCGCGGCGGGAGCCGCGGGAACGGGGCCGCCTTAGCGTAGGGCTCGGGCGGCGGCGGCGGCGCTGCTGCCGCCACCCCGTTACCGTGAGTGGCCAGGGCGGCGCGGCGGGGAGCCGGACTTGCCTAGGCAGCGGCGGCGCAAGGCGGCGGCGTCCCGGTGCTGCGGCGGGTAGCGGTGTCCGGGCGTGTAGGGCGGTCCGCCCTGGTGCTTGACCGGTGCCTGCAGCGGCCGTCGTCTTCTCGGGGGCAGCGGGGGCGGGCAGGGCCGCGGCGAGGGCGGAGCAGCGCTGGAATGGCCGCCCGTTGGCAGAGCGTTGGTGCCGGGTGGGCCAACCTGCTGGAGGGGTGGAAGAGGAGGCGGCCATTTTGTGCGTGAGGCGGGAACCGAGGTGGTCGTAAGGAAGCGATGAGGGGGGTTTTCACCTGTGCTGGGGGGATGGCACACCAGCTAGCAATGGAGTATGCCAGTACCAGTGGGAAAAGTGGAGCAAATGAGGTGCCGTGGCGGGGAAGAAGAGTTAGCAGGGAAGTGGGAATGATGAGGCAAGCCAGAAGATCGTTCCAGTACAAGTGTGTGTGTTCAGCCTAAGGAAAGCTTGGGGAAATCAAAGCTATGCCAGCCCTAGAGAAATGAACGTGGGCCTGTTGTTCCAGTACTTAACTAGCCTTCTGCCGGATTTACCAGAAATGTTACCCAAGTGGCAAACCTTAGCCCAGTACCGGGTAGCCTAAAGTCCTGATCTTGGCCTTGAAGTTTCAGAGAATAAGAACACTGTTCTTTTAAAATCCAGTTACTGGAAAACATAAAAACCATTGGGGTTTCTTTTTACTTGCCTTTGGAGTCTTAGAGTTGGGAGGATTCATGTCTTCAGATTTCTTCAACACCACATAGCTTCAAAACCAGAAGAACTGGACCGCTTTTGTTCCTGGTGCTTTAAGAAGACATAGTGTATTCCCAAATCCATGTGTTACTACCATAGTGCCATATATTTCAGGTATTGAGGGAAGAGGATGAGAAAAATTGTGACTGGGTCTTGTCAATCCCAGTAGTGGCACATGTAATTGCTTTATTTTGTGTAGTAATGGATAGAAAAACGTAACCTCGCCTTAATTTTTAAAACGTGTAACAATGTCATAATTATTTTTATAAAAGGTATAAAGCTTATGTAAGTTACTATTTTTTTGCAACATTTGCAGTTCTAAGTTTTGGGTTTTTTTTTTTTAGGTAGTTGTTCAGGAGGCACCTTGAAACAACTTCACACAGATAATAAACTTCAATTTGTAACAAAAGACAAACAGCTGAAACCAATGAGACAGTGGGGGTAGCTGAAATAATGCTCTGATAATATTTTGCCAATGACAGGTTTGGTGTAGCAGCTGGGGTAGTTATTACTAGGGAACAGCACATAAGAGCACCACCACGTAGGAATGATGATTCCAAAGTGTGCACATGCTCGCTCACAGAGGAAGGCATCTCAAGGGTACTCAAAAGTTGCAATTCCTCACCCAAAGTGGGCAAGGGCTCACTCAAGAATATCCAGAAGAAGTATTCACTCACCAAGGGCGGGGGTGATGGCACTCAATGCCCAGAGTTGCCTTGGGTGGTGTCCCAGTCCCAAGGGGAGAGACTGTTTCTGACCACAGACCTGCTGCTCTGCGATGAACCACTCAAAGGGGGTCTCTGGTGGGGGCCCCATTGTATAGCCTGGACAGATCTGGACTGTGGTCGTCTATTGGTCATGGTCTCAAGGCTCCGATGTTAAGAGCCCTAGTCCGTGGTGGTGCTGGTGGTGTGTGGGCTCCTGCCACCCTTTAAAGTTAGCTTTCACACATCATAGTAAGTGGCTTGCTGAACATAGTAGACAGTACGAAGTTTATGTATGTATTATGTGGTCTTCGTAACTCTTCAGTAAGCAAGCGTTAAAGTCCATAGTTGGTGTTCTTAAGTTCTGTACTCTTATTAAAGCTTCCTCAGCAGAGGGTCAAACACATGAGAGAAAACTCCTTTTAGAAACAATGCAGATACAAACCAGTGAATGTGCATGAAGAATTCATAAGAGTATTCTTCCAGATAGGAACAAATGAAAAAGGTAAGGGATGTAATTGTAATTTTATTCACCCAGCTGGGAACTAGGCATATCCTATGTGATGCAGGTCATGTGCCCATAAGCAATTATTTCCACTTGGTGAAGGGGTGCCACCAGCCCTTCAATAGCTAATGCCTGAAGTATTTTTTTTCTCCTATGATGGTTAATGGCTGAAGAAGAAAATAGCTTTGTCATTGTAATAGGCAAAGGCACAGTTTCAATACATATGCACCCAAAAGTCTGCACCAGACAGGTTGTTCCTCACCAGAGACCAGCATTAACTGTGTTCTGTGTGAACTGCTAGTATGCTTGGAGTATAGCTGGTGACTCTCCAAGGTCTAGGCTCTGCAGGACACTTACTTTTTTTGGCATAGTGGTTGAGATTTCAAAATTTTTGTGTGTCTTCCTCACCACCATATGCCTTTTCCAAATTTGTGTGCTACACAAATGACAATATTTAAAATAACAGGGATTGTGCTATGTACTGTTGCTGCGGTGCTTGCATGCACTAATCTATTACTCAAGGGCAGTGCCGTTGTTGAATCATAACGAGTATTTCAGAAGTCTGGGAATGTATGATCAGAAATAAATAGTTAAAGGAAGCAATTCTTTTTCTTGCTGATGGAAGAGTACGTTCTCTGTGTCTTGACATAATGTCAGCAGTCATCAACTTGCATGATTGTAAGTACCTCAAGTGGAATTTGTGCCATGTCCCAGTGCATCATTGCAAAAATAACATAGTACCCCGTGTTTTAAATATCAGTAAATATAATAAAAAATTGAATGGGAATTTAAAACGATCATAACATACCAACTCTTGAGTTTGAAAATGTTTTAGTTCTTGTGCTGGATCAAATGTTACAAATTCTTGTGAATGTGTAGAACTTTATTTAATCACTGAGCTGAATTTTCTAAGACCAATTTAATGGTTCTTTACAATTAAACTATGCAGCAGTAACTTGCTTTAAAAGCATTTTTTTTCCTTTAATGTATTCAGCATCTAAGTAGAGCTCACTGAGGAGGTCAGAGTGGTGCCAGGACTTGGGTGTGCCGTAATTCTTGAATTTTATGATAAGTAAATAAATACTGGCCAGTATAGGCTTTGACTTGACTGAGTCCATTAGCTCTGTAGTAGCGGGGGAGCATTGCTATAAAGGTGTATTTGTAAGGCTTCTGGAGTTTGAGGTTGTCAGTGTGAGAATGGAAATGGATGCTGTGCCGCTAATTCACTCTGATCCTGAAGGAGACTCTGGTGGCTCTGTATTGATAGTGACTAATGATAGTCTTTTCAAAATGCTTGCTGATTACAGCAGACAGCAAACAGGGAGTAATATCTGAATGCTCTGATGCCCTATTCATTTTGTGCTGCAGCCTGTAGAAAAAATTGCATGTGCTGTAAAGAATGTACCAAGGTGCCATTGGGAGCACTGCAGCATGTGGAAAAAACAGAGTTAGAGTGCCTGCAAGAAGTGAGACACTGCTCCTGTTAGCCTAAAAGATGGCAAAATGATAGTACAAATGGGAGAGAAGCAGTCTGAAGAGAAGTGTTGATCCCCGGTTGTTTCATAACCTTAGCTGCAAAAACTTGGCAATACATAGTTATTGTGAAAATAAGCCCGTAGTATTTTTATGGAGAAGCTGCAGAAGAGACCTCTCTGAGCCAGAAACTAAGTTTAGGTTCTACCAGAGCATGCAGGTATTCAGGGATTCCAAATGCCTGAAGGGTTAAAAAAACCCCCAAACCTTAAAAGGAAGAAACTTGAAGAGAATACTCTGAACTTCCTTTGTTTGAAGTGGATGTGGTATACATAAGGAAAAATAACATCTGAACGTATGACTTGTGACCCTCCCTCACTGAGCGTTCTTAGAAGCAGTATCTCTGGGATCTTACTGTTTCAGGCTCTCAAAGCCTGCGTGTCTCTCCGAAATTAGTAGTTAGAAAGTGACTGCAATAATAAATGACAATGTAGACTATTGAATTTGGAATATGTTTTTTCTGGGATTCATTCAGACTGTCACACCTCACATACAAGCAGTAAGTATTTTTCTGTGGTGGGTTAGTGTCATCAGACCTTGCTGTAAGATGCAGAGGTTTTGGTGCCTGGCTGTTAACCCTGAGAATTTAGGTGCCTGACAGTTTAATGCTTTGCACTGTAATGCACCCAGGGAGAGACAGCTCTGAAACTTGCAATGTCTTGTCCTTAAACATCCTTTATTAAATGAGATCTTGGAGACCTGTCAATCTGAGAGACTTATCACCTCCCTATATGCAGATAGCATTGTGAAGATACTGCGTCTGTAGAAGCAGCAAGCTATGTGGAAACCGACAGTACACAAGAGTGAAGAGAGTGTAGCTATTACTTGCTCCTACGGTGTGATCTCAGTAGATTGGTCTGCCTTTTTAAGCCTAATGAGTCTTGGGCTGGCTGACCATGTAACAAGCTTTATTCAGATATCTGCTCTGCCTGGGCAGCGAACATCTGTAAAGAAAGGGGCCAGTAATGCTGTTCTAGGGAGCAAAAACATTGTTTTTTCTGGGACTGACTTTGGAATAAAGGCAAGGATGTAAAAATGAGGTATCTGTTTTTCAAGCCGATGTTTTTGCGCGATATAGCTGCAGTCTGGGTTACCTTTTAAGTCTTTTTATTTGAATTAATAAACTGTGCTGAGGGAGGTGTCTGGAAAAAATTCTGGTAACTATCACTTCTTTCTGGGCTAGGGAAAATGGCTAGCTTAGTTACTTAGGTTAATAGATTTATTAAAAATAATGTAAAATCTCATTTTTATATTTATATTATTTAGACTCTTTAGGGTGAGAATCTGGATTGATCTGATCTTAGTACTGGGGCTAGAATACACACAAGAATAATTTATTTTAACGTTTTTCAAACTCAGTAAAACAGTAGCAATATCATAGAAGGTTTCCTAGTTCTTCATTTGGGCCTGTACTTCCTTCTGCCTCTGAATTTCGATGTGTTTTATAAAGGCTCTGTTTTTTCAAGAGTCACTGTGCCTAGATGAAGGTTAAAAGGCAGCTCTAGTTTTGAGTTGTTCATTGGAAGTGAAACAAAGTAAGACAGTGGATGGGTGAAAGGATTGTGTTGCTGAACAGTTTAGTTTGTGTACAGCGCATTATGATAGATCAAGCTTCTAGCACTGCTTGGCTTCAAAATAAAATTTGAATGTATACGTAGCTTGTTTTAGGGATTCAAGGCTGTTATGAGGCAAACAGAAATCAGTGTTATCTGACAAGGTTTCTTGAATTGGCACTGCAGCATTCCATAGAAGCCTCCTTTGGTGTTTCCAACCAGGACTTTGGCACAATCTAACTAGTTTTTTTCCCAAACATCTCCCTCATACATTTCCAAGCAGTCCCTGAGAACTGATTGGACAAATGCTAAAGGGCCCGATCTAGGGTCCATTGGTATAAATATGAGTGCTGAAGAGGTGGAACTAGTTTGGTAGGAGTTTTCACTTTCTTGTCAGAAAGAGCTGTAGCAAAGCTGTATAACAGTAATTATTACGAAAAAAAAAGCCATTAATCCGTTTGCAGGTATCAGCTAATTTCGGTTAAGAAAACGCCCCAAATACTATTAGGTGTTTTTAATAGTAAGCTTGTGCCTCAGCTAGCAGTCCACAGAATGGGAGAGTAGGAGTTCTTTCAAGTCAAAATACTTTCTGTCAGCTAAACTGTCTTAACAGGAAGTTTCTTGCAGCTGCGGAATGTACTGCAATGTGCCTGACAAGGAAAAAGGAATGCAGCAGTACCCATCTCTCAGAATGTGTTCCTGAAAAGTGGATGGTTCGTGATATGATGGTTAGTGAAGCAAATTTTCCCGAAATGATTAATGTAATGGGGGGTTTGGGGAGTGTGTGATGAGTGCAGCAACTTCATAAGTGTGCATGAGTTAAATTTGCAGGGGTAGTATGCGTGATGTGGAGGACTGGAAGGCAGGAGCATGACCATTAGGACTGTCAGCAGGGGAGGTGTTAGCTTGTCAGCAAGTGGCTTTTCAGCAGGGATCACTGCTCTCGACCGTTCCCGGCTGCCTCATCTGTGAGTCTGAATGCCTGACCATTACCCCATTTTTCTCTCCTTCTTGTTGCTTAACTTGCTTAATCTTGATTCATTGGAGAAAAATGAAGGCAATAAAAATGTAACTGTTCAAAGACCTAACCCAAAGTGTAACCCAAAGAGGCAATAAGAATGTTTGTAGTAATCTGCTGGACTCCTCAGAACCTGATAGACTGTGGTGAGGCTACAGAGGAAAGAAGTAGTATCTCAAGAGCAGGGACGGAGGGTAGGGTATGGGTAAGATTAGTGTGTGGGCGTTGGGGCTGACGGATAGTATTTAGTTTTCTCCAGATTATTCTTGTGTTTTCACTTTTCTCCCTATTCTAATTTGGTTCTGTTTGTTAAGCACTTGTATTTAACTGATTACTTATGAATGTGGCAGCATGAGTCCCTGAGAACTAGATGGGGCAATTTGGTTTCTCAAGTTTCGCAGGTGGTGGCTAAGTTGGTGTTTGAATTGTTTAATAAGGGTCGATTAATAAGAGTGGGTTTAATAAGCTGTCGGTGTCTGCCTTACAAATGCTTCCCCATGATTAGTGAAGCCATATTTGCAGCAGTTTTGAATTGAAAGAACTGCTACTTTCCCTGTTCTGTAAACTGCTAGCTGAGGCCCAGAGTTAGTATTAAAAACATCTAATGGTGTTTTGTTTTTTTTTAACTGAAATTAACTGATACTTGCAAACGGATTTTTTTTCATGGTAATTAACATCATGCAGCTTGTTTTGAATTCAGAGGATGACTCCCCTTAAATTAGAGGGGAGTTTAAAACTAGGAAACTAGTTTTACTTGTTTTGGAAAAAAATAGACTTTCTAGGTATTCATGGGAAATGGTGGAGCCAAGACAGGCATAAAGATGGAGCTCTCTAAAGCAGCTTTCATAAAACTGTTCCTTCTCCGCTTTAATTCTTTGCCTTGATCATATTCACCATCTATTTCCAAAATAAATGAGACAGGAAACATGCAAATCATTTTCTCTTTTCAAAACAAAATCTAATTTTGTTCCCAGAACAGAGAATGTACATGCACTGTAACAGAGATACTACCATGAAAAAACAGTATGCGGTCATGTTGTGGGAGTCCTGTTATGATCTATACGATGAATTCAAGTGGTATTAATTATGTCGCTTTCTAATCTTAGTCTTTTACTTTGCAATACTCAAAATCTTACGACAGGGTTTTTGTTTCTTTTCATCGGGGTTTTTGTATCTATATATGAAACTCATTAATTTCAGCTTACTCTTTCTTTGAAGGAGTAGGAAAGATACTGTTTGTATTTTCAGCAGTAGAATTGGCACCTTAAGATCCACCAGAAAGATTTTTGCTGACTCAGCTAACAATGTAGGTGGGGGTGATCACTGAACGGACTGGCATCAGAAAGAAAAGGAGCAGGGTTTTGTACTTCTACAGTACTCCCTGTAAACAGGCAAATAGTTTAACTCAGTTTGGGAGAGCTGTCTGATACAGCTGTTAATTGATGTGAGGAGTGCGGCTGCCTCCTCCAGCCCAGGCCCTCTTCTGCCCAGCTGCTGGAGCCCAGGCTGAGGGACGTGGGTGACCTCTTCACCTTTGCAGGCTCAGCCAGAAGTGAAGATGACCCGGTGTCCCTGTGACACACACAGACACACTCACAGAGGACACTGACACGGATGGTCACTGGCACGGCCACAGAAGAGACACTGCCCCCCACAGCACCCCCACAGAGGACGGACAGGACCAGGAGGGCAGACAGCCCAGCCCCCTCTGGGCTGGCAGCAGCAGAAGGTCACTAGTGCAGCACACACGGGACACTCTCCAGGTTCACAAGCACACCCACATTCACCGGTCCCCTGAGCACTGGCACAGACGCTGTGCCCGCCCGGCACCCCTGCCCCGAGCCCGGGTCCCCGACTCACCGGCTTGTCCAGCTTGATGTTTGCTGGCGGTGACACACGCACATCCCACACACACCGGGTTTGGGGGGGACACAGTCACTCGCCCCCTCGTTGAGCCACCAGCGCTGAGCCCCTCACTCGCCTCACTCACGCCGGTGACCCCCAGCAGCAGTTTTGGGACACACACCATTCCTGCCC
>RSEF01000031.1:46972009-46996580 GCA_003993805.1 Himantopus leucocephalus | reverse complement strand
TGGGTTCTGGCTTCCCCCTTTTCCCTTGGTTTCCCAACTGACCAGGTTCACCATCAAAATAACCTTGCTGGAATAAATATTCCTGCACTCTCACATGCCCTCATCAATTAGTGTGACCAGGTTTGGTTCTCATCACTGCCTCCCTTATCATTTGTTGGTCAGGTTTGTGTCCCTGTATATTCCTGTTCATGGCTTTCTCCTTTTCTCATTTGCTGCATCAAAAAAGGTCCTTGACCAGATGCCTTTAAAGGTGACACTGTCCTTCCACATACCCTTACTGTAGCCATCCTGGAACTTCATTTCTTATCTGCCAGCTTAAACCTTTTGCCCATCTCTTGGATCTCCTTATGTCTGCAGTCTTGATTCGTACCATAGATTTCATGCTCATTATACTCCTTTTCTCTTTCTCACTATTCTTCATCTTACCGCAACTTCTTTCCATACTTTTCTCCCGCGCAATCACAGTTAAGTTCTCAATGTAGTTATCCAAATTGCTACTTCCCTCCTGTTGACCTCCTGTTGTAATACCCTATTTGATTACTGTTCTCAGATAGTTTAGCTTTTCTTGTTTTCAGGCTGGTGCTTTCTCAGTTTGTTTAGTCCAAGATGTCTGTCACTTCTTTGTGATTAAAAACGTACCTCATGGTGTTAAAGAATGCAAGAACTCTTCCTGAGACCCGCTTTCAATAATTTGCAGAATGCCTTAGTAGTGGCATTGGTAATTATTAACAGTCCATAATTTTTTCTAACAGAAGGGTTTAAATTTATTTTTTTTTTCTAAATTATTAACTTCTAGCATCTGCAGCATTCTCTCACAAGCAGCTCCACAGCTTGACTGCAAGTTGTTTGGAAAAAATTTCTTTTTTATGTGGTGTTGTTTTCACTTTGGACCTGCTGCATAGTAGGCGCTCTTTTGATTCTTAGTGTACTGGAAGAGAGTGAACAGTTGTTTCTCATTTACCTAATTCATGTCACTCGTAGTACAACTCTGTCATATTCTGCTCTGTCTCTTCTCTATAAGAAATAGTTGTTATCACCATATTGACTGCTTATTCTACTCTTTTTTTAACAAATGCCATTTATATTGTTATTGTGTCTTAACATTGCCAATGTCCTTGTTCTGTCAGCCTAGTGCCTCTGCTGTCATTCTACAGTTCCTGGTCTGTATAAGGGAAGTAGTATACCTAAAGAATTCTTTACAGTCAGCATAGTGACTAGAAGAAAGAGTGGAAACAAATCCTCAGTTTGGTTCCTCAAATTCACTCAAAAAGATTGTCACTTGCTTTTCATCCCACAGTCCATCTTTTTTCTTTTCAACAATTTTAGTGATGAACTTTTTCCTGGAATTCACCCTTCTAGACCAGGCACCAGTAAAGGAGGATTTCCCTTCGAACTCAATAGTCTGAGCAGCAGTATAAGCCAACCATCGGGATAGCATGGCTAAGGTACTACGCCCTGAAATTTAGTAGTGGATTTAGGACCATATTATATGTTTAAATACATTTATATACATCAAACATATAAATTCATATATCAGTAAAAAAATAATAGAATTACATACGAACACATATCTCTAAATGTACATAAAACTGAAGAATGTACGTGTGCCAAGTTTGAATTTCAGAAATAAAATTATTCTTTAGCATTTGCATTTAATTTGTCTATACAGAAACTTAGGATAGTTTCAAAGACAGTTGCAAAGGAAACTTGTAATTGTCTCTGTTTCATTGGATAATGGCCCTCTCGGATTAAATTCTCAGCATTCAGTTGAAGCTGAAGGCCTAACTGAAGAACTAATAAAATTCCACAACACACTTAGTAGGTCTACTTTCTAAAGAAGAGTGGAACCTATTTTTTCAACGTCTTGAATTTCTGTGCTAGGTTTGTCAGGTCTAAAAACTTAAATATCTTACGATTTTAATAAATTTGTAATTAGCTGATTTACTCTTTAATTTTTATTCTGCTAAAACCTATTAAGAAACACATACAGAATCCTAAACAAACACTTCCAAGGTAGGTAGGTCTTGCTTCTTTATTGTGATTATTCTGTGTGCTTAAAAAAGCATGAGAAGATAATTATGCATCTGCTGCCAAGAGAAACTGTAACAATGAGTGGTGTTTAAAATGGTTAAAAAATCAATGTTGGTTATATGTCTTTCTTATAGACTAGGTGAAATTAGCTGTACAAAATCGGTGATTTCAAACTATTGAGCAGGAAGCAAAATTAACATCAACAGCAGGTGGCAGTGCTAGCAAGATCTATGTTTCTGATGCGTGTAATCAGCCAGTATTTGTACAATGTCAGCTCTTCAGCAAAAAGTAAATTGAATACCCCATTCAACTTTTTGATTTTGGGGTAAATAATAATGATATATTGGTCACAGCCTTGTTTCAAGAGATTTCTCCTGCTGAAAATTTGAAGTGGAAGGTTCTGTGAATTTATTTTCATTGTATTTTGTTGTATAAGATAGCAAGCTTATTCTGTGCTTGCATTTAGATGGAATTGTAAATGATTATATACAGTTTATATAAGAATAAATGGAGAAAATGAGTGAAAGTAAAAACTGATAAATATGGTTATAAAATTTCAGATATGCCAACATCACAGGTTATGGTAATTCTGATGCCATTATTACAGATTTGTTGTATCTTTGCTAACACAATGCTGTTTGTCAAAGCTTATGAATCCGTTGGTGTTTTAAAGAGTGTTAAAAAAACATGACTGAAACAGTTTATCTTAAAGACCATATTTTGGCTTGCCCTCTTATTATTGTGCTAAATTACTTTTATACATTTAATTACAGAACAAATTGCCAAACTTGTTTTTGAGTGTAGTTTCACTGAAAGAAGTGAATTAGGTCCTGTTGTTTCTGGTCTGTCTAACCATATGACTTCCCGATGTCATCAGCTGTATAGACCACTAAGTCTGCCTTCATTACACCTTATCTAGTAAGAGAAAGAAGGTTGAAGAAACCCAGAGAAAAGATATTGTATAAAAATATTGTGTCTAAATTGCAGTCTTTCAAGGTTTTTATAAGGTGTCAGATGATCCTTAATATTCTGCTTTGAATTTACATTGTCTTACAAGTTTTCAGTAGATGACAGATTAGTATGGTTAGCAATGAGATTTTAAGGGGCTCCTAATGGTTGTGTCATTTAGAGAAGAAAAAAAAGAGACGTTAAGTAAGTGTCTTACACATGATCAGTTTTTCAGTAAAACTTACCCACTGAAATACAGGACTTTATCAACTCTGGCCTTTGGTACTCTATGTATTAAATTAAAGTACAACTTTTTTCAAATCAATATAATTAATTGATTTGTACACATTTCAAGCAGGGCTGCTTTCTTTGGATTTTTCGGTATTGAATTTGCACTGCAGTTAAAGCATCTTTTCTGTATAATTAAATCTATATTTGTTGTCTTCTTCACTGGCTTGAAACTGATTTTAAAAAGCAGAAATGTAAGGTAAAGCAAAAATATACAAATGTATTACTCTCTTTAAAAAAGATACCGAGATACTCTTGTATGAAATATAGCAAGTGAGAAAGCAGGGCATGCTGTGTTTTAAGCTGTTTCAGTTGCTTTTACTCAATATCTGAAAAAATTATGTTGTTTTTAATGAATGTCAAGGTTTTCACTGAATTACTAAGTTGCTTTCAATCAGCACCTCTTGATTTTTACCCATTGCTTTAGTGGTGTGTTTGACCAGGCCAAGAGGAGTGTGCCTGTACTGCGTTCTAGGTATTCCCGGGCTTTTAAAATAGCTGTTTCTGTACTAGTAAACTCTTACTTGCAGCAGTGAAACACGGCTGAGAGCTAGATTAAACTGCCTGGTTATAAGCATGGCTCCAGTTAGACTGCTAGTAGCTGAACTAGCTCATGTAAAACTGACAGCGTAACCTGACGATAGAGTGCATGTGATAGTACTATCCCGTGCATGTTGCAGTATGTATTGAAGTGATGTTTGGGATGCATGAAAGATTTGGGTGTTAATACCTACGTGTGTCAAAGGAATCACAGCCACAAATAGTGTATATAAATCAGTGGAAAAAGTTAATGGTTAATGATGCAGTTTTGTCTCAGTGCAGACAAGTCAAGCAGAGATGTTACAAACGTGAATAATTGTTCACTGCAAATCAGCAGCAGGGTCTGAGAACCTCAGTCAATAGAGGGTGCTCAGGAGATTTGAGATAGTACAAACCAGTGGATCAGTCCAGTTTCTGAAGAGCTTCAAGCAAACAAAAACATCATCCAAGATAAAGGGATTTCATGTGTAAACAAATTTTTGACACGCCTGCTAGGTCAATTTTATAACAAAATACGTGGTGTATTTATCTGTTTTTGTGTATGTGTAAGGTAGTGACTTTAAGAATGTTTGTATATGCACAATACCGAATGGATGCTTTTCTCATCCTACAAAACAAGCAAAATAGGCCAAAAGACAGCAAAACAATGTGTGTGTTTTTACCTCTCTATAAACATGTATGTGTGATATTCATTTACCCTGGATACATATATTAGTTCTAAATTTGTTGTCTGTAGTTTAAAGTCACCATTTTAAACGTGTACAGAAGCTGTATAGTACCTGATCTTGTGTGTGATTTACTATTTTTTTGCAAATACTGAATTACATTTTGTTTTTGAAATGTCAGTTCAGATGGTTTGTTTAATTGAAATCTGACACAAAACAGTACTTGCCAGGGAAAGCTTTTCATTCTTGTTACTATGGAGAGCCATTTGCAAAAGATAGAGAGGAAAAGTAGCAGGATAAAAACAAGTTAATGTACCCTGTGAATATTCATATAATTTCCAGTTATGCTTAAAAAGCATGAAGAAATTTGTTAGGTATTTGCACTGATTACAAGAAGACTGTGGAAGAAGTTCCAAAGGAGGTGAGGTGTTTGGTAGAAAAAAAAAAAAAGAGTAAAGGCATAAGCAATAATTACTAAATGTTTACCAAAAATGTTTATTTTACAGCAAAGAAGTCAATTCAGATAGTTCATAGGCACTGGAACTAGAAAGCTGGGTATAAAAGTATAAGAATTTTGCTCATGGGCCTAAGAGCTTATATGCTAAATTTTCCTCCTATTTACAAGTTTGGTAATGTTATAAAACGCATAAGAGGGCAGAGATTGTAGCTTATTTTAGGACCATAATAGCTACAAGTAGAACTTAAAATTTGCACGTACATGAAGTCATTAGGCTGTTATACCAAAACAGTAGCTTTAATAGTATTAATACAGGTGGTATTTGCTAAAACATTTTTTTCAACCATATACTACAAAGCCAATTAATTCTATCCTTGTTAGCAAAATCTTGCTTATTTTTGTTTAACACTATTTGGTGTAGCATGTCTGTTTAACAGTGACCTATCTGTAAATTAGTATGGACTTGTAGTGAAAAATGTTACTTTTAGAAACCTATAGGATCAGACCCCTTTCTGTAAATTTTATATAAATGCTTGAGTTAGTGTACATTGATTTTAATGGTAATCCATTTTAACTATTCTGAAGGCAATGTTGTAATCAATTGTTGTGGGAACACAGATTTATTCAAAACAAAGAATAGAGTTAATTCTACTTTTGGAAACAGTTCAAATGCTGCATGCTGCTGAATGAAATACATTTATGAGAACAACTGCATGCAATTCATGGTACAGATTGTCTGAAAAACTGGTAATAGCATAAAAAATACACCCTTGTTTTGTCGAAGTCAGCAAAATCTTTTTTCACTGTGAAGGTGCCAAGTGTGCATGTCTCTGTCAACTCATTTTGAGTACATACCTTTCTAAAACTAGGCCTTTATGTCCTGTGAGTATAAATGAACAGCACAACACGACTACTTACAATCTTTAGTAGAAGTTAATCAGATATAATCTTCTCTTTGTTTTGGTTTGATGGTTTATAGAAATTACAAGAGTTCTACAATCTCAGAGTGCATCCGTCTGGTATAGGCACGCAGCAGACCAGCTGCAAGCTTTTCCGTCTATGGCATCCCTTAACTGCCTGTAAGACATCTACCAATCCCTCTGGCTTAGGGTAAGGATGTATTTGCGCTAAATATCTTCACCTAATTGAGAGCAGTAATTTGAATTGTGCTTTCATTGCTTCTACCTCATCCAGAATCTTCAATTTGCTTACAACTGCTTTTTAAGGTTGTGGTGGTTTGGGTTGGACTGGCCACTGAAACGAGTCACATGCTCTCTCCCACCTCTCTCTCTAAAGAAAGGAGGGAGAGAGAGGAAGACACTTGAGTTTAGGAAAAAACCTAAACTACATTAATACATTAATAAAGGAATAATAAAAAAGAAAATTATGAAATATATACAATATATACAAACTGTGTCAAGCTCCCAGGATGACGATCATGTCACCAGCAGGCACTGGGCAAGACCCAGACTGGATTTCTGAGAGTTCAGTTAGTTAGAAGAGGCTTAGCTAAAAAGTAAAATTACTGAACAGAAAATCGGTTCTGTTTTACCCCAAACCAGGACAACGGTATACTCATGATTTGGTTGGGTTTGGTTTTTTTTTTTTTTTTTCCTTTGTATGGTTAGGGTTAGTTCTTGGCCGATGAGTTTAGATTCTTTTTTGCTTCTTTTCTGTAACTTTTGGACTACCTGGTTATCATTACTTTGTGTTCTAGTTACATCAGAAAATCCAGACAAAATCATATTCAACATTGTGCCATTGTGCAAACTACATTAAAATAGTGCTAAGCTAGGGGATATTGCAGTGCGTCCGCAGCAGATGGACTGGGCTTTGAGATTTCAAGTGCCTAAGAGAGCCGTTTATTGATCATGGGTTAGTAAGTATAATGTTAATATAGAGGTGGAAGGAGTGACCTTGATTACAACAGAATTCTCGTGAAGCCACATATTACCTGCATGATAATAGCATTGTGACGATCTACTTAAGGTGTTAATACCTTAATTAAAAATTCGTATAAATATGTTCAGCTGTTGCGTGGCACGAAGTAAAAGAGAGCTGAAATACCTGAGAAAATAGGTAAAAATAAATTTAATAAAAGGTCTTCCTTTCCTTGACGGTAAAGCCAGGGAAGGGTTCGAATACTTAAAAATATGTTTTTTGCCAGTAGAGGGTGCACAATGCACAGGAATAGCAAAAAGGGAGCAAAATCGTTTGCTGCTTGCATGCTGCGCGAAAGCCCAGAAAAACGTCTGAGGAACCTTATATGTTTAACATTTCAAGGAGCATTCAAAGGTTCCCAGAGCATTTCTCTGAGTGTATGAGTCTGCAGATGACTGTACTCAGGGTGGATTTAATGATAGCTTTATTTACCCAAATCCTCTGAAAAACAAATTGTCACTGTTTATTCTTGCAAACCTAAAATACGCTTAAAACTCTTTAAGAGTACTGGAAGCAAAGAAGAATTTAATTTACTATGATAGTTTTAGGTATTATTCCCTTTTGTGCTCTGAACTTTGTAGGCACTTTGCATGAAATATGACTAATTGCTGAATGATTAGAGTTTACCTATTAAGCTTCCATAAGAGTCTCGCTTTTACTAGGTATGGAGTGCAGGTGTTGCTAATCTGCAGGGAACATTTGGTAGAATGAAAAATGGAAGTGTAATAGCAGGTGATGCATAGGATTATGGACCATAAAGTACTCTATCTTTTTAAAATTACTGAGTAATTTGAATTATTGAGTGTGGTTATTCTGATCTGTTGGTTTTGATCCTCCTTCCTGCTTTGTGTCCAAGTACGTTATGTTGTATTGTCCTCTGAATGGTGTTGCTTTTCTGAATTTAGCTTTGAGTTCCAGAAACATACAAGAAATTAGGAGCAAGGTTGTCTAAAATATTAAGAGATTGTATTGGTCTTTACACTGGTTGAGGTGAGGCATTCCAGGCACCCTTTAATACTTCATTTTCTGTCTTTCAACTAATTAAAGGGTCTCTGGTGGAAGCAAGACATATCCCCAGAACCAGTTGGAGGATATGGCTACATGGAGCTCTCATTTTCTTATGGTATTCTTCAGAGGCCAATACCGTTGGTCTGGGGACATCAGCTGTAAAGGATCTCGTATACCAGAGCAGTAGTATGAGGGCTGGTAGCAATAACCAGCCAGGGACTGAGATAATCTCTGTTCATTCTCTTCTACAACGTTGTCAGGAAGGATAATTGTGAGGGACCTGCAGCCAGATGGGTTGAGCACACACAAGTTTATTTGTTTGTATCTTCCCCTTTGCTGGTTGAGTCCAAGAGCAGGTCCCCTTTCTCCCTGTGTCTTGGCACCTTTGTTTTCCTGGAGCCAGCTATCAGAGCTGCCTTCTGGCAGTGCCTTTGTAAAAAGAAGGAAACACAATCAGGAGAAAAAAAAAAAGAATACTCTGACTAAACTGTATTATATAGGTTGATTATTTCAGTGAAGGTAAAGGTTATTCCTTTCCCTCCCACTCCATCCTCTGTGTAGTTAAATTCAGACCATCTGGTACTATGAATATGCGTACTGTTAAACTTCATAGAGATCTCTGAGCAGCAAAGAAGAGTTAAGTGGTCATGGAATTGGTCCACGTCCTTACTACTCTGCATAAAGGCCTGCCATACCTAACACATCTTTATGCAGTGTGTAAATTCTGAGCTAAAGCACCTCTTTCAGGGCTAAAAGAGCAATTCATTTCAAAAAGCACTGGTTCTGCAACCATTCTTTGGAGGCTGCCAACTCCTGTTAACCAGTGCCACATGTAGTGGATTTCTCAATATGGAATAGATCACTGAGCACACCACATTTGTTTCATATAAAACTTTAGGACATAATTGTTTATGGCTTTCATCACTATCCTCTTATGATGCATTTTAATTTGTCTTAGGGAGTTGAAAGGCTCTGTGTGCCCTCACCAATAATCTTGAATCATTCAGGCCACTTGTTTTAGGTTGTTTGAAATACTTTGTAGGCAGCTGCAGGTACAAACTACAGCACTGACAGAAAAAAAAAAAATCAAAACAATAGTAAGTCCATTAAAGACTGTTAATGATATGCACCATCTTATCTTAAGAACAAAGCGAACATTGGGAAGGAGTAGAGACAGGGAAGATGAAAGCAGGAGGCACATTTTCAGCATGTTAGAAAAATGATTGAAGAAGATTCAAGAAAATTCTTCACTGCTATGCTTCTCTCTCTGTTTTGAGGTTGGAGGGCAAAAGTATTTTTTGGTCCCTTCTGAAAAGAGGCAGAGGTTGTCCTTTTGCAGATTCTCTGTATTTTTTTAATGTTGAGATTTGCATTAAAGTGTTTTAGGAGGCACAAAGTAGCAGGAAAACAGAAAATAGCTGCCAAAACCAAAAATCAGTAAAAAAAGGAGAGGGGGAAACAAATGCAGTAATACCCTTTTCACCTATATACTTTTACTCTTTTTTTTTTCTTCTGTCTTTCTTCTGCTCACACCTCCTTCACACTGCTTGTCTTTTGCTTAGTTCTGCCATGATGATTCATGATCACTCTATACAGTGTTTCTCAGGATCTTAGTAAGTGGCTCAAACACTGACAGCGCTTTAGAAAACCGGCCCAGGAGCTGAGTCAGACCTGTGAACTAGAGAGGTCGTTCTTCTGATCTTTGTGTTGTGTGGCTGTTGGGGGTACAGGGGAGAGTTCTTCTTTCAGGGAATGAACTGCACTGTAATTATGGAACTGATTAAGCTTTGGTGACCTCTTGACTGCCTTTCTAGGGCGCCATGGCCTGGCATTGCTAAATAGCGTGAGGGTCTAAATGGCATACAATTCTCGAAATGTGAAAAGCCATAGTAACTGCACTATTTAAATTAAACATAGTAGGCCATACGAATGCATGTCACCTGTTCTATGCGGTTTCTCCATACACTTCCAAATCAGAGAGTAAAGAAAAGAGACTGAAGACAGAATGAAAGGAGGGGTCTGTATGGCCTCATGATGTTGTGTGGTCCATCAACACCACTGAGAGGCTGTTTTGTATTAGAGCAATTCAGAACGCAACATGAGCAAAGGTGTCATGAACTTTTTCTTCTCTGAAGGAGAAAAAAAAAGTTCCTTCCTCAGAAGGAAAGCATACTGTGCCCCTCAGAAAGCATAGCACATCGTTTAGCACAAAGGATTCGGCTTACCCCAATTCAAGAACTTGTGCTATTTTTTTTTTCCTCTTTGTAAGAAGAGATTAGATGTGTCAGGATTTTCATGCCAAATGGAGGCATGGAACAAAACTGAAGGTAGTTGTAAGCTAGACCTGAAGTCTGCAGGATAACCTGTCATTTAAATTGGCTGGTGACTGCTTTGTGGCTACAGCGGTGCTGCAGTGTCTGCAGGATCACTGAGAGTTATAACCTGCGCTTCTAGATTTGTAAGAAGCCTCCTATTTTTGATATATTGGGAATAGTTTTGCAGGCAGTTCTTTCCCTAGTGCTTTAATGCTTCTTTACAGAAACAGGATGGCTTGTTGACCGTATTTCTTGAGATGTGTTGGGCATTTTACCCAATGCAAATCAGGATGGTTCAAGAATGTAATCTGTTGTGCTCCTGTGTTTTGTGTAGTTGATTCTGTAATTAGCTGTGCCAAATGTACGCTTAGTGAACCTGTTTTTTTGAAGTGCTTGCCAGAAGCATGTGACTTACCATGTCTTTTATAAATCTGCAGATACTGCCATGTGCTAGCAATTTAAGCCAGCATTTACAAGTTGATGGTGTAACAGTTAAATTACTAGTGCGATAATTGCACCAAGGGGTCCCAGAATGTAGAAGTAACAAACACTATGGCTTAGTGATTTTGCTAACAGGAAAAGGACATCTGGCCAAACATGCATAATCTATATTAATTCCAAATTTTTACTTTTTTAAGTCTATGCCTTCTGTAGAGAACCACATATGTTTCTTGACCCCTTCTACATAAACATATGTGTTCTCTGAAGTCTGACTTTGTAAGATCCTGAACAATCTAAAACTGGGTAATAGAGACTGCTGAGCATGTGGTAGAAAAAGATGCAAAATATTGTTCTACTGAGACCTTTCAGTCAGCTATTGCATTTTACATCAGAGGATAAGGCATTTTGCTGGTGGCTGAAGTTATATAACCTTTGCCAAATTATGGGAATGTTGTTAGAATTAATTAGCTGACAATTTTTAGCTTTTTGAGATCCTTAGGTAAGATACTGTAGAAGTGAAATAATTACTTTGTGCTTGTAAGAAATTTTGGTCATAGTAAATGAATAAAAGTTTATGGTGAATCTTTACGTAGCAATTCCATAAAATCATGATTAAGGTAGAGGAAGGAAAAAATGTTTTTTCTTTAATATAATTAATAACTTAAGATTGTGATGATTGGTATCAAGATGGAGTATTGTAGGTCCTTGACATGACAACATTTTAAAGGTTTACATAGGGAAAAAAAACATTCTTTTTGCTGAACACACCTGTTATCTATTGTATTTGAAAATGTAAATATTACAAAATTTATTAAAACTGGATTATTCCTGTGGTTGCAAATGTTGTTTTTATTAAGGATGCACATGGTCAGAGCATCTAAACTGTGTTATGATTAATGAGGAGAGACAGATGAATATTTTTGACTTGTAGCTCCCTTCACTAAACCTGTTTTTGGATTAAAATACCCATTGCAAACTTGTTACAGGACAAATGAATGTAATACTATTATAACAGAGTTAAACGAGCTCTGTGTTAAGAAGTGGAACCTGGAACAGAGCCAATCTCTTTCCTCATGCCTACTTTATCATGCTTTTTAGAGGGACCCTGCCTTTTTCAGGCGTAGAGTCTTGGTAGCCTCACTGGAAATATTAGTTATGGTCTTCTCTCTAGTGTGAGATTGGAGTTAGACATATGAGAACAGCCTTTATTGTTCAGACTTGCCTCCAGAAAGGAAGGGTGCTCATAACCATTCATCTTTTCTCTTTCCAGAAGAAAAACCTGTAAAGTTCCCATGCTGTGACTGTGAGACTCACTCTTTACACCTCACCTCCTAATTCTCTGACACAGGGATTGACTGTAACACATTCCCAGCACAGCTCTACAATATGTCTCTGGCTGTGGACTATTTCTGAAGAGGAAGGTGCCAGGTTATTGCACTACAGGCAGGCCTCTATCTCTTAGAGAGAAATCCAAACTCAAAGAAGATTGACTGAGGGTACATTTCCATGGCATCGGGCTGGTGGTATGGTTGCTGTCCATCAGTTGACCGGTCTAGTCTGAAAGCATACCCATCATGTAACTGCACACATACGCACACCTATCCTGTGGCTGTAGAACACCACATGCCTTTCCTGCAGTTTTTTTACCTGGTCAAGTGCTTGGACTCTGGTACACCAGTGTTCAGGTAAGTTGGAAAGCAGGAAGTAGAATAGAACTCAAAAAGAGAATACGTCAAACTGTCTCTTGAAAAGAGCTTTAAAACATACTTTGGAGTTTTTTACTTTTTGGAAAAAAAAAGTGTGCTGGATTGTTGTCAGGCATAAATGGGTATAATTTGTGAGTACAAAGAGATGCAAACAAGTTTGTTGACTCATTGCTGTAGTGAGACAAGTAATAATTTTAGTTAGATTGTAATGAAAATTAAATCCCCCCTCTCCTCCCCCATGCCAAATTCATGGTCTGATTAGTCAAAAAGGATAAGTAATTCCTTTGTATTTGCATTCCTACCTTTTTACCTATCGATACGGATTTTTCTGTTGCTTCATACATATAAAGAAAGGAAACTGACTGATAATAAACTTACCGAACATCTTTAACCATGAAAAGAACATTTTAAAACCAGAACGTAGAGGTGGGTTCTGCACATGGAACAATCTGAATTTCTGATCAGAATAACAGAATTGATGTGGTCCAAACACACCTGGTTCCATCTCAGTTCTGATGGCTTTGTGGTTGTCTTATAGTCTTTGATCTAACTATGAACAGATTAGGACATTCCTTTTTGTCTTTAGATTACAATTTTTTTTTTTTTCTGTGCATGTTTCTGCCTATAGAGGCCTTTTTCTTATCCAGAAGAAGGAAGTGAAGAGGTGTTTTTGCTTCTCTATGCACACTCATTCCATCTTACAGGGTGGGTGACATGGCAGTATCCCATGGGATGAAAGGCAGGATTCAGAACATCTGTACAAAAATGTTTTTATACATTCTAGGATGCATTTGACCTGATACTGTATATTTAATTATTCAAGATACTGAGAACCTTATGCCTGTAATCTATGTCTATTCCCTTTTTGAAGAGGGTTATGGAAGAAAGACCGGGAAGTGAAAAGGAAATTAAGTGCCCCATACTCATAGGCTCTTTCATCATCCCTGCTTACCCTTTTAAAAGTATTTATTATTATTATTTATTGGCCAAGTATTTAAACACATCTTCAGTCTAAGCCAATTCTAAGGTTGTTGGTGCAAGACCACCCCAAAGCGAGTAACCTCTGATTTATAGTAAAGCCAGATTGCGACTGATGGTTTTAAATACAGTGAAGATCTTGGTAGTAGGAGAAACACCTGACTTGATTGTTCAGTTTGAGAAGACTTGCTTAAGGTCTGAACTAAGACCATGAAGAAACAACAAATATTGGAGAGGCTATTACTATTATAATAGAGTGAGTCAAGCAATCCTATTTAATTTTTTTTTTCTTTTTTGCAGATAGTTTGCAAACATACCATCCTTATTATTCGGAGTTTCTAATCCATACTTCATTAAATCTCATCCACTTGTATTTGAATAGTCCTGGACAATTCTTGCATGGGTGTGTGTCAGTGGAACATAGGAAACAGGACTGAAAAGAACTCTTTGGGTCATCAAGCACAGACCTCTGCTATCACATCTGAGCATGTCATATAATACTGTTCATCAGTTTATCAAACTGTATTTTAAAAATAGGCTTATTTATTCTCCTGCATCTATAGGATGACTGGTCTGGAATGCTGTTCCAAGTTTGACTCTTCTGAAAGTCAGAGATATGAATTGGGAGAATCTGTCCTTTTTTCTGATGAGAAACTGTTACTACACGTGAAACCACTCTTAGAATATATATGTTTCCACAGATAGCTAAGATCTGCTTAAGATTTTTTTAAAATTAATTTGGAAATTTTGCTAGTTTTCTGAACTTTTGAGATTCTGTGTCTGACACTCTTTTCTAACATGGAGGTAATAGTGGCTTTTTTCCCCCTCTGCTGACCTCTGATTCACTGATACACCTTCCCTCATAGCAATTTAAAGCACTGCCAACAAAAGATGCTTTGCCATGTGTTGAATCTGTCAAGCTTTTAACTAGTTTCTCCTCAGGTGTCCATTGAAGATGAAGCAGGTTTTGAACAAATGTGTCTCGGGGACTGTTTGTTAGCTAATTTTTCATCTGAGTTTCCAGCTGCACCAGCAACCTGAGTAAGGAAAAAAAGGTGATTTTCAAGACAAATCCTCTCTGAAATAGAATAAGCAATTCAGTGTTTGCTATTTGTCTTTTGAGATAAATTACTTTAACCAGTTACCTTCATCTGTTGCTTTGTTATCTCTACGTTTGTTTAAGTCACCAGCAGTAAAAAAAATTTGGCTGGCAATACAGGCACAGATCTTTAAAGCACATTTTTCTAGTACTTCCTAGTAATTTATGCCAAGACTGCTATTTCTGCCATAGGGAATTTCTAATTTTGAAACAGTCTTGGGACAAAGGTCATTCATAAGGAGTTGGCAGTGTCTGATAAACTTATAAGTAGTTCTGTTTCATTATGAGATAATAAAGGTAATCAAATAATCTGTGTTTCAGACGACTGTATAAGGAGATAAAATGAGTAAGGTCATATTCAGACTATCCCTGCTAATGCCTCCAGATGCTGTCCTTTCTCAGTATTATTAAATGAACATTTTCTTACCCTGCCCATTGCACTGGCTAAAGAATTCCTGCAAATCACCCATATAGGACTGACGTGTTAAAACAGTTGCCATTCTGCTTGGCTGCAGGCGCTGCTCGCGTTAACCTATCTATGGCTTTTCTTACATGGATATTGAGGCATGTGAGTTTTCTGTTTTTCTCTGGAAGATGGAAGCCCTCAAACAGGTTTCTTGCTTTGCTGTTTATTTTAAGGCGAGCATCTTTGAGTAGTGTAGTCAATTAATTTGGCCTTTTAGTTCTTTAATCTCAGAATTCTGAGTTGTCTAGTGGCTTTACAAAAGTGAAGGTATTTGTTTTTTTTCTTTTTCATTTAAATGTTCGAATTGTATTACGTAACAGATTGGGGCACATGCGCATTTAAAGTAAGCTGTCAGATGGCTAGTAAACAGCAACACTACTGATCAATAGTCTAACCTTTGGTATGATCTTTTTTTGGTCTTTGTTTATTGTTGTAGATTAGACTTTTATAGTTTGGTTGCCATTGTTTCCTTAAATTTATGTGAATATTAGCAATGTATTGTTCAGTAACCATCCTGCATCTAAAAGTCCTAATCACCTGTATTCCATAATGTTACTTAACATGTTTTTTTCTTCATTTTCTTTCATCAAAATCCTGAGTCTCAGAATAATAAGATCTCTCTCTGTCTGAACAGAATTTGGATACAGAGGAAATTTTTCACTGCTGCTTTTCAAGCTGTACATAATCTGTACAGTTTGTGTGGGTGATTAATCGCCAGGATTTCCTACAGCACATTTCACAAAGGCTAAAATTAAACCTTGAAAGTGAACACTTATTTACTTGCTTCTCAGACATACTAGCAGGTCACTTCTAACATTTTGACTTTAATAAACTGGTTGCTTCTTGTTCTCATGAGATTTGCTTTCTTTTGCAGTCAAAATACAAGTGAGATTTCAGCATTCTGTATCAGGTGTTCTTCTGTACCTTTGCAAATAAGTTAGAAAAGCAGAAGCAAACCAGTTTCGGGGATGCTGTATTACAAAGCTGTTAAGAAATCTTTTCTCAACTGGAGACGTGTGATTGTGAACCAAAAGTTTCTCTCTTCGAGGTCAGGCAATTTAAAAACAGAGTTCACACGAACCTAGCTTTTAGGGAAGTAGGAGACAGTATCAAACTGAATTAGTATGTATGCAGATAAAGTAGCACACTTCATTCTGGATAAATAATGAAAATTAGTGGACGTAGGTACAAATTTGGCAAGTAATTTAGCAGTAAGTCGTATATTTAAAACTAAATACGTGCATAAATGCTTCTGCTAGATGCAAATGTATTCTTTTGCCAGTTATCTAACCAATGATTTTCTAATTCTTCATAGCCTTCTGAATGACTGAGTTTATGGTTCAGAACATCCTACATTAACAATAATAGCAAAAGATGTGTCTTACAGGACACTAATCTAAAAGTAATGACTGCAGTGTGCTATTTCTAACTTTGAAAATATTTAGAATGAAAATCCCATGTAGAGATGATAAAGGTCCTGTATCATCGTGAAGAGTGATGTAAACTGTATAATTAATTCAGTAAGAAAATGTTTGTCATAAATTTGTGTAACAAACTGAGCAAAAAATAGTGTGAATTCACCTGTGTGGTAATTTTGTACTTCAGTGTTTTCTTTGGATTAGCGAACGTCAGGAGTAAAATTTGTTTATATATAGTTAGCAAGTTATGTATTCCTGTTACTGATTTTATATTTGTATCATGCTTGATAGTTCCTAATTCTTGCCTCTTTAATGGCTTTGATGGAAACAATGCTCTTTACTGCTTTTACCATGTGTGACAAACCTCTGGAAAAGGGATTGGGAGAAACTGGTGGTTTTAGAATTCCAGTCCACTTTGCTATACGTAAGGAGTTAAAGTTGAAATGAATGCATATCTCAAGGCTGCCACCTGGAGACTGGGGAAACTGTAAGTAAGTGTGGTTAGGTATTGTATGGGAAGTAGCTACCTTGTGTTCAAGAAACAAGTGTTTCTTGAACAGTTGTAGTATTCATTTTTGCAGCTTAATGGGAAAGACACTTGGCTAATTGTAATTCTTTTTCTTCACAAATTTTAGCACCTGTCTTATCCACCTCAGAGATGAGATGGTGCTCATGCTTTATGGATTGCAAAAGTGAAATGGAAGACGTGAAAGGACTAATGTGAAAATGGAGTAAATACCTGAAAACAAAGCAAGCTGGGAAAAATGCAGAAAACCTTCAAGGTTAAGCTAGGAGGTAGTCCCAAAAGCTGAATAGGCTTGAAGTCGTTTTTTGTTTTGAATCCTTACTACATGTAGAAATATCATACTGGCAGGCTTTGGTTAAGCGTGCTTGTTGATGGAGGGGTTGTCTGAAGGAGGGTTGAATATTCTGTTTTTTCTTTCTTTTTCCTTTTTCTTTTTTAAAATTTTTTAATTTAGGCTGTGATTAGAGGAAATGTTATCTTCTTAGCTTTTTCACGTCTGTACAGGATGTGTGTGTGTAGGTTTCGGTAGTGGCAGCGGGGGCTGCAGGTCGGCCTCTGTGAGGAGAGGCCAGGGCTGCCCTGTGCTGGACGTAGCCCATTCCAGCCGGCTCCAACCCACCCACCGCAGCTGAGCCCCTTGGCCAAGGTGGTGAAAATGTATTTTAAGAAAGGGTAAAAAATGCTGTGCAGCAGAGTGGGGGAGAGAGGAGTGAGGAAAAAAAGTGAGAGAAACAGCCCTGCAGACACCAAGGCAAGAGAAGGAGGAAGGGCAGGAGGTGCTCCGAGCACTGGAGCAGGTGTTTTCCTGCTGCCCATGGAGGACCATGCCAGAGCAGATAGCCATGCTGCTACACTTGGAAGACCCCATGCTGGAGCAGGTAGAGATGCCCTGGAGGAAGCTGCAGCCCATGGGGAGCCCACACTGGAGCAGGTTCTCCTGATAGGAACTGTGGCCTGTGGAGAGGACCCCATGCAGGAGCAGGTTTATCCTGAAGGAGGAGAGAAGTGTGAGGAGGAGGAGGAGGACGCAGCAAGGAGGATCTGTTGCAGGCTGACTACAACCCCCATTCCTAAAGGAGCTGGGAATGAAGAACTGAAGGAGTTTTTGGATTAGCATGTTACTGACAGGACATGGGTAGAGTTCAAAGGGTTTTGAAAACTTTTCATATTTGCCATTATTACTAGTGAACTGTCACAACCATAAGCCTGAGAGCAAGAGGGTTGGGAGAAGGTGTTTTAGCTTTCTGTTCTTGTTTCTCACAATCCAGCTCTGTTTTGAGTGGCTATAAAATAATTTTCCCTAAGTTCAGTCTTGTTTTGCCCATGGTGGTAATTGGTGAGTAATCTCCCTGTCTTTGTCTTGACCCGTGTGCTTTCTCATCTTATTTCCTCCCACTACGCTGTTGAGGAGGAGGACTGCAAGAGCGGCTGGGTGGGTGTCTGGCTGCCAGCCAAGGTCAGCCCAGCATAACTTCCTTTATGGGTTTTTAAAGTATTACCAGTTTAAAATGCCTTTTGGTACTTTATTGTCTTTCTACACATGGGCAGATATCAGAATCTGTTATGAAGGGCTATATAGCTAGATTTCAGAGATTTTTATTAAATTTTTAAATATTGACATGCTTTTTATGACAAGAATTGTAATCAGAATGGAGTAAGAATGCTACCAGGCTGTCTGAATTTGTCTAAGCCCCAAACCAGGGGAAATGAGATAGTGTTCTAAGTGCAGAAACACATTTATTCTCTTTATTTAATGTTTCCATATTTACTGTGAACAGTTTTTTGTAATTCAAAAGATACTTACTCCATGATATATATTTTCCATGTAATTTCCTGAAATACTGGATTGTAGCTATACTATAATGTTTTCATATTAGCGTGCAATTGATAGGATGCAAATAGACTTCAAATAGTTTTGAAAACTTTTCATATTTGCCACTAGTTCTACTGAAGGTACAAAACTCTTGCTTACACATTTCTCGCCATCTCGGTGACAGTTCTGGATATTTAAAGATTATGAGATTAAGAAAAATATTAAAAAATGTGTTGCATACATTTGTTAGGAGTTACCCAGCATTGAGTCAGATCTTGACACAGAGGTAAAAGTATATCTTCAGTATACGGTTTCACTACAGTTGCGTTATTTGTATTAATTAACCAAGGACACTAGTTACAGATTGACTTTATTGCTGTTCTTTAGAATAAATGAGAACTCAGATTTAGTGTCTTGTCTATTTCCCATGGTGGCATCCAGTATTTCATTGTACAGGTGTTGGCTATAAATACCTCTTTAATACTTTCTACTTTGTTTTGAAACAAGAGTACTTAAAATTATAATTTGTGTTGCGGTGACACTGTTCACACAAATATAACAAATATAACTTTAAGTATGTTGTTATTTTGCTGGCAAATACTTTATTTTTAATGGTTTATAAGTTAGTCATTAACACAATATCTAAAGAAATTTAGTATACATATCTTGAATGTGATAATAGAATATTATTCCCAAGAAAAAGGGCAACGTGTTCATTAAGGATTTTGAAACCTGCTAAATCATTATTCAGATTTTGTATCTGAGGATGCAAAACTGTGCCACATGACGAAGATAACAGAAACAAAATGTTAAATGTGCTTAACTTGCATTTCAAGAAATAACGTAAACATGCACTTACATAATAAGCATCTGGGGATCCATCTCTCCTCCCGACTTGCGCCATTGTTTGCTTACTGCACTAGGGACAAATCCTCAGCAGGTGTAAACTGCCATAGCTCTGACATCAAGAGATCTGTGGCGGCTTATAGTAGTGAAGATATGCTGCTGGTCTGTTTCTGTGTATTTTCTGTGCTCTCCCTGATGTATTCCACAGTCTCCAAGACGATGGACAGAAAGCATTTTGCCATCCAGGTCACTTCAAACCAGCACTCCTGACAGTATTGTTTTTCAGTAATGCATGCACATTAAACATCTTTATGTATAGCTTCTAGCACTTCAAACTTTTTTTTCTTTGTAACTGTCACTGGGAAATAATCTGAAACAGTGTATAATTTGCACATTGAGGAAACGGCACTGATACACCAGTGACTCCATGGGATGTGTCATTTGTAAGCAGAAGCTGGAACTCTCCATGGGGATTTTGTATGCAGAATGTAAAGATACCATATAGTTGTAAGAAAAAATATTGCTTTTGTATGCCTTAATTACAAACACCTTTCCTTTTGGGGGAGGGGTATAGGTTTCTTTTTCTGTGTGTTTGTGAATAACCTTTAAAGTCAATTGTTTTTACCATTTAAACACTCTGTCCAGATGCTGTAAAACAATTTCATATTTACTGACTCATGAAAATGCCTATTAACTTTTGCATAATCCAGATCTGATCATATAAGTGGCTTAGCAAACAAGCGAAGATGACTTTTGGGGTATCTATTTAGTCCTTAGAGGCTATCTGTCCAAATCACAGAGCCACAATACCAGATAACTTCTGTCAGTCCCTGCACAGGAGAGGTCCAGATCAAGAATAGCAGGGGTGTTATAGGTCAGCACTGAAATGCATTTGCAGAGCTCTGCAGGGAAGCTTGTGTAGCATCTGCCAGTACTATGTCTGGCATTTTTAACCACTGCTATCAATTCCTTTCTTGAACAAATACACTAGAAATTCACCCCAAACCTCAGAAAACTTTCTCTATCAATCCATCAAAAAGAAGAGAAACTTAAATCCAATAGCAAAGTTAAAGACCTCGATTTCAGTTACAGAAGCACAGATGCTTATGGAGAGGAGGAAAGGAAAATAAAATGGATTGAACACACTGTCTATAGCTAGTGCAGTTGCAGCTTTTCCTCACTGTAAAAGGTGGGGTTTAATTTAAGAAGTGAGATTAGGAATGTAGGTGTAAAAAATGCAGATAAGTTTTGCATCTTCATTGGTGTTTACAGGAATAACACTTGCAAATGGATTTTTAGACAGTTTGCCTAATATGTTGTGTGTATCTTAGGCTCTTCTTTCCAAATGTAGTCCTTAATTTAAAATTCATTGAAAGATGAAATATCTGAAAGGATTACACAGTACTATGTGCAGGAGTAAGAAGTTTAGAAAAGGCACTGTAGTCATAGATGAAGAAAACTACAGTACTGTTACAGCGTAATATGCATCTTGGTTACTAAGAACTATTTTGGAAATGAAATATAGGGGGATTCAAGTATCCCTATCTTTCTTCCACCTCTCCTTGTAAACTGCATCAGGACCATTATGAGCTCTATTCTATTTTTTGAACAGCAGCCAATATCTAGAATATGAAAGGAACATTGAAGATTGCAATAGTGTAATAAGACAACTCATTTTTACATGACTTTCATGGTTTTATGCAGTGTGTTTTTATATCTTCATGTCAGTCAGTCATTGAAAACTGAGGTTCACTTCAGCTATCTTCTTTATGGAGGTTTATGATTTCTCACATTCGTATGAATGGGGACTCACATTTATCTTTCATCTTAGTTAAAGACAGTATTGCATCTTAGAGGATTTTTTTCCTTTAGACAAAGTGAAGACAGAAGTAGCAGACATGCTAGCAAGTGCAGGACTGAGAACTAGGAGTAAAACTTGTCTAGACTGAATTATTCTGAGAGAAACACTGGCAATGTGTGTAACCTTCTGCATTCACACATGTAAACTAGTGCAATAACTAATGAATTTTGAAATGCTATTACTGCCTATTGCAAGGAAGGTACAGCTGACTGAAATTTCTTGTGAAATATTTCAGTCCTATGGAATTACAAAACCTGATGATTAAATAGAAGAGAATACAGTTCTTGGTAACTTGCACTTTCCCTAGAGGGCTACGCGAGAAAATAATGGATACGGTGACAGGCTTGTGCGTTTATGAAAACCATTTACGATGGGCCTTGTTACCTTCTCAGTATAACAAACCTTTTGCTCAGAAAGCAGATGTTATGAATGATTGCAGCCCAGGTGGAATTGGGAGTGAAGACTGACGCTGTAGATGTATAGGCTACGGAAATACTGTTGTGGAAAGGAAGATTATTAAACAGGGGATTAAGAAAACAGTCCAGGTAAACAGTAAGATACAGATGGTCTGCTGATTAACGTAGGATTCCTGTGTGGGAATACCTGTGGAGAGGGTAAGTCTACTTCAGTGTTCCTTTAAAGAAAATGGACTGATGGCCCTGAAGACAGTGGACCAAAAGCTGGGAAAATACGCAAAGGTGCAAGATCAAGTGTGAAGCTGTCTGGATCTTCAGACTGCTTTGAACTGTTACCAGTAGTTCCTGAAATTTATTGACAGGGCCATGTTGTAGATCCTTGTATGTTTTTGCAGCTCCCTGTGTTTTTCATTATGTTATTGTGAGTGATTCTGGGACATTTCACGTTGGTTTGTGTTAAAAAAGAAAGAGCAAGTACTGTAGAGGAAGACTGCTGTTACTGAAAAAACATGAGTTACTAAGCTTTTTGCCACATGGTTGCTAAGTATGTTAGGAAAAGCATAATCAGACTGGGTCTCAAACGCAACTTGAAACTGAAAGATTTTTCTCGAGGGATATTTTTCCACTGATTACAAGACATGTTTTTAAATTTTTGCCTTTCTTCCTGGACCATTTGTGTCTGCAAACAAATAGGAGCAAAGCATGGCAGTAGATAACGCAAGATACTTGCAATAACTCAGCACAGTCCAAGGTAGCACTATAGGTCCCTGTCTTTATGAGTGTAAGTAAGTTAAGAAGTTTATGCAATTTAAAGGAAAGAACAGCTCGATAGAACTGTGAGTAAGGACAAGGAAAAAGAGAAAATATGGACTCTATCATTGTGGTGCAAAGGTTAAATGAGAGGAGGATCTGAGGGTGATAGTAGGATTTCATCAAATACCAGTAAGCAGCAAACAAAATTCTAGGCTGCTTAAATAGTGATATAAAACATAGCATGGGAACATTAGTCTTATGAAGCTGCATTTGGAGCTTGGTAGGGTTTGGTGTGTACTTTAATAAAATGAAAGCACTATAAACATATGGGAAAATAACAAAGGGTAACCAAATTAATACAAAGACTTGTGGAACTCTGTGTCTGTGTATAAATATGTTCAAAAAGTAAGCATGCAATTGTCTGAGAGAAGATGATTACAAGGATATCTCAAGGAGGTATAAGATACAAGTTCTGAAATTGTAATAGGCTGTTTTTCCCAGGGCTTGGAACAAGGCCATGATAGCTTAAATTAAGGATGTCAGGCAACTAAAAGATTGAATTCCTTTGTTCTGTCTTTGTGTAACACAGAATAAACTACTAAGCAATATTAAAAACAGCTAGTACCAAGAAGCTATAGTTATTGCTTGGTCAGTTATTTAAGCAAAATAAAACAGCTTTCTCAATTTCTTTGTCAGAAATTTGTAATCCACTCTGATAATTTGCAGAATGATTAAATTTTTGGAAGCAGCTGATGCTCAAGACAAAGATATCTTTAACAAAACCAATCATACATATGAATTTTATCCTACAGTTGTTGTCTTTACATGTGTTGTATGATAAAAGTATAAACCTGGTGAATTTCACAGGTGCTTTATATGTGTCACATGTAACAATTTTTCATGCTTCAGCAAACTTGTGTACTGTTCTAGAAAGACATTAAAGAAAGATCAATGTGTTTAACCTGATGCCTTTTCTGGAATATATTTTTTAAAAAAATTTCTTATCAGAATTTTCAGGACACATTCAAATATCAAAAGTATCTAAAAGCCAGGACAAACAATAGCTTTCAAAGAACCTGGGTGTATGTTTTGTAGAATACAAACTATAGCCCTGATTTTCTGTTGCCAAAAGGAAAGTAGCCACCAGGAAGGGTAGCTTGTATCACAGGTGTCAATATTAGTCTTTAACAACAGTTTGTGGGCATCTATTTCCTTTTCCTCCCAGATGCTAGGACAGGATATAGATGATGGAAGACCAGAACTGAGTAGATTATATCTTTTTGTGTCTGTTTCCACGTAATACTTGCATAAACTGCAGGTAGATCAATCTTACTTCCAAGTGTGGGGCTTATTTGGTGTTTAGCACCATACTTCTGCCTTTTCCCTCCCCTCTTTTAGAGTGATGAAGGTAACGTACAGGAACTTTTCTTGATCCTCTTTGCTGTTCCTCTCTTGCCCTGTTGTGAAATCTTTACTGGGCAGAAAATGAGTAGAATTCCAGCATGTAAGTCATAGTAGACTTTAGCAACTTTATGCTATCGGCCTTGCTACATACATCTGCTATCAACTTTGATCTGTCTGTGTAGAAGGAAAAAAAACCCCTGTACCTCCATCCCCATGCAGAATTCTCTGAAGTCTGTGAGGTTTGTTCCCTGCAGCCTACAGAGACCCTGGTGTATGTTTGAGAAGGCTTTTACCTTCTGGAGACTGTATAGAAATGAATGTTTTACCTTCTGTGCTTCACTTTCAATTCTGTGACCCACAATCCCCAGGCCCAAAGTTTACTTAGTGGAGAACAGCTTATATTAATTCTGGTTTAGAATTTGGTATCTCTTCTGTATATTACTTATTTTTAGGCCTGGGAAAGCTAGCCTTTCCCTGCCTGTTTAGTTGGATAGTTAAGAAGCGCACAAAAAAGAAAAATAGGGCTATTTTCTTACCCGAGAACAAGCTACAAATTTTAAGTGTGGAGACTTAGAATCACCAAATCATCTAGGTTGGAAGGGACATTTAAGATCATTGAGTCCAATCATCAACCTAACACTGCCAAAACCA
>RSEF01000031.1:46937273-46971909 GCA_003993805.1 Himantopus leucocephalus | reverse complement strand
ATCATCTTTGTGGCCCTCCTCTGGACCTGCTCCAACAGGTCGACGTCCTTCATATGTTGAGGGCTCCGAAGCTGGATGCAGCATTCTTCTGCCAGCCTTGCTACTTTCTGATACTGAATTCAAGTATATAAACTGAAATTTAAGAGTATCTGATCTTATCATCAGCTTCTAATTAGCTGCATGTAGCTGAACTAAAACACCTATCTGTGATGCATGGACTGTCTGCTTTAATGAACGTGCAATCAGTGGTTACAACACACTACATGTATGCATATGCAAGCCTATGACCATCAACACTCCACGTGTAAATCAAGCAGTTTTCTATGAATATAGAAGTAAAGCTTTCCATTGCAGTTTAAGTTTGGAGAATTGTCGTCTGTATGTGTTAAGACAATGAATGAGTGAATAATACAATGCAGAAATGTGTGCAAGTCTTTTTAAATCTCTTTTTTTCTTACTACTGTAATTTTAAATACTGATTTTCAAGTTATATTACACACTGTTGCAGTCATACTAAAAATCTAAAAAGTAACACAGTGCTATTTATACATGAACAGATCAGCATTTCAAAAGTAATTAAAGGAACAATGTATTTCCTACCCAATTTTTGTCATTTTATATGTGGTAATAATAGTTTGCGTGTATGATAAATTATAAATTCAGGAAATAAACACTATGATGGAGAAATTATCATACTTTATTTTTGAAGTTCCATTTTGCTTTGGTGGCTAGTTTTTTGCTTTGGTGGCTAGTTTTACCTTAGACTTCTGTATCTTGTGCTTAAGGTCTGTGAACAACATCACTATAGATAATTGTCCTGGGCAGTTTCAGATTTTTTGAGTCAGTTCAAAGCACAGGATATAATCGTTGCTTGGAGTATTTTCATCAGCTGCTTGTTCTTTGCCCTTTTTGATTAGGCGAAACAATACAAGATGCGGTTCGAAGAGAAGTAGAAGAGGAGGCTGGAGTCAAAGTTGGCCGTGTTCAGTATATCTCTTGTCAGCCATGGCCATTGCCCTCCTGCCTAATGATTGGCTGCTTAGCTGTTGCAGTGTCTACAGAAATTAAAGTTGACAAGAATGAAATAGAGGATGCCCGCTGGTTCACTAGAGAACAGGTAAAGTTCAATTTAATTTCCTTCTTGTATTGATTAGTCTGTGACTGTATTGGTTCTGGCATACAATAGATACTTGCTTTTTTTCAGCAAGTTGAATGAGCATGTGTACTCTCCAATTTATCATACTACAATTGCGTTATATTGTATTTGTAGATTACACCAGACAAAGGCAGATATTCACAGGAGTTTCTGAGTCACTTGCAAGCTCATTTTAAGACATTTTCACTAGTTAGCTCTTCACCTTTTCCTTTTGGGAGATACCCAAGTTATTGTTATTTTAACCCACTTTCTCAGCAAGCCTGTGCTTTTCATTTTGGCAGAACTAGTATTTAATAGTGTTCATCATCTGAATTTCTCTGAACAGGCATGGTACCAGATTTGCTGGGAGGGGAGTTTAGGTAAAAACTCTGGGAATTCATTAGTTTGAACATCTTTTTCTGTGCAGTACTATTTTAATACTCTGGTATTAAATGCAGTTTACTATGTGTTAATAGGAAATTCTACACCTAGCTTTCCTGAATATTTAAAATATAGTCAAATAAAAGAGAGGATAAAGTCTTTCGCAGAGAGCTTTAAGTTTATGAGTGAAAAAGGAAACATTGCTTACACAGTGCAGTCTTCACAGGTTTTTGTACAGGCTACTTAAAAGCCTGAATAACACTGTACTCCTGCCTAGCAGTTGCAAGTGTTCTGACTCTTGATCAGCTTGAAAGCAAAAGTAGTCACCTACAATCTCAGTGTATTCCTGACAATGCCGAGAGCATTAATTTAAATGAAATGCAGCTATTAACATGAAGGTTGGTCTAGAGTTGGAAATAAATGTACCTCAGAAATGTGCTAAACTAAAAGTGTACTCCTGTGTTGCTTGCAACTGCTTCAGAAAACCAACAAAACACATTTCCTTCTGCACTACATGTGGAAAAAAAAATAAAAATTCGGGAACGGTGTAGAGCACCATCTGGTGGTCTTTACCGTAAAGAGGCTTCACAAAAACCTTAAATATATTAACAGTGAATCTCCACAGTTGTATTGGAAGGAAGGTATCCTTTGGGTAACATTTGAGATCAAAAATGTCAGAATTCACACAGAATCCTGTGTGGTATTTTTCTCTGCATCTTGTCTTGTAGTGGCTCTTTAATAGCTATAGTAATAATAGACTGATGGGTCATCGTAGTAAGATAATTCCTGCATTAATACAATGTTAGATTCCATATAGTTTATAATATTTTCTTCTAAATAAAATAATCTGTCTTTATTGCAGATCGTGGAAGTTCTCATTAAAGGAAGCCGGCATTCTTTCTTTCTACCACCAAGTCAAGCTATTGCGCACCAGTTGATAAAACATTGGATTGGAATAAATGCTAATCTTTAATTCAAGTAATTGATTTCTTTAAGTTAAATTACTTCTAATGAATGCTAAATTTGGAATAAATTGGAAAGAATTGTTTATCTAGTAAATGTGCAACTACATACATTTTTGAGCCTTTCCTTTGGTTCCTGAGCCAAACTATGCAAACCTTTGTAGTTTTTTTCAGATCTGAGTTGAAACTGGACAACAAACCAGTGATTATCCCAAGAAAGCAAGCAACAGATAGCTAAAATCACTACCTCGTTGAGCACAGGCTGCCTCTTCATTTTAGAATCAAATTATTACGCTTTTTGCTATTATGCTCTTAATGTTTGATTTGGTCTTTCCTGTCCCGCACTGGAAGGAGTCCAGTATTAGAGGCCTTGACCTTGCCTACTGTTTAAACTCTGCATTTACATCCTCCTACTTTGTCTTAATTGTTTCTTAATTGTAGTACTTTATATCTTTTATATTAATAGCCCTTTAAGCAGAGTATTGACTGCCACAGTCTGATTTGGCCTGCAGTTACCCAATTGTATGTCAGCCTGAATTTAAAAGTATAACACAATACTCTGTTTATGAATGAGGTATTGGAGAACCATCCCCAAAAGCCTAAATATTAGGTATTTTTGTAAGATAATAATGTACTTGTTGACCCTAGACAGTGAGTTATTTTATTCTCTGGTAAGTAGAAATGGAACTGTAGAGTAACAGAGGAGAAAACTAGATTAATTAAATGAGACGTAATATCTCAAAATATGTGCAAAGTTATTTTATGGAAATGGAAACACTAAGATTGTTACTGCTGTTAAGAATTTTACAGTTGAAAGAAATGCATTAACCCCAGCTGTAAGACTGGGAAAACAGTATATGAATTAAAATTTACTTACATGTATTTAATGCTACAGTTCAGATTTGTGCCTTAATTTATTGTGTTATTGAAAAGAATGTTAACTTAATATTCTTTCAAAATGGAAGTTTATAAAAGTATACTGGTTTTATTATTAATGTCATTAATAATAATTAATAATCATTGCAGCGATATAAAAAGAAGTGCAAATGACCAGAAGGAAATACAATGATAGTCCTAAATATTAACTTATTATCATATGGTGATTTGTTTATTCAGAGTAATTTGAATATCTTTTTAATCAGTGAATGATGTCAAATTTGTTTCAAAATTCTCTGCAAACTGGAATCAATAAAAATGTTTTACAAATCCTAATAGTTCTTTTTCTTCCATCCAGTGTCATACTATGCTCAGCAGCTCTTTTTTTTTTTTTTTTTTTAATNNNTTTTTTTTTTTTTTTTTTTTAAAGGCAGCACATATCAAACTTTAAGGCAAGAAGCATTTCTGACAGACTTGGGACAGCTGACAAATCACTACGTTGCTTCATTCTCTCCCTTGTTTTCAGCTATACCTACAAATGAAGAAAATCAGATTATCTGTTCAGCTATCAGGAAATGAGAAAGAAGCAAGGCACTACTTCCCTTAAAAACTGCTTTTACAGAGAAGGGGAAGTATGAAAAGCTGTCATGGACTACAGCTACCAGCAGGACAGCATGTTTACAGTGGAATTACTTTTTTAAACAATTGTGGGAGAGCAGGAAGTCTTGTTGCAGGTTGTTCATACAAGTAAAGAACGTTGGACAGTATGCAAACAGTGGTGGAAGCTAAGCGATGCAAGGAATTTTTAACTAGTACTATGATGATTGCACATTAAGAGAGATGAACAAGGAAGGAATGAGGAGCACATGGAAGAGGGAGGATAAACCAAAGAGCAAATGTAGCATAAAGATAACTTATCATATTGAGGTAACTAAAAATACGTGTATAAGAACCAACCTAATACTAGTTTTTCATGTAGGAAATTATGGTGGGTTGCTATAGAGATGGGTTTATAACTCTGAAACTCAAAAGAAAGTGTCCATAACCAATACTGATGTTAAGAATCAGAGTATTTTTTAATTGAGAATCTGTATGAACAATATATATCTGCAGTTACAGTGCTAATAATTAATTTGAAAAAATACATTTTACTGCATGAAAAAAGCAGAAAAAAGGAGAGTTTGAAAAAGAAAACAACACTTTATTACTCTCAAACTCAGATATTATTGCTTTAATGATTTTTCAGTTCTCATAACTTCTGGCATTGCAATAATTTTTTATATATATACATTTTCAAAAGCTAAACCAACAGTCCTTTTCAAGCTTTCTTTGCTTTTTCCCTCCCCAACAGAGGAACCATTCACAGAGAAGATGACAAATGTCCCTTGTTTAAGAAAACTAATTTGATAATTTTAATCTCTTATTTAAAGTGAAAATTTCCTGGCTTTTTATTGCTTAATTTGACTTGTTTGTAGGTTGTAGGCTTGAGTTTTAGTTTGAAAATACTGAAGGATAGTTATTGTTTGGAGTTTACATATGAAATATCTAATTGAGGAGCCAAATGCTGTAGTTATTTAGCAACTAGAGCAATTTAGAAAAGTGCCACATTAAATTTAGCAACAATGCAACAGAGTGTAGTGGTTCTGACTGGGATATGGTCAGGGCAACACCTTCGTAAGATTTGTATTGTTTGCCGTATCCAAAAGACTGCAGCTTTTCAAGCAGGCTGTTTCTTGCCACTGAGTTACTGCAGTACAGTAAGAAAATAGTATTCCTTAAACCACTAAAAATAGAGAGGCTTTGTTCACACTGTGTAATGAGTAATGATGATCTCAGTCTCTTCTCCCTTGCTTCTACAATGGTACCAGAGCAAAAAGAGTGTTCATTACATGTAGATGTGCACAGCAGAAAGTTCTGGAGATGCCTTTTTCTTCCAGTTTGCCTGTACACTAATGAGAATTAACTTCTATCTAGCATACAATTTGTAAATATTCTGTATTTTACCTGTTTTTGAAATTTTAATAATTTACCAGTAATAGTAATTTAATGAAGTAGAGAAGGAAGAGATGAGGTGTTTAAACACAAACCAAAATTGATACTACTAACCAAGCTGTAAGCTCATGTGATATAGTGACATCTCATGTAAGCTCATCAGAGCACAATACTGATTGTGAGATTTTTACAAACTTTGCATTGGTCCCTATAGGCATACTTCTTTTATCTCATTTTTCATATTCAATATGTGTAAACGTGAAAAATCAAATCATTCTAGTGTTGATTCTTGTAGCATGAACATTATATTTTGTGTTTTGTGTAGGAATATTGCCAACTTGGTAAACGATTATCTTGAATTCTACAACATGTGAAGGAAAAAGGGGTGGATGTCAACAGGCTGATTAAAGGTAGACCAGTCGTGATGCTTCATGGAATTAAATATACTAATCTGATTCTGAGCTTAGGAGACAGAAATAGAAAAAGAAGTGGAGCAAGACTGTGAACGACACTGCTCCTTCTTTTATCTTTAATTTTAATTAGGTAATCTGGTTGATTAAGACTTTTCAGACAAAGCTGACATTTTGTAAAACCCCAGTAGGTTGAGTTATTTTTCTTACCTGCTTTAGCTGTTAAGAGTTAAATAACTAGTAGTTCCTTATTGCTTCAGTGATTGGAAGGATATGTGCGTACAGCATATCATTGCTGACTGGGGTTGACAGTACAGAAGTGGGTAAGTCCAAAGGAAAAAAAAAATTGAACTTGTTATCCTATTAAGCCTTGGCAAGACAGCCAGCCCATCCTTCATGAGCTTAGAACAGCAAACTATTCACAGAGAGTCCATAATACCAAGCAAGTGTCTGAGGAAAATGAATGTTGGCTCATAGTAAGTACAAACATTTTTTTTCCTTTTTTTTTTCCCTTTTTTTTTTTTGAAGTGACACCTTGTCAGGTAGTATTGTGTAGATACTAATTGTTCTAACTCATAGCTTTTGTAAAATGTGGGGTTTCTGGAGTTTTTTTACACAGTAGATACAGTTTGAAGAATGTCAGTTATAGTTCAGTATATAGTTTAGTTTTCTGAACAAATAAGAAATGATAGTTTCCTAAATAGAAGGAATTTTTCAGATGGATTTTTGATTGTGAGTAAATAATATTTTTTTCCTAAATGATAGGGATTTCTAAGATGAATTTTTGATTCATAAGATTCTGTCATTTTAGCATATAGGGACTTAAAGTGTAGTAGTATATAATTTTAGAAGTGAAAGCCTACCTGAATGAACTTCAGTTTGTTATTTGTATTGTCTTTCTGCAACTAGTATTTCAGACGTGGAATACTGTGATGAGACTACAGGATTATTAGTCAAGAAGCAATATTACATATTGTTCAATAGAGAAGCTTACAGACTCATTTTGCAGCACTTAAATAAGCCTGGATAGTAAGGTTTTTCTCCTACCATTTCATCATCCTGCATACTAAGCTACCTTTAGTAAAGTACTTTCTTATTTCTCTTTAAGGAGAGAAACATTCGAACACTGGAGCTTTCCCAGTTCAGTGAAGAATTGTAGACGTTTTCTCAATATACCTGCTAAAACTAAAAAAGAGCCTATGAAACAGTAAAAATCCCTTTTTTTGTCATTCTAAATGCAAATTACTCCTAATTACTGCAGTATAAATTGTTCTTCTGGAAAAAAGTGACTCTGAAAACTGCATAGTCAGAAAATGTGGTATCTCTAGTTTCCCCATTTCAGATGCCTGAAATCAAATCCTATAAGCTAGGACAGGGTTTTTTACCCTTATTTCATTCTATGAGAAATGAGAGATTTCTCTCAATTGTAGTTTGTATTTTGTAGTCATAGTCATTCTCATAATAAAAAGATACTTCATTTTCAAATAAAATTGTTATAGTGCACAGGTTTCTTTTGGTAAGCTGAGTTTCAAGTATAATCAAAGATTTTGGATTTGCATTATTTCTATTATAATGGGTGAACAATTCTGAAGCTCCAAAAAGTTGAATAATTCAGATTGACAAAGAATTGTGGTACTTCATTGACAGTAACATCTTGGACTATAGAAATTAGATTTCATTATTGGAGATGGTCCTGTATTATAGTGAGATTTCTACTAATTTCATGACCAATTGCCACATCACATCGGAAGGATATTTCCCGTATCTGCTTTCATGTTTGATACTGACAAAGCATGAATGACATGCCAAAACAGAAATTAAAAGTGACTAAAATACAAGATAGTGCGCTAAATACCAGAAAGACAAACTCACTGACAAGAAAAGGACTAATCCAGATAACATTCACAGAATCACCGAATGGCAGCGGTTGGAAGGGACCTCTGGAGATCATCTACTCCAACCCCCCTGCCAAAGCAGGTTCACCTACAGTAGGTTGGACAGGAATGTATCCAGGCAGGTTTCTAATGTCTCCAGAGAAGGAGATTCAAATTTGGTTTCTAAAACAGGAATAGCAGAGGTCCAACAATGTAAGCAGAAACAGCAATTCATGGGAATTTTTTAATATATTTTCAGAACGTTTGCTGAAGACAGAATAATTTTATCCAGTGTGACAGAGATACAATGCACAATAAAGTATGTTCTCTGCCAGTTTTTAAAAATATGTTTTTACACAGATGATAATAAATACATGAACATCCATTGCATTAAACTGATACCACTGGAAAAATCTCATCAGTAACCTAAAATATTCGTTATATAGTACTTGTGTTAAAATCATCACATGATCTCTGTATGCACCATTTGCAGCGCAGAGGCTACCTACTGGTTCTCCATTTTGTTGCAGTGGAATACAGTGCTTATCTTTAAATGAGGGTAGAAATGAACAATGATGATGCAGAAATGAAACATCTCCGAAATATGAAATAAATGCTTATCCTTATTAACACATTGTTTCTTCTTCTTGTGGCAAAAGCTCAAAATAATTAAACAGAAAGCAAGATTAGCTTAGTAAGTAGGCAGAAGCTTTGTAAGAAAATCAACTTTTTATGTGGTTTTGCAGAATTTAAGAACTGAAAGCTGGACCTATGATGTGACTTCTCCCTAAAAAGGCAGAAATGCTTGTGCATATGCAGCCTATGATAGCTGAACTGTTTTTTGGTATGACTTTACTGGCATTTGCATTCTCAGTTCTCAGTTAAAATAATTTTGGAAACATTTGACTGATTGCTACTTTATTAGCTTTTTCTAAAACTGAAGTGAAGAGCACTCTGCCTGCAGGGAGGTATGTAACATAATGGTGAGAATAGTATACCCACTATTCCTTTAAAAAAGATTGGTCAAAACCTGTTTAACACTTTATCTGGTATCACTTGTTGCTTATAGAAGAGTCCAAAATAATGCAAAATCTAATGACATGGGGTTTGGATTTCCTGAATATGCTCATTTATGGCTTAAGTGATGTTCTTAGCTGCTTAGACGGTAACCTTCCTTGAGAATCAGAACTGCAGAAATAATACTGAGTGGTGTTTGCTGTCTTTTCATGATCTGAAAAAGCAAGATCCTGATTTTATGTGCTCATTACAAGTCCCACAGCACACTTCATGAAATAAAATGATTGATCAGTGGGTTCTATACAATACCTGTTGCAGATTAGTTTCACTTACCCACAAAAGTGTTTCATTTGGATGCACTGTTCTCATAGCTGGTTGGATACTGCCAGATAACTACTGTGTTCCGTTTGAAGGGAAGCTGATTCTTTGCAGCCATATAATTAATGTTTTGATTAATTTTTAAAAATGCTTTAGTGTCCTGTTACAGCCCCTGTAAATGTTTGCTTGCTTCCTTTGTTCTAGACACTTTGCAAAGACATTTTTAAAGACCAGTCTTTTCTGGAAAACATATAGACAAAACTATAACCAATGAAAATAAGATACAGACCAGCTGAGTCAGAGAGGAAGAAACACTATTAAGACAAGTATATTTGATAACACATCGTTTTTCTTGCATGTGTTTGGCATAAAATACGTTCTTTGGCAACAGAACTGCAGAAATGGGTGTTCAGAAATTATTCCAATAAGGTCATAGTGGGAGTTTGATAAAGAGATTTGGAGAATCTTTGTAGAAAAAAGGCAAAAATTGGAACATACTTGAATAAGACATACTTGATTGAAGTAAATAAGAGGTAAATCAATGATAAGCCATTTTTGCCTGCTCTCTGTATGGAACTACTAGGCTCTCCACAATTCATGCTAATAACATTGTCTCTGTTAAAAGTAAATTATCTGTGGGGCATCTGCCTCAATGCATAAAAGCTAACACAGGTAGCATGCCACAAAACTCAATCAGTAAGGAGAGTCAAAGGAAGAATTCACAAGGAAAAACCAAGCTTTAAGAATAATTTTATAGGAGGAGAGGAACTAAGCAGTGAGGGCCAAACATAGTTGGTAACTTGAGGGGCAAAGTCAAAGCAAATATTGGTAAGGAATAGAAGAATATTGAGGAATACAAGAAGAGACAGAATGGCAGTCAACGAAAACAAAATTCAGTGTAGTTGAGGTTATCGAGGGCAATGGAAACAAAAGTTGGATTCTGTATCCAGAGGGAGGAAATGAATCAGAAGGGTTTGACACAGCTGAAATACAGAAAGAAAGAGCAGTAGAAGGTTGTTGTTTCAGAAAGCCTTGTTTGGGCATTCTGTGACATCATCCTTCTGCTGTTTGTGAACAGTATAGGATTCAGTGGGGAAGTATTCAGTGAGTTGCCACTGAATACATTTATAGCCATGCCTTCTACAACATAAGGTACTGAAATTATAAGAAAGAGACATACCATCTAAATAGGCAATTAATAGTATCCTGAAAGAACATTACATATTTTGCAAATATATTGTATCACCACACCATTCCGATTCAACATTATTAAATATTTTCTCCACATTGTCCTTTCCTTTTTTTAGTTTGTCTTTTCTGCCAGTGTCTCATTCCTGTATAGGTTCACTGGACATGCTTATTTAGAAAACTTAAGGACACACATGTTTTCACATACAATCTCATTACATAAATATATAAAAGTGAAGTAAAAGAACTCCTGTATTTTCAGTTTTATTTCCAACCAGCATTTTTAATGCAACTTTTCCTGCCTAACAAGATGATCTGAGAGGTGTATGTGGGACAAATATTTTTTTGCCTTTATTATCAGAAAGCTTGTCATCACCTGCATTATCCTGAAAGAAATGCTATTATGGATGTTATTCACGTTCTAGACAGAGCTTTAACTACTGTTACGGTGGAAGGTGATCTTTCACTCAAAATTAAGAAGTTATTTTTCTGAGCTAACCCAAACACTGCTGTTTGTAGTAAGAATAACCTGTCACGTAGAGCACTATGTCAGTAGATGTTGGCTTCCATCCAGTGAACTGCTGAGTGCCTCTATTCTCGTCTAAGCTAATTGGACTAGTGTTCATCTAGTGTCCAGCAGCGGACAGAATAGTACCTAATGCAGGGTCTTACCCTGCAGTCTTGATGCATACAACTAATCCTTGCTAAAGTCAATGGGTCTACTCATGTGACTAGGATTGAAGGTGATGAGATTCCTAATTCTCTTAGCACATCTCAGCTGTAGGACCAACAAAGCAGGAACAGACAAAGACAATGCAAGGAAAACATGCGTAGAAAAGATGAGTGAAAAGCAAAGGACTGGTGCCTCTTCTGGTGTGGTGAACCTTAGAGGAGAAAGCATAAATTAACATACAGAAATGTAGTAGAGACAACAAAACTATTTGTATCATAAAGGTTCTTTCCAATGTTTTTCTGAAAATTACTTTTCAGGTATCAACAATTTAATGCACTATGTGTACAATTAAAATCACTAATATATGAATATGAAAATTAACATTTGAGAGATAGTAGTCTTAATCACAAATAAACAGTGCAAACAATCATTCCAATTTTGATCTACTTACTACCAATTACAGAAATAACTAAAACAAAACAAAACAAAACAGCTTAATCATCCTGTTCACCTAGGTCTTACGTCTCATCTTTGACAGCACAGCAAAATCTGTAATCCTACCACTATGAGCAACTTTGACCTGTGGCTATCTTTACTGATGGTTTCACATCTGCATGCTCAGATTATTAAACTTTAGAAGGTACTAGTTCATTCCCCACAATCCAGACATGCAGAGTACCAACACTATCTACCTGCAGTACTTTCAGATTGTCCCATGCCACTAATTGCTATTTGCGTAGCAGTAGAGCTAGTGACCATCTCAGGCCTAGAATTTATTCTGCAAAGGTATATGATGTTTTGCCATGACAAAACCTGGCAAAAACACACGTTACAACTATGAGGAGAAACATAAATGAATATGATTTTTGTTTGAATCGATCCACAACACTTTCTGTCTCCTTAATAATCCAGCATTCTTCTTGTAGTGTTTCCTCTTTTCTTTTTGGCATTTTTCAGTGTTCTTTTCACTTTTCTACTCCTTCATCCACCTTGAACCATGCTAACCGTATCCCCAAAGCCATTACAATTCAAATCCACTGCTATCTGATTACAGTCATACCTATTATTCTTCCCTAAAAAAAGGCCTTAAAGACTATATGTACTAAATATATTCCTGGCCTGTAAGGTGCATTCAGCATTCTGTAAAATTCAGATTTTCTTTAAAGTAATCTGTAGAACGTAGAGCTGTACGGTTAACTGTCAAATGTATAGAGGGACTAGAGCAAAACAGGCAGCTGTTCTTGATCTGCAAATAATTTTTAACAGCATTTTAGCAAAAAAGCTTATCAACCGCATTTCCTATATTGAGATCAACCATTTCATTACTGACCATAGGATAGGGAAAAAAAAAAAAGTTGAATTCCTGGGGAAAGACAAATATATGTATAACAAAGGAAAGTATTTGGGAAAGACAACCATGAAGGTGGAGGAGGGAAAGGGGAAGGGGAAGGGGAAGGAACTGAGTGTATAGCACCTTACTTAGGTTGAATTCAGAGAATTCCTAGAAGTAAAAATGTTTTCTCAATTACAACTTAATGAAATATAACTGAAACCTTAAATATCACAATCAGATTACAGAGCTCTGTTAGACTGTTGTTTCCATTGTCATAAATATAGGTGCCAGTCTGCAAATCTCACATAGCCTAAGACTTCTCTAAATATGATCGTGATAGTCTTAGCATACTTGCATATATAACTTATATTGATTTTTATCTGGAACTGATAGGCACTGCCTCATATCCACAACTACAGATAAATAACAGTCCCAGCTCTTGCCTTTGTGTCCTTTAAAGCCTTGTCTTTGGCTTTAAGATCATTCTTCCCACTGAGAGCAGAGCTCAGCTGGCAGGTTTGGCTGTCTGTCAAGCTTTGACTTAAAGACACAGTTTCATCCTGAAAACTGACAGTGTAAACCTTCCAGAGTGTCTGCTGTGAAATAAATTCAAAACTTTCTCAGTCTCTCTAGAGTGTCTTCCAAAAAGGCAGGGGAGAATGCCTGCATTTTTGCAGACAACTAATGGCTGTGTTTGTGCACTGGCATATTCAGTCATTTAGCCCCACACAAAAGTAAAAAGTTTTCAGAAGCAGAAGTCAATGACTGTGTCTTGAAAGAAGAATTTCTTCCCAGTTGTTTGGCTAGCTATGTTTCACTGCATACAGTGACATGTAACACGAGTCTTACAATGTCAATGTAATGATTTAAAAAGCTTTATCCTAATCCTCATTTTTATAACAAGATCCATAAATCCCCATTACACCAGGTAAGTTCACAGCCTGAAAAATTAACTCATGCTCTTTCCACAGTGATGTATTCAATGTACTGATGAACAATGATCTGAAGATTATTATGACTAATAACACTTGCAGTTGGTTGATTTTTCCCAACATAACTGTACTGATTTTCAGGACTATCCCAATGAAGTATTAGCAGTTCAAATACTTCTAATTTCAAACAATGTGAATTATCTATTCCAAGGTCATTTAGAATACAGTAGAAAATCTTTGGATTAAACAAACAGAAGCAAAACCTAACACATTGACTTATTTTGGAAAGTTGACTATTTTCATTATATTTCAATACTGTAACAAAACAAAACAGAAAAAAAAAACCACAACAAAAAAAAAAACACCAAAAAACAGTTGTAAATTTTGGTCAATTTCTCAAGGAAACATCAATCCCAGAAAACGCTATCAACTCTAATTGGTTAAATAGCCTCTACATAATAACCCTGCTGCATGGGATATAGACGTCTTCCATCACTACAATGTCTTCAGTCTTCAGTCTTCAGCCGTATCGCACTATTGGAATGATGGAGGACTTCTGGACTTTAGCTATTCTGCTTGGTTCAATATAAATTTAAGGTCTCACTTCAGTGATCAGCTGCAAGAAAACAACTGACTAACTAAACATGGATGCAAAGCTCAGCTGCTAGTTGAAGGTTTAGGGATTCTTCATTTGTTTCAAATTATTAAATTACACAAATGGTAGCATCGATAATGTTGCCCCTGGGCTGAGCCTCGTTTGATACCACGTTTCTTAAGGCCTGTGTAATTCAGACAGTGAGATTTCCCACCAGCCTGTGGAGAAACACAAACTTTTTATTTTCTTGATTTTATGAAAATAATAATATTAAAAAATTAATTATTAGAGTTTTCCACTGCCATTTAATTTTAAGTGGAGTAGGTCTTCAGTACTAAGCATTAACAGTTAATCTTACATTTAGCAAGTTTCTCTATGAGATGAAAAAATCAGCTAAGACAATTTTCTTCTTCCCACAAACAAATGCAAGGGACAACCCAAACTGTGAGATGCAGATTGGACTTGATTTGCTCTGCATGCAGCTCGGATATGCATTTAGTCCTGGCTGTGGCCCTTTATTCTCTTCTATTGTCTGAATTTTTCTCAAAAGAAAAAACAATTATTATTAAGTATTTCATTGTGTATATAAATAAGATTGAATTTAAAATGAATGCTTAAAACAAAATATTAATCCCTAAAAATCAGTATCAGATAAAATCATAGGCTAGAAAAGGTCAGCCACTGCCCAAATCTTCCACAGCCTTCAAAGAGTATTGGTTCAGGCCCCATAGCTAAGATCATCAGACCTTGATTTTAAGCTATTTGGAAAACTTTGAAAATTTGGTCCCAAATAACCAAGAGAAGAAAATTGATGCATTAGTACCTGCTCTAGCACTTTTCTAATTTTCTTTATAATCAGTCAGTTCTTACACAGGAGAAAAGCCAAGTTAGACAGCCTGAGAGAGTTAGAGAGAAAAATTATTCCAGAGAAACTTTTTCATTATCCAATGTTTTCTCTCCCACACAGAAGAGTGGAACCCAGATGCCCTCAGTTCTTAGAAATGAGTAGAAAAAGAAGAAAAAGCTGCAAGGGCAGAAAGAGCTCTGATTCCAGAGAATGTAAGTTTACAGAAATGTTTAATTTGAAGTAAAAACATCAGAATCGTAGGTGGTTATTGTCCATTTACTCATCAAGACAGAAATCCGTCTTTGTTCCCCAAGCTGTTTGTCAAATTGGAAATATTTACAGTCAAGTTTGGGTACATCCAGGTAACGTCTTGATGAGGCTAGTTGTTTTATTTCATTGAGCTGCTATCCTAGCTATTTCTGGCAAAGTCTTTCCAAATATGTTGGTGTTTAATTGCTTCAAATTTTCAGCATTCTTGCTGTAAATTTCTCAGTGTTGTCTGAGTTAAACAGCTTGTTCTAATCCTACTTAGGTAGATGTCATTGTAAACTGTTATCCTGTTATCCTCCACAGAACTATTCTAAAAAAAGCCCAAGCAAGGCGGAATTTTATGTAATTGTATGAATGCCATGCAATCTTGCCTAGTACAGCTCCCACCAGGAAACAGTATTTTCTTGTGCTTCGAACAGGGAGCTGTGGCTCACAGCTCCTGGCAATGTGCCACTGATCTGCTGTGTCATTGTGACAATATTCATTAATCCCTTTGTTTGCTCATCTGTAAAAGGATTATAAAAGTCAAGTTCCACATAATTTGCCCCAAACTGCAAACGTGCAGTGGGATATTGATTGTCCCAGTGTGTTCACAGGATCGTAGTAAATACCGAGAAGAGTAATGGAAGTAAAAAGGGTAGATCTTTCTATATGCAAATAGAATACCTTATTCCCTAACAACTGTACAACTTTCTGATCAAAAAACAGTATAGCTATATTAATTTTCTCCAATCAGAGTGAGTTAACATGGTCTACCCTGATTATCTGACTTCACATTACTTATCAGATAATTAAGACAAAAGAAGTCAATATTGAAATGAAAAAATAATGTTGTGGAAAATACACTACACCTCAAAGATAAAATAGGCATTTTCTTTGAAAAATGTCTCAAAGCTCATCATACATTTGTAATACTGCTTACCAAATCATGGGAAAAAATGTTTTTTTCTTTTTTTTACCTTAAATTAGATGAACAATTGTCACCTATTTGTAAATGCCAACAAAATGTAGGAACCCTTGAAAATAAAGCAGATGAGGCTCTGGCTCACTTCAGTGAGCCACTGGATGTAAAAGGTACTGAAGAAGATGGAAAATATCATGAAAACAAGAATCAGAGTAGCTCAGATGCATCTGAAGATAGAGACCTTGATAATGTATCAGACAGCGAAAAAGAAGGAAAGAAGGAAAAGAACTACCCTCCTCAAATTTTGTCTCCTCAGCAAGATGAAATCCTAGCTACAGTAACTTTTAGTGAATCAGAGGGCTCATCCACAGGAAAAATTACACTGTGGGGCAAGCCAGACTCTGCAGAATTCGTCAGCTTGGCTACTGGAAAAATTACTGCAGAAGTAAAATATGGTTCCTTTAAAGTGAAAGTAGAAGTTAAGAATGTTTCTTTGCTTGATTCTGGAACAAACCTTGTAGCTGAAAAAAGGAAGAGTTCAAAGAACAATAAACGTTGTCATGAAAGACAATACCAGAAAAGCCAGTGCTCAAAGTGTTCGAAATACCAGTGTCCTGCAACGGACCGTTCAGAAGAACACAATGGGAATTATAAGGGATCCTCTAAACATAAAATTCGAACTGCCATCAACAAAAATGCCTCCCTGAAAATGAACATTGAAGCAAAGGAAATTAAAGTGGAATATACCAGCAGAAAGAAAAATCTAAAGGTTAACATCAAACCTGGTGAACGGGCACAGAGCAAAACCTGCAACAAGGAACACGAAGACACATATTGGAGTGAAACAGACTATTCTGTAACAGAGGCACCTTGTAATACAGATTGTGAGTCATCTTTTAGCTTTCATGAAAAAGTAGACTATACGTTCCCAGATGGATGTACCCTTCTCCCTCCACCTAAAGAATTTGCTGACTGTGACAAAATGCATTTAGATACAATTGCAGAGGGGATATCTTTGTCAGATTCCAGAAAGGAATCTGACAGCCTCTCTACAGCCTTGAGAGTTTGGGGGGAAGAAAAATATTTCTGTAAACATAACAAAAAAGACTATGAAGACCACACCAATGAAAAGGAAGATTTTTCAAAAGATAAAATACTTTTCTCAAAAATAAATAACACAAATTGTCCTGTAGCTAGTAATACCTTGAATAACCCAAACACTGGGAAAGAGCATATCAGTAAGAACAATGTATTAGGTCAAGAAAGAAATAACTGTGACAAATGCAGAGACACAGGGCAAAAACCAGCAAGAAGAAAGTCTTTCCCAGATACTACCCTTGATGTACCCTTACCAGCTCACCCTAGAAGGGATTCTGGCTTTTATTCATTGCCATCCTTAAAAGTGTTGCCTAAGGAGACCAAAGCAGGAGATGTCTATAACAGGAACTCACATGTTCATACCAGCTGTACAGAACTTTCTAACTGTCCTGACTTGAACTCCTCACTGAAAAGTTTGAGAGGTCTGAAGTCTTCGTATCAGTATGCTTTCACATCATTTGATCATAATACTACCATTTATCCATCTGAGCCTGAAGAAAGTATAGATAACACTTGTTTATTGAATGACTATGCAGACTACAGAGGGCAAGGTGAAGAAGCAGAAGAAACATTAATGGAGAGTCTTCATTCCAGTGGTACTATAAATGAGAAAAAAGAAAATGGGCATGAGGAGCCTCTGAGAAACCTAGCCATATGGGAGGAAGACTCTGAGTCTACTGAAGATGCTCTAGATGAAGGGACACCAGAGTACAACCACCTAGAAAAGCATGTTGAATTACACAACAAAGCTCAGCTGGTACACGTCTTTCCACGTTCTAGAAGCCCTTCGGGTGAATTTATTAATGACAAGGAAAGTACTAATTATGCATCTACAGAAAGCACTTCAAACCAACTTTCAGCTTTACAGCAAAATGTTCACCAACCTCCTGCAGAGCCTGAGGTAACAAAGAAAAGGAGAGGGTCAGTAATGACCGTGATAACTGGAGAACTAGAACGAAGACTCATCCAAGGTGACACTAAATTGATACCCGATTCTTTCAGCTCTGCAGTAAGAAAAGAGCCTAAACTTCCCTGTAGTATACAAGAAGAATCCTTACTGTCATCCTTGCTATTAGATCCTGAGGAGCATCACATAAATAATGAATCAGAAAGCTTTTCTGAGATACCAGACATATCTGGGAATATCCTTGTTGAATCAGATTACCATAATGATTCAGCACAGGCTGCCGTATTATCTACCTCTTCAGTACATACAGAAAAGAAAGAGAATTTCACAGAACATTCAAATGTCAAGGAAAGACCAGAGAACTTTTGCAGTAAACAGTCAACTGATGATAGCTTAAGGACAGAGCCTGGAGTACATCAACTACCTCAGTTAGCCAAATCCAACTCTGATGAAGTTGAGAAAAAGAGTGAAATGAAAGAAGATTTTCATCAGAATGCAGACATCCCCCAATTGTCAGTAAAACAGATTAGTCAGAAAGGTAGGTGTTATAAGACTTTTGGAGTTAATATCACTTACACATCTTCTGCATAGGTGGTTTAGTGCTTTGTTGACATCTTTTGGGGGAAAATGAAAGTATATTATAACTTGACAAAGAGATCATATTGGTATGCTTGGCCATTTGGTTATAATATGTAGTTACTGTGTTGAGGATCCTAGGAGCCATCTTGTAGAGCCAAGTAACTTCACTAAAAATTTAAAAAACAGGAAACTTAATGCAGCTTTGCTCAAGAAGTGGGTTTCCTACATTAAAGCATCCACCCATCCTATACATCTAGTGAGAGAAGCAAACACCAAAACAGGAAGGGGTTTTTTGCAGTTGCCATGTGGCAGAAACTCAGAGCTCTAGTCAGTGTTTAAAACCATATAAATCTGGTTTTGGAATCTATGTGATCTACAGAATTACTGAATTCCAAGTAAATGTCAGTCCTAATTCTGGATGAGCCTTTACATGTCAATGGAATGACCATAGTGGATCATTTAACCTTCTTTTCTCCTCTCTTTGTGTAGTTAAAAAAACTGCATATGAAAAAGAATTGCTTTTAATAGCTAATCTTTTACGAAATTTCTTGTCTTCCCTTCTGTAATCCATCTACCCATACCCATAACTGGTCATTTAAAAGGAGTGTTTTGAATAATAAAAATGTAAACTATACTGGGACACTGCACTCTACAGTATAAAATTTTTCTATTATCAATATGTACACACATGTGTGTGTGTGGTTTTTTTGAAATATCACTCCAAACACTTTAATTTTAATTTTTTAATATTAATCAAGTTATGTGCAAACATAACTCATATCATCCTTTCCAGAAGAGAATGTTTCCAGCAAGTTTGGAGGTTAGGAGTTTTATACTGTTGAAAAATGCCTCCTTTCTTACCATGGGAAAAAGTCTTCAAGAATCTTAGTAGAAAGCATCAAAAAATTTTTAATAATCTCTCTAGTTCACAATGTCTGCAGAAAGTACTGGTATGTCCTCCAAGGTTGTCTTCTTTGGCACTGGTAATGGAAATTTCAAAAATACCTGAAGTCTATATACACTACGTCATAGATACACTATATAGTAGATATTGGTATATAGATCAATATCTAAAATACTAAAATACAGAGAATTAATTAACTGGAAACAATAATAGAACAAGGTATAGAAAGAAGACGCCAAAGGAAGCCTGCATGCTCAAAAACCTTGACTCCCCATACATTAGACCTCAGTCTAAACACACAGCACAGACATGAGATGTAGCTATTTCTTGCATTTCGATTTTATTCTCTCCTCTTCCCTTTTGCCCCTTGCTTGGAATTATCTATGTGCATTCTTTCTCTTACCTATCTCCTTACCTGGTCTGTAACTTTGGCCCTCTTTTGGTCTACAGTGGTATTTTGATTTTCTATTTATTTGTGTTATTCTTAGCAATGCTGTGGAGGTCCCACCTTAGATGAGTAAATGTGTATATCCAGAAAGAAGTATAAGTATTTAAGGTTTTAAAAGTCATTAATATGAATCAAAGTCCACTTGTAATATGGGAATACCATCCTACTTAGTCAAGACATGGGGCACAAGGGGCAGTGTGGGACTTCATGTGCTCAGTAATTCAGTGACACTAGAAAGGAAACGTGGCATTTTTCAACAAAGAGTGAGAGCATCTAGAACAGAGGAGAAAAAAAGATGCAAATGTTGTAAACAGGATGGGGGAGAGGAGCCCAGGCAATCTAGAAGTCTGCTGGTGTTGCGGGAACTCAGTTATTATCAGAGGGGCAAGGACTCATGCAAAGGGTGCTGCAAGAAATCGGTTTCCTGACTGTCAGCAATAGTCAGCTGCTCTGGAAAAGGGGCTCAGTGGCACAAGTGTGTGATGGAGATCCGACTGAAGCCAGTAAGAGGCTATTGAGCCAAGAGAGCACTTACACAGTCCTCTAGGGAGCCTGTTGAGGCTGGGCTCACTTTCTCCCTATCTGCCCTTGCCAGTGGGTACAGTTGCATTTTCAGAATGCAATCTAACACAAAGTCTGTTTTCCAATTGTTTTAGCTAAAATAGTAATACAACAAATAAGTTTATACGGCCCTACCTGGAAAGAAAGCTAAAGTAGAAAGGTACATACTCCTTTTATTTGCAAGATTTCTAATATTTAAATATCACTTTATATATCTACATAGTGACCACTTCAAAAATATATGAACACTTTTAAACAAAATTCATGAGAAATGTACAGGTTTCTGTATAAAAATGTTCCATATGAATGGCTATGTATGTATTTAACTACAAGTACCACAAGGTAATCACATGTACTTTTCTCTGCATCAAGACCTCAATTAGTCTAAAATATATACTTTATGAATATTTTCAGTGTTATTTGGTGTTTTCATTTGTATGTTTGGTTGGGTTATTCTTGTAGTTAGAATGTGGAAATTTTAAACTGTATAATTGCTTAAGTTGTCTTACACATTCCTCACAAACACTGTCTGGTTATAATTTAGACTTGAAATCAGAAATGAATAAAACCAGAAAGCTACCTTTGATGAAAGACAACAGAGCAAGCGATAGTTCCCAAGAAGAAGCAATAGACCAGTGGGCCAGGAGACGGAAACAGTTCAAAGACAGCAAAAAATGCAGTTCAACTGGAGGAAGCTCCATAAACAGCACAATCACTGAGGGATCAAGTGAGTACTTTAGTCCTACAACTGTATTGTTTCTCCTTTGTGTGATTGACACTCTGGTAGGGTTTTCAGCGATGGAAATTGATCTTCAGTTCATAACCTGAGTCTCTGTCTTAGTCATTATCATGAGCAAGCTTATTTTATTCAATTGAACTATTCTTTCTATGGGAGTTAGTATTCTCTCTCCTTCATATAACCAAGCAAAAAATCTGACTGGAAAAAAGTTGATTGTACCATCCTTGTCCATATGCCGTTAATGTTAAGGCAAGCTCTAGGCACAGATAAAGAGGTAATCACTTACAGCTGCAGCTTTGAGGGTGCAGAGAAATCATAATCCTGATGCCTACTTTGCTTATGTAAAAGCCATGATGAGCTGTGATTCCTTCTCTCCTCACTAAGATAGCCACCTGCTCCACCTTTTATCTTCAGGCTTGTCGCCTAGATTGTCCTTCACTGTCCCTCCAGTTACTGAAACAGTTAGTCCTGTAACTGTCTCATTAAGAAATCTGTCACCTTGCCATATGCTTGAGCCTGTATGAAACTCATCAGCTTAAATCACATGGGAAGGAATTTTAAAGATGAACTTCTTAATAAATTTACGTTTCATGCAGATGGAGTCCCCAAGCAAGGGTTGCATAGTCTAGGAGAGAACATATGTGGTACTTCTTCACAGCCTCCTGTTTTGCTATTTCAGTAATATAAAAAGTACTTTGTACAGATGAAGAAATGTGCACTTTCCTGTGGAAATATTTTCTGCTATAATTGTTACTTTTGGTAAGAAAGTTTTATTTGTAGATGTATAACGTCCTTTTTGAAGAAGGTTAAATGCAAACCTATGGAAGACTGACAACTGTAAGACTTCAGTGCAGGTCCAATACAAGACAAACTAAATATATTCTCTCTCTGTACTGAAGAGGTAAGTCCTACATCAGCAGGGCCCCAATTCACTACCTAAACATAGGTGTCAGTTGCCAGCTGGGACACAAATAGGGATCTGAGATACGTGACCTGAGATAGGGGATCCATGCCTTTTTGAAGCAGCAGCTGGACAGCAAGTGAGATAGCCTAAGGCATATAATATGGTTCTAGCCACCTATATTCAGATGATAGAATCATAGAATCATAGTATGATTTGAGGTGGAAGGGGACTTAAAGATCATCTGGTTCCAACCCCCCTGCTATGGGCAGGGACACCTTCCACTACACCAGGTTGCTCAAAGCCCCATCCAACCTGGCCTTGAACACTTCCAGGGATGGGGCCTCCACAACTTCCCTGGGCAACCTGTTCCAGTGGCTCACCACCCTCACAGTATTCTTCCTAATACCTAACCTAAATCTACACTCTTTCAGTTTAAAACCATTACCCCTTGTCCTATGACTACACTTCCTGATCAAGAGTCCCTCCACATCTTTCCTGTAGGCCCCCTTTAAGTACTGGCAGGCTGCCATAAGGTCTCCCCGGAGTCCAGTCTTCTCCAGGCTGAACAGCCCCAATTCTTTCAGCCTGTCTTCATAGGAGAGGTGCTCCAGCCCTCCGATCCTCTTTGTGGCCCTTCTCTGGACCCACTCCAAACAGGTCCATGTCCTTCTTATGTTGGGGGACCAAGAGCTGGATGCAGTACTCCAGGTGGGGTCTCACCAGAGTGGAGTAGAAGGGGCAGAATCACATCCCTCACTCTGCTGGGCACGCTTCTTTTGATTCAGCCTGGGACACAGTAGGCTTTCTGGGCTGGGAGCTCACATTGCCAACTCATGTTGAGCTTCCCATCAACCTTCAAGTCCCTTTTGCTTTGATAGGTAGGCTGTTCCCTGGTGTTTGCAGACTTGAGGCAACTCTAATCAACATTTGGAAGCAGCAGCCCCTTAAATGCAGCAACTTCCAGCAGCTGAGAAGAACCTAAGTGCAGCTTGTTCCTGACACTCATTAACTGCTCAGTTTGTCCTCTGTGCTGAAAGCTCAAGGAGGGAAGAGGTTAAAAGACATTTAAGAAATGTCTTGGCATAACTCCATAATGCCGGCGTGGCAGCATTTGCTTTTCTGGTTTTGCCTATTTGCCACATTTTAAACTCCACTACGATCATAACAATTCAATATTAAATAATAATATGTGCTGTACTGAATTGCTTGGTGCTAATCTAGGTTTTCTTAATTTATAAATTCATGGTAGCAAGCTAAGATGTGCTTTAAACATATCAGCCTAGTACTGTTTATTTTTTTGTTTAGTTTTGTTTGTTTACCAGTTACTTCTTATACAGTTAATTGTGCCATCTTTTTATACAGTTAATCGTGCCATCTCATACTTTCTGGAGAAAGCCAGTTGATGTGAAGTATTTGCCTACATAGAGACAGTTAAGCAAACTGTCCAAGTGAAAAAAAGACTGCCATCCAGATGTATTCAGGAAGTAACTTGTTGAACAAAACTAAATAAAGGTTAATTTTTATCTTTTCTGTTTTGAAACTGGAAATCGTTCTGCAGAGTTGCCATATCAAACACGAGATAAACAAAGCAAACAAATCCTTTCTCCAGCTGCATTAAACCCAGCTGCAGTATACCAGGCATTTTGTACTGACAGGAACATGATTATTTTTTTCTCCTCTCAGGCAATTTATACTAAAGCATTTTCTTCAGTCTATCTGTTAGCACAGTCTCTGATGGTTTCTTATATACCTTTCACCATCCAGTTTTAACTTTGAAGTTCCAGCTCCTGGCCTGCTTGGGAAGTTGTCATACTATTGCATAGCCTTTTTCTCCGCAAACTGCTGTTTATAGCCTGCCTGTCACACAGCCTGCTGTCCTATCTCCTTGTGAGCCTGAACGTTACTGCTTTTTCCTTTAGCAGAGAATTAGAGCTCTCCTCCATCTCCATGTTAATGTGGGTGATACGGTTTGACCCAGTGGACTCATTGCAAGACGTTGTGAATGTAAATTAATATAAAATAGGAATCTGAAAATCCTCATGATAACACATGTAACATCATACAAATAATCAACAGCCTAGGAGAAGCTAGAAGTTCTATATTAAAAAAAAAAACCAAAACAACCAAACACAAAAAAAACCCAGACAAAACCAACCAAACTATCCTTTTCTCATCTCCTTTTTAATAAAACTAAATACACATATCTGGAAGAGCTAAGATTAAGCAAACAGCAAATACAGTCATCATTACCTGAGTGATGCCAGTTACTTTTCAGCCTCTCTTTTGTCTTCCCATATGCTCTGAACTCATACCAAATTTCTAGAAAACTTGTTTGGTTTCCTAATCAAATGGGCCACATAAGAAAGTTTAACAAATGACTAAAAGCAGACTTCTCTTAAAGAGGTGCAGCTCCTGTTTTGACCATTTGCACTTGGCATTCAAGTTCAATATGCAATAACATCCAATATTGTGATCTTATATTTGGACATCTTTGCAGACTGCCCCTTTAACAGCAGCAAAATTGCAGAACTAAGTACAGACATTACAAACAGCCCGTTAAGAAGCTATTAGCACTTATTCCATGCTGACTGGCTGAGGTCTGTTATTCTTCATGCATTTTCATTACTGACATTACTTTTACTTGTTTTATTCTCGTGACAGTAAATTCAGAGGATGCTCGGTCAGTAGATCTGGGACTACATTCTGAAAACGAGGACAGAGGGTTTTATACAGAAAACTTTCATTCTGCTTCCTGGGTTTTCAGAGGAGATGATGTCTCTCCGGATAACAGTCCTAGATGTCTCAGCAAAAGGCCTAGACCAGTGGCAAGTAAGTTGGCTGAAACAACAAGTAATAAATGTCATAAAACTGTTTTTATTTTGGACACTCTGAGGATTCCAGGGGATCAATGTTTTGGAGAAGATACTGGACGCTTATGCTGAAGACAGGAAAAAGAGCAATCCAAGAAGCTAAGAGGTTATAAAAAAAAGTAAATAAATAATTCTAATTTGGCTGTTTTCTTGCAAAATATTGTAATTACTTGACAAAATTGATACTGCTAAAAGGTCATAATTAAACCTCACCTCTTGCTGCATGATAAGGGTAGAAGCAGTGTAATTTTATAGCTTCTTCACACATGGCAAAATCACAGAGAGCTATTTATGGACATAAAGTATTATAATGGTCATAAAATCTGTTCTCCCTCAAACTTTCAAACACAGTAGATCCAGAAAGAAAGAAATCAGGTTCCCTATGGGTATGAAGCATTGTTCTATTTGTAGTTTAAACCCTGTCATGCAAACACATATAGTGAATAACTTTTGCAGGAGGATGGGAGGTTTTACTTCACTTTTCAAATGTTAAATTACTGAAAAGTAACACAGTTCAAAGAACTAAGACAAACCGAAACACCACTGTATCTTTCCAGGAGATAGTTCTTTGCTGAAGCTCATTAATCATTCACAATATGAGAGAAAACAAACATCCTCTATAAATTTCCAGATATGAAAAACCTCCGTTAAAATATACAAGAATATTCTGGAGAGCCATTTTGATTGCCTGTTCTCCCAGGGGGAGTATCTACGCTCTTTTAGACAGGTAACGTCAATTGCCCTGCTAGTAAACTAACCTTTAAAGCAATTTCTAACTTAAAAATTGTGCACAATTTGAAGACAAAACAGCTGTCATAAGTTATTATGAAATTGGCCTCCATTAAACAAACAGAGTAAGTCAATCAATCAATCAAAAACAGACACTCTGAATATTCAAATTTACACTGAAGTCCTTCATGAGGATAAGATTTACTAACAAGCCAGAACATTTGAGACACGATAATACTACGAGACCCTGAGAAAAAGTTGAAAGTAGGAAATTAGACCCTGATCTTCACCGAATCACATAATCACAGAATGGTCAGGGTTGGAAGGGACCTCTGGAGATCATCTAGTCCAACCCCCCCTGCCAGAGCAGGGTCACCTACAGCAGGTTGCACAGGACGGCGTCCAGGTGGGTTTGGAATGTCTCCAGTGTGGGAGACTCCACAACCTCTCTGGGCAGCCTGTGCCAGTGCTCTGAAACCATCAAAGGAAAGAAGTCCCCCCTCATATTAAGATGGAATTTCCTATGTTCAAGTTTCTGCCCATTACCTCTTGTTCTATCACTGGGGAACACTGAAAAAAGACTGTTCTCATCTACATGGCACTCTCCCTTTAAGTATTTATAAGTATTGATAAGATCCCCCCCTCAGTCTTCTTTTCTCTAGACTAAAAGGACCCAAGTCCCTCAGCCTTTCCTCATAAGAAAGATGCTCCAGTCCCTTCCTTTTTACTGAGGATGATCTTTCATGTGTAAATTCTGCTGACTTGAAAGACATTTCACATGGGTACAGCCACTGGTGGCAGGAGGTGCCAGTGTGGTGGAGGGCTGGACTGGAGGAGTGGGAGGCAGTGCGAGTGGGGAGTGGACACAGAAGGGTGGACAAAAGGAAAAGAAATAATTGGTATCCAAAAGATAGAGACATTCTAAAATATAAAAAGAATGAAACTACTAGAAACAGATTTAAGCTCATTTGAGAACTTAGAGTGTATTTTGTATTTGCAGCTTAGATGTCCGGCACAGAGAGCAGGAGTACTTTTCTCTCCTAGAACACTGTCAGTAGAGTGGAATATCTGAATGCTTCTTCGCCTCTTCATTGCAAAGTCTGGGCACTTAACTTAAACTACTGACAAAAGTACACTTCATTGATGCTGTCTGTCTTTGCCCTAACATGAATGACATTTGATCAATGGTGGCATGAGATGGGTACGCACTGGCAGAGGGGCAGCACCAAACAGCTAGGAGTGACAGTGAAAGTATCCCAGCCGTTTGCAGAATCAGTAACTGTCAGTGCCTACAGATAAGAAGTTTTTTCAACAGCATGATGCTTGCTAAATTGAACTTGACTTGAGGGAACAAGGGATGTCTTTTTTCCTGTTTTGCAGTTCGTGAAAGAACGGTGAAGATCGCCAAAGGAACTGGCAATTACCCTTGGGGTTTCAGGATCCAGTTCTCAAAGCCTATCCTTGTGACTGAAGTTGACACAAGTAAGTTGTGTTTGCACTAGTTAACTTCTCCTGTGAAAATTTATAAAAATAAATATATACTATTTAGTAATATGATAAGATAGAAATATGATCTACATAATAGAGAACATCTGTTTTATAATAATATATAATATAGATCTACATAAATAATTTCCATAATTAGTGGGTGTAAGGTGTTTAATAACATGTCCTTGAACTGCTCATGACAAACTATCTTAGGGACCCAGTATGCCTGTGGGTAAACAGGACTCCACTCTTCTGTGTCCTCCCATGCCAGTTGATACCTTATGCAAGTGCCTGCATCCAGTCTCTCTCCAGATGTAAAGTCTAAAACTTTTGGTAACTGACATTCGTTAATGACAACAGGCCTTTAATAATGAAATGTAGGATGCAGTGATCCTCATAACAACATTTCCAAAGTCTTATTACCTGGGCACGCTTCTTCTTGGATGGGTTTCCAACAAGCAATCTATAAATCTTAGGAGGTGTGCTGTTAACTTCTGCAGGGTAGTCCAATGATTGTGAGGAACTCCAGAAGAATCTCACAAAACTGAGTCAGTGAGCAAAAAAGTGGCAGATGAGTTTCAATAAAGATGAAGTGTAAGATAATGCCTCTAGAGAGAAATGATCTATACCATGCCTACATGATGGAGAACATGGTATTGGCAGTTACGCTCGGGAATGAGATTTTGGCAGTAACCACTGAAAGGTCTCTGAAATCATCAGCTCTGTGTGCAACGGCAGCTTAGAAATCTGGCTAAAAGCTGGCTCCATCAGTAACAGCAGTGAGAACGAGGCACACGGAGTCAGAGTCATTTTGCCGCTACCTGAAACCCTGGTTCACCCAAGTCTAGAGTATTGCTTGCTGTATTGCTCTCTGCATCTCAGGATGGACACAGTAGAATTAGAGAAGGAGCAGAAGGGGACTCTGATAGATTTCTATTACCAAAGGCAGATAAAATGAAAAATGTCATCCTAGACCAAGAATGCTAGTGCGTGCCCCCTAGCAAGACATCTTAGACTACCTCTGTCACTTTACCAGCCTTATGTATTATGTTGTCCAGCTTCCTGACAACACTAAGAAAGCCTGTGAATTCAGACACCTATGAATCCATTAGCTGAACCCATAATTTTAAAATCTGCTGGCTGAGCTACTAAATAGGGTGATCATTAAACTCCACTAGGAAAGATCAGAAAAGCCAGAAATCTGAGCAAGGGAGCAACATGCAGAGAAAAAAAAATATATATCTGAAAAGGTCAACACTTCAAAACTCTAAGACTTGTATTAGAAACCCATGTATTAGAAATCTTAAGATCTGAACATAGTTGGATTTATACCTTAGTCATACTTTTTGCATGATGCTGCTGTTCAGTTCTAAAAGTCATTCTAACTTGTTGCCTCAGACCAAATGTTCTCTTTATTAAATACTAAAAATAAAGCCCTCAGTCTGGAAGAGGAACTCAGGCAAAGGACAGACCTATTCAAAAGAAATAAGGGAAAATGTTGGAAGTGGTTGCTTTACTTTCTATATGGCTACGCCTAATTGCTTATCAAACAATCTCGTAATATTTTACTCTAAACTACATGAAAATAAAAATGTTTTTGATACCAGATCCTAGAGATCATTCTGTGTTTGTACATGTCCGAATACAACCAGGAATTTCCATTATCAATTGAAGTTTTACCAATAATGTAAATCTAAAAAACATTTGCCTAAAGAATATAGTACAAAGGACTTAGTAAGGTTAAATTGTGGCTAAAGTGGCTAAGTAATGTTCTTCATTCTGAAACAGCTACTAATTTTAGTCCAGAATTATTTGTTTTATAGATCTTGAGACTAGATAATCATCATAGTATAACTTATATGAAAAGTGTTTTACTGTGAATCTGAGAAAGTAATTTTGAATGAAAAACCTTGTTCAGCTCATCTTATTAGAATGTACTTTTGATTAAAAGGTTAAGACCAGTATCATTTATTCCTGATTATTTTAAGAAAACAGCTCAAAATTAGTTGTGCTTTATATAGCGCAAATGTGGTACTGTGCGTGTGCTTGGACAACTAGCTTTTATTATCAGATTGCTGGGAATTTCAGTACCTATTGACACAAAGTTATCTCTGTTGCAAAGAAATGCATTCTCTAGCATTAAAAGTTTTATTTACCAATTGTAAACATACAGATTCCCTTAGTGTTCTTAGATCAAACCTCAGAAGAGGTATTTCTAATTACAATGTGGTAAAGTTTTTTACCTAAATATAAATAAAAGGTCATGCCTACAACATTAGCCCTAATACCTACCAATTTAACCCTGAAACCTACTAATTAAAATTACGTATAGCAAAACAGCTACTCATATTTTGTATCAGTCCTCTAAAGTTCATTTGTATGTATGTGTGTAAAACAGCAACAAAAAAGTGTATTCTTTTTTACAGACAAACTTCTAGTAATTTCTGTTTTCTCAAAATATGACTCATTTAATTAAAACAAACATAAAAATTGCATTTGTACCCCTCTTTGGTTGCACACTGAGACATTATTTTAATAATATTTTAAAGACCACTTAGGATCATAAAGTCTTGTATGAAAGGCCAGCACAAACCAAAATGTGCTGACATTTTCAAATTTGTAAGTGATTTGTAATACACGTGAGGGTGAACCACCGCTTTTTTGTGCCTGTTTATTATTAAGCTTTTACTAATGTTTTCCCTACAACTTCTAAACATCCTCAGAAATTCACTGAACGATCACATTTACAACATGATAGGGTACAAAATCTTTTAAAATATACATTAAATAGTATGGGCATGGAACAGTATTTTCCAAAAACATTTTTTTCACAGTACATTAGCAATGTTTAGTTATAAATAAGAAGGGGAAAACTGTGTCCAAGAAATTGTAATTGGGATTTAAGTAACTGTGTATTGGTCCTCGTGAAGGGAGCGTATTTATCACTTCCCTAATTTACCTCCATTCCTGGCTGGCATGTGTCCAAGCCCTATTTTATTAGAAGTGCCTGTGCTTTCCAACAGTTAACAAATAAACAAAAGGTTGATATATTAACAAATCTGATTCAGTCCCTCCTTCACTGAACTTTTGTTAACTTAGTATGTCATTTCCTCCTAAAGACAAAACCCACAAAACACTATAGCCAAATTCTATTCACCAGCAAAAGAAACAACAGCGCAGAGAGCAGTCATTTTGTCTTAAATCCAAAGCTCACCAGAATAATAGATGTTTTTATTACTGTCTTTACTGAACATTGCACCAGATCTTTGTTTGCACTTTAGGCCAAAACCCTCAGATACTGAAATGCCTGTTTGCATCTTAAAGCATGAAAGTCCTAATGGCATTTTTAATGAAATTTCTCCACTGCCAGTGATTATCTAGTGTTGATCCAGTACCTAAATCCTGAAGTTTCATTTACAGACAACTAACAGGTTGCTCAGAAAAACTTGTTCCACCTCCAAGTTGATGTCACAAAGGCCCCAAAGCATAATCCTTGACTGGTTGGACAGATACCTGTTTTACTAAAAAAGCTTGATTACATAGACATGCTTGATATCCTAACTCTAAATAAAATTATTTTTTTTATTCCAGACAGTGCAGCTGAAGAAGCAGGGCTTCAGGTCGGGGATATTTTGATAGCGGTCAACGGAACTGATGTCACCAGCATGCCACATTCAGAAGCTGCCAATCTGGCAAGGAAAGGTAAATTTGAGATCACAATAAACTACACGGATAGGTTAGGATTGCTGTACAATGCTCCAAATACATCTACACAAGTTGGATGATGGATGCAATAAAAATCTTAATTAACAGTTTAATGCATTAGTATTTAATACAGTAGTATTGCCTTTTTATCTAGACCTTGCAAGGAACACAGAAGAAAACGGACACACACAATATTCCCCAAGGAGCACATGTGACAGTAATGCTTTTGGCTCTCCTGCCTTAAAGAAAGTGACTGAGAAATTCCTGAAAGTGACTGCAGAGACACCAATACCTTATTTATGCCTTTTTCTTCCTTAGGGAGAGACTTCACAGTTTGGTTCAGTGCACCCAGTAGTAATTCCTGTGTCTCCAAGACCTGAAGTCTAGTCAGGAGAGCAGAGAGGTTATTTCATGAGGCATCCTTTTGCAGCACCACAGAAACAAGGAGTGAGCAATATTAATCATGCATATTCTTCCTAGAATTGTGGTGACTAAACCCCAAAGATACCCATGTTTGCATGCTGAATGTTAATCTACTTCAGTTCTTTTATTTACCCCAGATATGGTTTTGACAAAAGCTCACAGGAAATTCAATAAATTAAAATGCTTTTACAAGACAGTGACAAATTTAACTCGACACATACCAAGTTCTTTAATTATAAAGGTGCCATTCACACTGTTATATTTAAGAGTATGTAGAGTCTTTTTGTAGATAAATCTCTGATTACTGGGTATTTTTAACTCCTCAGAGAACACCGCCTGGCCTAAATCTTGGCATACAGACAGCATTCCCAAAGTCAAATGTCCCCAAAAGAGAAATCCAGCAAACGTTTTGCAAATGAAAATGTGTCATAGTCACATTTCTCTGTCCTCTTTAAGGCGTTGCTGCCTGCTCTGAAGTGTTATCTGATATAATCAGAATTTCAAGCCTTTAGGGTCAAAGCATAGATTTATTGATAGCTTCAGCGAATATTATGAAATGGTACCTCATTGTTGATAGCAAGAATGCATTTTTAGACAATCTTGCAACCTAACATCTCCTTTGAGTAATTACCTTTTGCAAATGATAAGCAGACACTTTAGCACAGGTTAGCCTCCAACAGAAAGCCCCCTCAGTGAGGGGCCTAGATAGCGGAAAAGGTTAGTAGACCCCAAGGCATGGAAAAGAAAGAATTCTCAAGAGCATATGTAAGATAACAGAGACTGAAGGTGCCCCTAAGAAAATTCTTGGCAATTTTTTTATAAATACTGATTAATGTCCACCCATTTGAGCAACGAAATCCAACCACTTTTCTAAAGTGATAAAATATTCAAGCACCTAAGACGCTGCTTGCAAAGGTAGGTCACAAAACCTGATTTAAGAGGTGTCTTCAGATAGCTAGTTCCATTACCAGTCTTCAACACAAAATTAGTTTCATTCCTGAACTTCTGTTAAAAGAAAGCCAAATATTGCTTGATTTAATTCATCATTTCCTAGGCTGCTTTTCTGCTTTCTATAAGCTACATTGGCAGGAGAAGGGCATGGAATAGAATACTGCCTTCCTTCTCTATACCCTACAGGGGTATTCAAAAATATTGACAGACTGGTTTATAGTTTTGATGCATGTTTTCACATTGTTCATGTAATATTTTAGGTCCTGATATCCTGACTATGGTGGTGGGATCAGATATCAGCCGTTACCCTAACACCCCCAGACCTACCTGCCGAGGATATTTGCATAAACGAACACAGTCAGCGATACTGAAGGGCTGGAGAAAGAGGTGGTTTGTGCTAAAACATAATGGCTACCTACACTATTACAAACACAAGAAGGTAAGGAGAGACACTGGTGAGGAAGCAAGCTGTGTCCTGAACTCTGAAGTACAGCAGTATTGTACTCAAATGTACAGACCATTATCTTGACTTGCAGTATTTACAGAATAATACTGGCACTAAAGATGTTTTTGTATGTGGTATCTAGAGGAGGCTTGTTGAGTAGTTCTGCCTTCCTATATCCTGGTCACAGACATAGACACTGTCGGGCTTTTATGGATTCACCTTTAACCTCTTAGTTCTGATCATCAAGAAGTCTATGAATTGAGCAGGGTCTAGGAGGCACTGGATGAGATTAAGCAGTTTCAGATTTATAGGAGCTCTGTATTCCGTCTACAATTACATGTATTTTCTTAAACAGGCATGACCATGAGATTTCTTTGTGTGGGTAAATAAACTATAGACCTTGCACACTGAGGTATTGGGAAGGCTCAGTTTCTTCAGAGTAGTATTGCTCAGCACTTCATCCTCCGTCATGTGGGCAGGGACCTGTACAGTACTTAGCATATAAGTAGTATGTAAGACTTTAACTTCATCTAATAGTAGACATCCAAAAAAAGGAGTAAAACATGTGCTTCATGAAAAGAAATATTTTACTTGACTTTATCCTGAGGCTCCATTTCCGTATGGTGTGATTTACAACCCTGTAGTTGTATGGTGAGTCTCAATGGCCCTAAATAAATGGCTTCAGAGTTACTCAGCTACAAACATTTGAGTATTCCCTACAGTTATTTGCCACTAAATAAATTAATAAATAAAGACATTGCATTTAAAAAAAAAAAGGGGGGGGGGGGGGGNNNGTGGTTAGCTCGGGGGGTGAGAGACAGCAGGCACCGGCATGGCTCATGGCCCTGGCCACAGCAGAGCCAGTGAACTCACCTGCATTAGCATTTTACTGTAATCTGTGAGGTGGTTCAGCAGGTGCTGCATGTAATTACAAGTTACTAATCCCTTTCCCTGTGTAGCTTCATGATGAAGTTATTTACTGAGAAATTTACATCCATAAAATCAAACATTGATTTCAAAGCCTGTGGTCTGTTCAGGTCTTTTTGTGGTAAAACATTTTACAGCTTGTAACAAAGACTGAAGTTCATCCACTTAGCAATCTTTTTAACCTGATTTCAAGAAAACTTAGCGAAGTTGAGAAAATTTGTCTTGGTGAGGGATTTACCAGTAGATGAAGGCTGTGGAGTTTCCAGGCAATCTCTTAGCTAACCTAGGAAGAACATCAGCAGAAATATCAGCTGATTAGAAACAGGTAGAAATGGGTTTGTCCCCAACACATAATCTGAATACATACAAGTGAAATACAACTAGGTCCACCCTTAATCAGAAACTACATGGGAACCTGAGCATGGCACCAAGTTCTTCACCTGTAAATAGTTTTTATCTTTGCTAACATAGTCACACATCTTCTGGTCAACACAGCATATGAGGGATGTAGACATACATGTACACATATACATATGTAGACATACCAGCACAAATTTCTAATAAACATGAATATCATCTAGACAACAAGATGATGTTAAGGAAGTTCAACAGAAGACAATAGGGAAGCTAATACTACAGGCTTCACTCCTGATCACGAATCTACCTTCATATTGGTTTTTTTCTACTATGTCTTTATCTCCCTATTTCATACTTCAATCTCCCACAATGCATTCTGGTTCCTCCTCCTGGTGATCCTAAGCACAGTTTTTCATGGACAATACCGTTAAGATGAAGAAAAAGAATTCAGATGAGGCGTGGTAGTTCTATATCCAAACTGAGATTAATCAAGCTTTCAACATTTAATCTGCTTGATCAAAACCAAACACTTCTGTGGGAAAAAGACATTTTGTGAAAAGTAATTAAAATTTATAGGAAGAGCTTGCTCTTCTACAATTCTCTATCCACCTGACATTTCCAGCAGAAAATCTGGTAGGTTTATTTCTCTGTATCTGCCATAATATACACACTAGCCATCTAATCAGGGTTATGCGGCAGAACCACTGAGTATACAAAAAAGCAGTCTGGCTTTCCATCCTTGTTATTACAACACTACCTATTCTGGTTTCAAAACAAAAACAAATAAACAAATAAATGACACTCTAAAAAGAATACAAACATGTAGGAACATTTGTTTGGAGAGAAGTTTGCCTTCCCTTCCCTTCCCTTCCTTTCCCTTCCCTTCCCCTTCCC
>RSEF01000031.1:46915715-46936273 GCA_003993805.1 Himantopus leucocephalus | reverse complement strand
CTCATCCAGGTCATTGATAAAGATGTTAAAGAGAACTGGCCCCGATACTGAACCCTAGGGGTCACCACTTGTGACCAGCCACCAACTAGACTTGTTAGACTATGGTTTCAATTTGCCATTGCCAGCCTTAAGTTGTCACTTAAAGCTATTCTCTAGAAGCGTGAGAATGACAGCTTTGAGTAGCTCTAAAGGCCTAGAGGAGCTATTCCTCTCCAGTTTTTTATTGCATAACAATTCTGTAGCTATTTTTGTTCCACGTTGTTCATATTTCTACTATTCTGAGTTGCAGAGATCTGAGCCATGCCTTTCTGCATCTGCGTTTCTGGTTGATAGAAGACTTGGGTAACTCTGAATGTACAGCAGTTCAAGAAAGTAAAAAGAGTAAACACATTGCATAGAAATGGCCCAAGAACTGAAAAAAACAAACCAAAACAAACCCTATAAATAACGGGCTGGGTTTTTTTCTGCATTGCATACTGTAGGCGTGGTTTCTTATTTCTGAGTTTTTTTCATTTGGAAAGCATTGTATTTATGGTCAGCTTGAAAAAGCAGAGCAAAGCTTTTAGGGGCATATGAACTGATATGATACTCATTGTAGAATATGTAGTCAACTGTGTAAATAAGGATTTAGGTCCTTTTTTGAAAATACATATTTAGTCTGTAGACTATAATGGTTTCAGAAAAAAACCTTCATTATGGTCTATCGGTTATATATGCATTTTAGGCACTTTTAAAAGTGACTGAAATGGCTCTTTTTGAGTAATAAAAAGGTCTCAAAACTAATGAGTGCATACAAAAGGAAAGATTGGAATGCATTCAAGTGGCAGTAAAACATTATTTTCTGCCACTTAGAATAAGACCTTTAGTATTTTAATCTACCATTGATTTATTCACAGTCACTAATCTCAAAAGTCCAGCTGTTATTTACAGTTTTAGAGCTATGTCACTTTTCACTTTGAACTTTTGTTAACCTCTGTGTTGCTGTTTGAATCTATAATGTTAATTTACTTTAACATAGAGGCACTAAGATTTTCCGTGTGTTCTGTTCAAGATTATCACTAAACCACGCTTTAATTAAATTAGTTATAGATACTAAACATAATTGGTCTGGATTCAGGTACCATTCATGGGAATAGGGGTGAAATCCTTTTCTTACAAAACCAGTTTTTGCAACTTTGTTCACCTGCATGTTATATAAATCAGTGTGCAAACAGATTGTACTGGTTCCTTTGGAGTTTTTTTCAGGAGGAAAAAAAAAAGTATTAAGAAGTACTGACTTTTCATAATTTCAAACCTTGGAATTGCATGTCTAAGAACACAAAGTATCAACTAACGTTACACAACAGTTTTTAACCATTGGAGGTAGGATTGGCGAGGCTTCTGATTCTGAGGAATGTAGCGGAAGCAAGCCTCTAGTCAGCTTTCTGGTGAAAGCTGATCAGTTTATCAATTGAATATCATGCAGCTGTTTGGAATTGCAAAGCACTGGTTTTGATGACTTAGGTTTTCTTCTACATCTAAGCAAGTAAATATGCATTACAGGGACAGGTTGTAGGCCATTACTTTACTTGCAAAGATAATAATTTACCTAGTCCTTCCATCTGTACCTTTAACTTCTCTTTCCAAAAAATGAATAGAAAGGTACTTGCATCTTGAATTTTTAAAAATTCATTCCTACATTGAGAGGAAAAACATAAATGTTATCCCTTAAATCAGAATGCATCGTTAGATCAAAATGAGACTTGCAAACTCAGAGCCTCTACCAGCGGAAATCAATGTACCAAACCCATGAAAAAGAGGAACACAAGGTAAGTAGTGTAATTAGGTAAACATTAACTGTAAAACTTCTGGAATCTTCATGTGAAATGAACCAAGGAAATACAAACCTGGAGAGGAAGTCTAGAACACGAGGACTTTGATATTATATGAGGAAACAGGAGAAGACACATTGCCTAAGTTATTTGTGTGTCATGGTTGTGTCTGTGCAAGCAACTCTGAGTGTGCCATTAATGTTTTCTGGCACTGGCACACATTTGTCTGTGACAATAAACAATCACAATGCTTCTTGGCATGAATTTGGCCTGTGCCAACCAAAGCCCTCCCCAGCACTCTCCCTGGGTATGATTTGGCATTTAAAATGCTCTCAATTACTAGAATGGATAAGGCTGTGCCACCTTGGCATGCTTCTTCTGGCATGGCTCTTTAATATCATCCCAGCAGGCTTTGTGCCATGCCCCAGGCCATGCCAGATGCACCTTTGGCATCATGCTACACAAACACTGTTCTTACGAAGTGCTGTGAAGTAATCTGCAGATTTTTCACAGTTGGACAGCAAAAACCAGAATCTTGGTATTGAGGAGGCCAGGAGATGACCATCCTTTTTATAGTCTGCAAGAAACTGAGTGAGAAATGGAGTTCAGATCTGGCCAGATCACTCTTCTTCATCCATCACTACCTCTGCCAAGACTGGCTTGTCCCCTCTGCCAGGACTGATGATCAGACACTTCCATGCCCTAAGCAGGGGCAGGCTACGCAGCACTGACATATGATTAAAAAATAAAAATATCTGCCGCGACTGTTATTTTTGTGCAGCTCACCGCATATGCCTGCACTATTCTGAGATGCTTGGGATCTTCAATTGGGAGACTTTCCCAAACCCCCACATGGGGCATGATTTTAGGTTGTTCCCTCCTTCGAAGGACCATGCCAGCCCAGGGTATAGGGCCTGAGAAGAGGGCTTGTCCTTCCTTCTGCATTTGTCGTTAATGCCATGTACCCTAGTGGCACAGTCTGACCTGGAAACCTCAACTTGAGTGAAAATTAGGTTCTTGATAATCTAAGGAGCTGTATTTTGGGATCTGACCAATGGAGACACTATGTAAGGGTCTGGAATAGCTAGCACTGTGGATTATGATTTATGGGAGGGAGAGGCTGTTAACAGGTCCTCAAGTAAGTCTCTCGTGTCCACTTTTGCATAGCTGACCACATCAGCTAGGGAGAATTTCTGCTAGAATTCATCCACAGCAGGGCCTTATCTCCAGACTATGTATGAAGGTTTTCTTCCTATTAAAGACGGTAGCCAAGGAGACTTAAGAAGACAAGGCATCTACCTAGACAACAGGAAAGGGAGCAACAAGGCCCTGACAAAATTAAATTTTTGATGCACAGCAGCAGCAGTTGCAGGTGGCATTTGGTGCTGTGTACCCAACAGAGGTGACAAACCTTGATAGGGCTTGAAATGGGGCACATTATTAAATGCATGTGGGGTATACTGATGTGTGGCTTTTATAAAAAATTGAGGGCAGCTTGACACACATGTGGTGCTGAAGAGATGTGTGGCTGAGTACAAAGATTGCTGTGTGTTTATGGTAGGTCTTTTTCCAACTATGTTTGTTGTTTTGAGAGAAAGTTCCCTCCCTAGTGTAGATATAGTCTGTTCCACATCAGTTGGTCTTAGCGACCAGAGACCATTCCTTGCTACCTTTAATTTACAGCAGTAAAGCATGTGTGCTATATTCTTCTTCCAGCTTAGAAGACAGGCTCACTGCAGGGCTGTGCTGGGATATAGGTAAGTGTTGTAAAGGACCCGGTGCTGCTGTGTCTGTTTCTGGTAGAAGAGCTCACCCAAGGTCTTTGTATGCTGTGCAGAATGCAGCAGTCTGTGATGACCATTATGGCATTGGGACGCTGGTGTCAAGCCTGTCTCTTGGTATCTACCACTTGAAGTTCTTCTGTGAGTCTTTGCTGTTTATATTGGCTGTACTTTGTCCTATCATGTAGGAGGTATAGATGGCAGGGAGACAGGAATTGTGGCCCAAGTTTTTCCACTAATGCAACATGAATAAATGTGCTGCTGGGATTTCAGAGCAGAGAGTAGGGACTTTATTTGACATAGTTTCTTTAAACAGTTTATATTGGAAGGGTTTAGAGTGGTGTGTTTGAAACAATCAAGTCTGAAGCAGATTGTATGCTGAAGGGTGTGTGATGGTGAGGGACACAGAATCATAGCTGACTGCTGTACTTCAGAAAAGTCCTGCTGAAGTGAAGTATGGATGCAAACCAAAAGAGCTCTGAGGCATACCGTTTCAGTGCTTCTACAAAGAAAAAGCAGGACTTCCATCTTGTGTACTTGTTTGTTGTCTTCAGAGTAGATTTGGATCATGAAACAATCAAACAGCTTGCAGTATTTTCTGATTCATAGTAAAATGGAACAAATTGCCAAGATTCTTTTTTTTTTTTTTTTTTAAANNNNTTTTTTTTTTTTTTTTTAAGTAGTACACACTCTATTCCTTCAATTTCTTCAGTTGAAAAAAAATGACTAAGGAAGCTTTTTAGCAGATAGATTCCATGGTGTTTTCTTTTTTCTTGCTTGTTCCTAATTGCAAGGAGGCCTGCATATAAAGAATTTGACAGTATTGGTGATCAGAGAATTTAAGTGCTAATTCTTTACAAAAATGCCAGTGAATATCACAAATGGAAATGAAATGCCAAGAGTAGTGGCATGAAGTCTAAAGAAATGTTGTAATGTAAAGTTTAAAGATTAAAAGATAACGTACAGCTGCAAAAGCTGTATGTCTAGTGGAAGGTGTCTCTGCCCATGGCAGGGGGGTTGGAACTAGATGGTCTTTAAGGTCCCTTCCAACCTAAACCATTCTGTGATTCTGTGATTCTTGGGGTTTTTTTTTTGTTTTCAGTGAAATATCTTTCTCTGATCTTTTATTCAGTTGAAAAATACAATATAATGAAGGCCACGTAGGCCAGATTTCCAGATGGTTTTTAAATGGTAAAATGAGAAATAATGCAGGATTTAGCATTTTAAAACACAAAACATATATTAGCCAGTTTTGATGCTGGTTTTCCCATAGATTTGGAATATTACTACATGTCCATAACTTGCAATGCAGCATCATGCTAAAAATCCCTGGCTCAGCACCAGGCAGACAGCTCAGGCAAATACCACACTGATACACTAGTTTAGCCCCTGTACAGAAATATTATGATACTAATTATTTCTGCCTCTCAGCAGGTTAATTAGCTTGGGAATGCCACACTGCTTATACTTTTCATCTCTGAAATTACTTTGTTCAAAATTGGTTTGGCGATTTCTTTGCAGCACTTTCATTGTAATGCATGGCTGTATCCTTAATTCTGTTGTTTCCCTCTTTTTCCATCCATAATTAGGGCTCAATTCCAATCACCGCATTAGGAAAACACTTAAGTCTAGAAATTTTTAAAAGATTCTACAGATTATATATGGTCTTTCTACACCCTTTGGACGTTTTTGAAAACATCAAATTTTAGTTGGACAATGTTTCTGCTGACCTGTGGAGTTTCTTTAAAAGCATCTCATTAGACATATTTCTCTTCATAAAGCCCTTTGAAAATTTGGTACCCGGAAGTTGTTATGTTCTATTGACTTTGTCACATATCCTCATGAATGCATTTAATGATTTGTTTTAATTTTTCCTGAATGAGGGCCCTAATTTCTAAGATATTTTATCATTAAATATGAATTATAAAATTAATCATTAACATTTAAATGATATTCCAGCTGAGAGGAGACAGGGCTATACATTTCTCTGTGAACTTAATTTTGTTCTCAGCAGGTAATACTTATTGAGCAAGCACAGTGACTAGTGAAACTTCGCACGTTCATATTTGAAGTAACCTGTTTAATTTGGATCCCCGGTGATTAAGAAAACAGTGAACTTTCCCATCAACAACCCAAGCTGTATAGATCTGTAAATTAGTGATTTTTAAACTTGTGGCAATATTTAGATAAAAAAATAGATGAACTAAGGCAGGTGTATTAATAATAAAGACACTAGTTTCATAGGTAATAAAACTGTAAGTAATAATCAGTGCTTAGACTAGCAAATAGATTAATAATTACTTTAAAGAATAGAGCAAAATAATATTTAATATGGAAAAGAATTAATGAGGTTAGAGTGATTAAGTGTTGGCACTTTTAATATATTAAGTGTCAGGGAATGAGCATTAATATCCTGGACAGATTTCTTTAAATATTTCATAGATGGTATTATTAATTTGTGTATTTCCCAAGAAAACAATTCAGGGAATTTTACATATGAATATACATTTACAAACCTAGCAAATGAGTTTACAGTGGCACCTATTTATTGTTTAGCTAACATCTGTGTGCATTCCAAGTAAAACTACACTTTCTCACAAAAATTTCTCCTTTTTTCAATTGTATCCCAAATTACATTCTCAAAGAACAGACGTCTTAGTTAACTCAGAATATTATACAAACAGAAATGAATTCCAACAGAGGGGGTTGGAGATAAATCCATTAACTGTTCTGAAAGACAGTGAAATGAAGAGTGTACCTAATGAACTTACCAATGTCACTAATTTAGGAGAGGCTACAAGCATTCTGGGATATGGGGTGGAATTCAAAACTATTTTGACAAATTGGGGGAATGGCTCTTGCCTCAAAAGGTCTAGAAGCCTGACCTATCAGGAAAGATTGAACAGCTTGGTGGTGTTTACCTTAGAGATAAGTAGACTGAGGCATATGTGATGACAGTCTTCAAATACTGCAAAGGCTCCTGCCAAGGAGTAATACTTGTTCTTCATTTCCATAGGATTGAACAGCAGGAATGAAGACTTTATTAGAAGAATTGAACAGGAGGTTTCTTTTTCCTAGCAATAAAAAAATCTTCAAGGACAGTTCAGATAGAAAGATGTTATGATGATGAAGTTATAAGATATCCTGTATTGGAGCAGTCTTATTATTGTGATTCTGTGTGGAGTGTTCCCTGATGCAAATGGAGATGATTCCTCTTCCTCTATCATGATATGTGAAGAAGTGAATACTGAGTAGTGAAATCCTGTCCTACTTGTGTTCTCCATACCTATTACGGCTTACCTATCAGCTGTACGATTGGTTGACATGGTATTTTTATTATATTATATTATATTATATTATATTATATTATGTTTGGTATTGCAGTGAGAAGCTGTGCAGATGAAATATATGGGAACAATCCTTTTAGCTGATATCATCAATTATATGTGGTATATTTGAAAGCATGCCCAAAGATATAATGATGAAGTAAATTAATAGGCTTGGAAAAAAAATCCTGTCTCATCTTTAGAATTGTATTGTCACCTACAGGTACTTGGTTTTGGCAGGGAAAATTTTTCTTATCCAGAAATTGTGAACCTTCAGAGCTATACTCCTGAAATAATTGTGCAAACCTCAGTAAGCTTTAGGAATGATATTAGAACTTGTTTTTGTTAAAGTAGCATGGAAGATAACGGCAAGCTAATGCAGTCTTTCAGATAGCTGTCTGGTTTGATTGTCTTGGAAACATCTGCTATGATGCACCTATGTGTTTAGTTTTCTTGTCTTGTGTTTATTGAAAATGCTGAGGGTGGGTTGCTCTAGGGTAAAACACCAGATGTGCTGAATTTCTGTTACTTGCAAGTTGCTATCATGAAAATGGGTATCCTTTTGTTCAGTGTGTGAATATTTTCACCTCAACTTGACATGTCAGCTTTTCTACTGCAGTCATTTTGTTACCTGTCACAAGTGAGATTTTTCCCACCTCTGGGCTCCTCAACATCCATATTTATGTCATAGGGAAGGGGATGGCATTCTTTTTAATATTTGCCAGAATGCCCATTCTGAATATCTTGGACTTCACAGGGACATTCCAACCTCAGAGGTGGTCCTTGGGAATTAAACAAAAGAAGAAAGAAATCTCTGGAACTTCAGTGAGCCATGAACAAGTTTCATAAGTGAATTTGCAATGCAAAAATGTCATATCTTAGTGAATCCTAGCCATGTTAGTGTATCCTGCTCATGTTCTTTTTCTGGGAAAACAAATTTTGGGTGTCAGTGTACTTGGAATCAGAGAGATGTAAATAATTTCTAACATGGAAAGATACTCTTCTAGCTGTGAAGGTACTTTGAAAAACATGTAAAAAATGCCAGCTACTGTTAGTAGAGGGAAGCCATTACAGCAAGAAAGTGATTCAAAAAATGCTTCTCCTGGGCATGTCAGAAGAATCTTCTCTCTGGTGCCTGCACTTTGCTTATTAAAAAGAAGTTTACTCTCAGTAGTTCTCCACCAGTGTTGGATTGGTTCCGCACCCCTTAATATTATCAACATGTTCTCATTATTATAACTTCAATTTTAATACTGTGTGTAAATCAAAATGTAAGAGTGTGCCTTGCAAAAAAAAATCTTTTGAATGTGTGTCTAATAAAGTAGGTCTACCCTGGTGCACTGCTAATGAATTTAGGGAAGAAAGACATACAAAGAAAAAAGGCAGTCATTACGCAGACATATACTGGAACTGAGCAACAAGAGACTAGGTGCTAATGCTGTCATAACCAGTAACAAAAGATAAACCTAGGAATTATGAGGATTACCAACAAAGAAGAAAGCAGGGGCTTCTCTTTCAAGGTTAGCCTAAAATGCAAGTTGTGATGCATTGTCTTTCAGTCAAGCACCAGTGAGTTGAAATTGTGTTGTGGAGAAGAGGCACTAGTGTCTGGCACTAGTGTCCTGTTTTGTTTGTGTTATCTGGGTTGCTGTACACATATAATGAAAACTGGACTTTTTTTTAAACCTTGAAGGCTCACTTATGATATTAACTTCAGCCTTTAGTATTGAATATAACTAAGGATATTAGAGTAACCAACCTATCATGCCAGAGTGAATCTTCACTTTTCTGTTCCACTTGTGTTTGTGCAGCTGGCCAAGTGCAACCTGTTCTCCCAAGGAGTGCAAGTCTTCCAAGGGTTTTCCCATCTACTTCTTAGAAAACAACCACTACAAAACCACCTGGTGATTTCTCAGGCAATACAGCCAGCACATCTCTCATGTGCTGGTGGAATCAAAGCTACTGATGGAAACAACATATTGATTATCTAACCTCCCTCTGGCACTGCCTTTCTCATACCTCTACCATTTTTTCAGCCCTCCCAAGACAGAAGGCTTGCATGCCTTTATGCATATAAAAAGCCAAGAAGTATGTTACATATTTTTGAGCAGCATCTACTGGCATCTTATATGTTTTTAACTGCTCACATCTATGCAGATTACACAGACCTCCAAGTCAGCATGAAAAAAGGAGGTATCTATAAGTTGACTTCCAAGACTTCAATTTTATTTTGATATGCCTAAATTAAGGACAAATAAGTGCAGTATCCAAGCCTTCTCTATGCTGTAACATCCTTTTCTCCAAAAGAACACATTCACAGAGAAGTTAACAAGAGAACGTCTGCTTTTGGCCTGTGTGTTAACCAATTTTGCAATGCTGAAGCTGGTTTGTAGACAGCTCTCCTTCTGTTGTCACTGCTAAAAAAAAAAAAAATTTAAAAATGTCTCCGCTCTGGTCTTGGAGCTGCATCATCAAGTTTTCTAGAGGTACCTGGGTGAGCAGCAGGATGCTTTTCTGCAGTGCTGACAGGCACCGCTGCTGCATTATGTCCCAGATTCTCTCCATGGTGGGAACCTTCCTCAGTGGCATACGGCTGCAGCAAATGTGCCAGTACTCCAGGTTAGTGGAGCACCGCATGTCCATATGTTAACTGAATGTTCTTGCCCTTGTATGGTGTAAGACAATTGAACCTCAACATACTGTAAACATAGCACACTACATCAATCTATGTCAGGTCATTCTCTGATCAGTTCAAATGAAAGCTGTCAAAGCCTCTGACACATGATTTTCTTTTTGATGTATTCCATTCTTGCTGGAAAATGGTACGATACAGAATCGAGGAGCCATATGAACTACTGAGCCTTATGTCATATTTTTTTCTCCTTGTAAAAGAAAAGAAAAGACCTCTTTTCTACTAGTAGGTTGCAGTAGTAAACTGTATTTCTGTAATGACCCCCTGAAAATATACTTTCGAAGAAGGAATAGGAAATATTTCTCTTTCAGAAGAGCTTGTGCCTGGTATGCCCTTAATGAAGAAAGCTGAGTAGTTTCTAACAGCTTACATCCTTTTTAAAACCCGCCTCTCTTTTTTTTTTATTTGTCTTTTTTTCGCCAGAGGGACTACAATAAAGCACATATATGTCAACTGTGTAGTAATAGTGCAGATTGTGACTTGAGGTAAATTTGTGTAGCTCTGTTGTCATACAAAGTGGATGTATATTTGAATGGCATTTCTTTCAGGAACGATTACTCAGAAAGAAATGAGACTTAGAAGGATCTTGAAAACTAATATATGATACGATAATCGCCAATAAAAGCTCAGTTTCAAAGAGATGGAACAGAGCTGTAAGGTTGGAGTAGGAAATCTGGATTCTGCCTTTCTGTGCTGCTCAAGGTATGGAAAGACAGCCATACCACAGCTGCTGGGTTGTTTTCTCTTCTTTTCAGAATAGGGTTAGCTGCTGTTTTCAAAAGCAGTGGCACAGCTCTGTACCGTTGCTTATTCAATGTTTGTAAGCGGTGAAATGGTAATCACATATGCAGGTGATGCAGCTTCACTTTGTTATACAGATGTGGTGGATGAGAAGGAGAGAGACAGTAAGAGTGAGAACAAGAGAGTAAGCATTACTTCATTCTTAACCGAAGGACTTAGGCTGTCTCTGTCTTGCTATTATCTTGTCATTACCTGGATTGTGGCTGGTTTTCAGAAAATATTAGCTGCTGGAGCCAGTTGTTAAACTCAGCAGTGGTACCCATACTAAGTAGGGATCTTAGTCATTTTGGAATTTAATTTTGTTACCTGAAGTGAGTTGAAATTGTGTTGTGGAGAAGAGTGATTATTCTTAATAATAGGCTACATCACAAATACCCACATAATGGCTAATTTATTATGTACATATCCCTCTGTAAACAATACTTATTTCATAGCACAAAATACTACAGTAGTTCTATTTTGCCACTGTTTGCCTGACTGGTAGTAATTTGGTGATTTAAATATGTACTAATGTGTACTTCCATGTTAATTGGGTGGTCCTGATAAGGCCAAGAAACTATCAATATGTATTGGAGAGTGACTGTAAGCAACTAATAATGGTAACTGGATTTGTCACTTAGCAAGGAAAACAAGTAAGTTCTTATGACTGATCTAAAGGTATGATCAACGTGTTGCTGAATGTTTTTCTAATTGAGCTAATTTATACAAAACAGACCACAAAAGCAACAAACATGGGAGATGGGGTGACTAATACATGACTACAATGTGTGGTCTTTCAAAAATGTTATTTCTTAAAATGTTGGCTGAACTGTACAATACTCATTGACACATAAAATGTGAAAATGAGACTAATGCCTAGTAACACTGTAAAGAAGAGATGTAAAGATATTCTGAACATTTTCTGATTTTTTTTCTGGACAAAATGCTATGAGAGCAACAGGAAGGGACTAAAATGAGAAGTTACCTTCTAAAAAACTACTGTGTGAATAAATAACTGTATTAGGGTAAGTATAGGACAGCAACTCCATTATGTAGTCCCTCCCAGCTCAGTTTGAAGTGTAGAAGCCCAACACTCTTGTCCCTCTTCTGCTGATGATAAGGAAGATTAATCCAGCTAACCTAATCCCCTCAAATAAGGATAATGTTTTTGTTAGTCATTACAGTATCTTTACAGAGTACTAATACCATTAAATATATTCAGCGACTCAATGTAATAATGTTAAGTTACTGTTTCACAGCGGTGAAAGAAGGCAGTTATAGCTATTCTGTTTACCCTGTTTTTCCAAAATGCTGTATCTGGGTTGCATGCCCATTCAGGAAAAATACCCAAAATGGTAAGATATGAAAATGATGAAGGGAAAAAAGCAGAAATAAGTCTTATCCTCTCAGTCTCCAGTGTCCTCATCCTTTGAGACCTTATCAGCTTTCACCTTATCTCAGCTGCTTAGCTTTAAAGCAGAAGCCTGATCACCAAAAGACATGACATGCTTTTTATTGTGAAATACTATATGCAGTTTAGCTGGGCACAGTACACGCTCTGTCAGGAAAAGTGCTTAAAAAACAAAGAGGTTCTACCAACGGTTTGGCACGTACTTGGCTATAATGGGGATCATATAATGTAGATTGATGAATTGCAGGGCTATATGAGCCAACAGGGGAAATCATCTAATAGATAACAAATTCCTCTCTGGACCCTGAGGCGATAAACTTCTCTATTGCGTGTTTACATATACTCTCTTAATTTTTTGGCAAACACACTTGAAACTGAGCTTTTTTTGTGTAGAAGTCAGTAAGTGTTCTGCTACCAATTTCAAAGGCAACCGTACTCTACACAACTGTCTTGTAACATTGCACTGGGAACTTTGCATTCATCGTGCATTAGATTGTATCTATCATCTAAAAAGCACCTGACTTTGTAGTAACAGGTATTTTGTCTCAGCTGTGTTTTCTGTGAATTTAGCTCTTATTTGGCTATTGAAGCTCCAGAGAAACTGAATTGTTTTAGCTGAGAGAACCTCCTCTAGTTTTACAGGCAAATTTCTATGTTAACAAAGCTTTACATCAAAATGTTTTAAAGTATTGTCCTGGTTTGGGGTAAAACAGGACCAATTTTGTTCAGTAACTTTGCTTCTTAGCTAGGCCTCTTCCAACTACCGAAATTAACAGCATATTGTGCAGACAATGTTCGCTCTCTCAGAGTGATAAGACCAATGTTTATAGTAACACTCAAGGCCAGCTAACTTGGTTATTTGCTCTGTTGGAGGGTCGGAATCGAAAAAGTGTAGAGGGGTCGCATCTGCAGGGAGGAACGGACAGGACAGGTAACCCAAAACTGACCCACAGTGTATTCCATCCCATCTGCCTCATGCTCAGTATAAAAGCTGAGGCATCAAAGGGTCAGCTCTCTCTTTTCTTTAATGGCTGATGTCTGAGGAGGACTCTGTCTGTTCATCTGCGTTTGATCCCCATCCTGAGTGCCGATCTGGAATCCAGTTCCCGTCCGTCACTGAGTCCAGCCTGGGACTGCCCCAGTGCCAGCCAGTGTTGTGATTGTCATCCTGTGAGCTTGATACGGTTTTGTATATTTTTCATTATTTCCTTTTATTTTATTATTAATATTTCATTAAAGTAGTTTAGTTCCTTCCAAACTCAGAAGTCTCTTTTTCCTTCCTCTGCCTCTCTCTTTGAAGAGGGGTAGGGGGGAACATCTGTCAGTCCCATCTGGGGTCCCCCATGTCCCCAGTGGCCCATTCGGCCTAAACCTAAACCACGACAAGTATTATAAGATAGCAGTGGCCCTACCTAAGAGACATGAGAAGTGTCTTGTATTCAGAATTCCTGGGAATCTTGTTTCTTATTTCATCATTATTTTGGGTGGCTCTCAACAGCAGTATCTGTCCAAGGACATTTCGAATGATTTGCAGTGTGGTTTATTGTGGAGTGGTAGCCATTTCTTTATCAATAGAAAATTACAGAAAGTCTGTGATTTATATGTCCTTAATTCTACTTATGCTATTAAAGTGTAAGAATTCCTCACACTTTCACGCTTTCACTAGTTTTGCTGACAAGCAAATTGTGTTATGTAGCTTTTGGCTAGTGTATAGCTGTTGATTCATGGACTGAGATAACACTAAGCTAGCATGGCGCTGACATGAAAAAGAAGTACCAGGCTTTGTCCTACTACATTTAAATGTAAATATAAAGCAGAAAAAAAAAAGGTGTAACTCCAGATCTAGTGTGTAGATACACTGAGACAGAAGATGGTGATGAAACAATATGGGTCAGCCATGGAAGCAGTAATCATGACATGTGCCCACATAAATAAGATTAACCTATGTTTCAATTTCTATGTGAGCATAGAAATTGATTCTAGTAATAAAGCAGTTTTGTTGATGGCATACAGAAGATGGTACCATGGTGAAAACCAGTAGTGGTTAAAGATGAAAGATTTTTATTTGAAAATACAGAAAGAGCAGTGCGAGTTGGCATCATAGAGTAGTGTTAAATTGGAAACAATGGGAAGTTGTAATGGTGTTGTGAAAGTTTTGAATATTAGAAATTATGGAATTAACTTGGTACTCTTACTGCTATTCTGAGCTTTAATTCTCTGTATTTAAGAAAAACTGTGTGGCAACATGAACTCTGGTAGGATTTTCAGTTCTTTGAACTTAATGGATGTCTTGCTTGTCTACAAATAATATAATATACTGCATGATATCTTACTCTTGTCTTTTCATCCACAAAACTAAGCATATAAAAGTAATAAGTGATGTTTGACACCTGTACTGGATTCAAGAAAAATGATTTGTATGAAGTGTTGGAAGCATACTCTCATATTTATTTTGCCAGAGAAGGGCAGAGCTTTTTCTTAGCTGTGGTTACTGTGTTGGGTTGTTTTTTTGTTTGGTGTTTTTGTGGTTTTTTTTCATTTTTCTCTGCCATGAAAACCCTGGTATGGCTGAAGAACTTTGTTTCTCTATTGCAAATCTCATATGTGAGGAGATGTATGCAGAGACACTGCATACATGGCAATGTACATTGCATCAAAACTGTGAAAATAAGTTATTTTTTTATATACAGGTTTGAAAAAGGGCATAAAACCTTCCTGACTGACAAAATATGGACCTGCTTATTGGAATGTAGTAGTTCTACTGGTTGTTGTCTGCCTCTAGGAATAGAGTTTTCTTTTGGAGTATTAGTTTGTTCTGTACTTGAAGTCTTTGCAAAACAATTCTAAGCAGTGACAACTTATGGATGGTATCTCTACTGCAAATGATGTAAAAAGAAATAAAGGGCATCTTTGTAGATGTGTTGTGAGATGGGAAGGAATAATATTCATGATTAGCATCCTGTTTCTGGCATCAGATCCTACGGAAGTAGCCAAGCATATGCAACCTGAGAGTGGTTTTTTAAACTGTAAGTGCAACATTGACTATGTGTGACTTGTTTCAGGCTAAAAATATGAAGGACATTGTCAGGTGTGATGCAACACTGAAATCTGACAACTAATAAATACCGCTGTTATTTTACTGTTTCACAGAAACAAAAGGAAAATGCTGCCAAAAAAGGAAACAGGTACATTAAAGAATATTTCTGTATGTGGTGGTGAGAAAATAAAATCTGTCATTAATGGCAAACATGGTTTTGATGAAAAAATACAGACGAATGATAGCAAGACTTTTAACCTTTACTTAGAGGTAATTTACAGCCCAAATACCTGCAGCTTGATTTAAAAGGGAATACCTGGAAATTGCTATATTACAAAGAACATCTAGTCTTGAAATACGGCACACAAGTCATTATGAAGTCACATAAACATCAAAAACTTTATGTGGGCTGTGGGCATGTGTCACTGAAGACTGTCATTTGTGCTTGTGTCAGCGCTGGGAGATGGAGCTTGAAATACAGGCTCGATGAGAATTTACATCCTTCTGTAAAAAGCCGAAATTCCACTGAAGTGAATGTCATTGCTGCTGGTGTTAACCATGCAGATTAAGGCTCAAGCTACTCTTTCCTGTGAATGATGGCTCTCATTCTATCAAGTAGGGACTAATAGTGCACTGACTAACCTGTAACTGTGGTGTGCATCTGGTACTACTGTGTTTCTGGTTTCTGTATTATATGCATTTGAAGGAGAGTAAATTTCAAAGAATGATACATTTTTCTCTGCTCATACATTTTGGCTCTCCCAGAATGTTTTGTGTTGTGTAAAATCTGAACACACCTTACTGCACATCTGACATCATCTTACTGCAATGAGAACACAAGTTTTACTTTTGAGGCATATATTTTAAATGCCAACTTCCTCTAATTCATCTCTTCCCTCCATCCACTGGTTGTAGAATAAACTTCAAGTGACTTCTTCTGTAGTGGATTTCAAAGCTAGAAGCAGTGACTGAGAGTGAGTTCTTGCTGTGACATTTTTGTCCTTTCAATTTGTCACTCTTAACAAAAAAAGCTTTTCCCAATATTACTTTCAAACATATAGACTGGCAAGCTTTGAGAAGAAGAACTTATAGAGCTTGTCACATATTTAGGCTTTCAGGATTCCACTGGGAAATATTTTCTTGTAATCAAATGCTTGACATCTGACGCTCTCTAGTTATACCCGTTAGATTATTTCCAAGACTTTCCTGTATGTTGAAGTTTGCCACATTCAGATGTATTGCAGACCATTTTTTTATGTAAGCATGTTCAGGCATCTGGACGTGGTCTGGGAGAGATATTGGCAGGAGTCTTGAACTGTAATCTGTATTGTGAATTTTACATACTCTGATACTTAAACTGAATAAATGAGCTGGAAGAAATGCCCTCTTTCCCACTGCTGTCATCATTTTTTTAGGAAAATGGTCTGAAATGCATCAGGGGTGGACTTCTAGACACAGCACAATGGGAAATAGTCTTACTCCCTCAGGAGCTGCATACGTTTACAGACTGTGGAAAGCAATGAAGCCAATTCATATACATCAGTGTTTTTATTTGAAGGGTCTTTCAAAATGAAATTCTTAAGAAGACGGCTGTGGACATCTGCTACATGCACAGCAGTGGTGACACAGGTAGTGTTTACTATGATCTTCTACGTGTTACAGCTTAAGCAAAAGGACATATTGGCAATTAGTTTTTCTGCATAATAGGCAGACAATGCAAAACACAAAGCTGGAATTCTGTATTGTGGTAAAAATGCTCAATGTCACCAGAGCTATTGACTTTTCCCACCTGGCTTGCAGGCATTTGGAGAGAAATAACATATGTGCCGTATTGTAAAATGTAGACTTAATGAACATACAGGCGTTATGTTATACCAAATGTAACAATAGAAGCGATGGCAAGCTACTTAAGAACATGTCAGAATGTTTTGTTAGTAACTGATTTGCCTTTGGCAATGTTATGAGGAAGAATGTAGACATTTAATTTCCAGTCCAAGAATAAATAGAAAATGTTCCTCATGTACACTTGTGTTTATTTTAAATAGCTATGCCAATATTTTTGTTTAAAGAAAGTGGTGGTGGTTTTTGTTTGATTTTTTTTTTCCTATGGATTTCACTAAAGAATTCAGTGACCGTTCTTTATTTGACTTTGATTTAACTTTTCTGTTATTTTCTGAATACTTCTATTGAAGCATTTCTTTCAGATCTCAACTGCACAGTTGTTGCAGAAATGTCTGCACAAAATAAGAAAAGAAAGAGAAAGAATAAAAAAAGAAATCCTTCATTAAAGTGCAAATGATATTAGTAAAGGACCTTATATAACCTTCAAGTGCTGTGGAATTAAGCCTTAATCCTACAAAGTCTTAAGAACATGAAAAATATCACTGGTCATCCAAATTACTGCAGGTTTGATTGTTTATCATGGAAATTCCATGGAGAATAACCCAGTGTATTCTGCTTTTGCTGGTGAAACTCAAAGGAGGAAAACTGTGTTCAGGATAAGTCACCAGGCCAGTAGCCAGAACATAATTTTTCCCTCCTTTGATTCGGACTTGTTTTAGAATCTGGAAAACGCATGTTGCTTAAACAAGAAAGTAAAACAACACTTCAAGTAGCCAATTTTTTTTCCCCTGGCAGCAATTTTGTGTTGTCCTAAGCAAGTATATTAGTGGCACCCCTTTCCATAGAAACGTTTCAGAACATTGTTATCATCAGTCCACTAGAATCCTCTTTTTATAGATCCTGAGGGAAGGGTTGGATGCACCTTGTATCAAGGAAATGTATGTTCTGAAGCTTCTTATTAGTGTTCACTGTGTGAGCTATAAAAACCCCTGAGAACTGGTACATAACAATTCACAATCTTTGCCTCCACTTCAGTATGCTATGTGAAGGAATTATCTAATGGCCAAATAATGCATGCCCAGCGAGGCACAGGTCAGTCTTTGCTGGTGAAGTGGGAATGATGTGAAACCAATTACAGAGGTGGTGGAACACTGCTATTATCTTCCTGATCTGAAGGTGAAGAGCTTGCCACTACTGCAGCATTTGTAGAAGTACAGCCACACACCCTCCTCAAAGCCAGTCCTACTCTTTAGCCTTTGCATGGCTGGGTCAAAGAGCTTCCTTACTGTACCTTCTTTGGTGTGTTACTTCCCCGCTTGACAAAGATCAAGGATAAAATGCTTTATGCAAATCTTATTAAACTTTGTGTTAGCCACGTGAAGTGCTTGTATTCTCTCTAAGGCTATTCAGGTCAGTGGGAACATTCTAATATGCAACCACTGTTTCGTTCACGCCTCTGCTATATAAAAATATAAGGTCCATGCAGAATCTGATTGAGGGGAGCTGGCATCAAAATTTGCACAATTACGATATGCCTTGCCCCAACCAAATCTATAAGCCTATTCCCTGATCTTTTTAGACTGTCTATAAGCAGTCGAGCAGTTCTTGTCGTGAATTATGGCAATTCTTAATTCCAAACACATTTCTGGTATGCAATCAAAACACACTTTTTATAACAGTAGTATAACACAATACATATCATCCATAGCAATAGAGCTAAAAAAATCACTGTATTCATAAATTAAATTGACATTTTGAAAGGTTAACACAAAAGTTGCTTTGCTGTCTGTAATCAATAAAAAAGGGATTTCAAGTAATTAAAATCTCTGATGTGGACATTCCTTATTTGGTGCCTGTCAGACAGAACAGAAGAGGGTAACCTTAGACAGGACATAAATATAGATCAAGCAAGAATTGCTCCTAGGAGTTCTTATCTATAACAGGAATTATTGGTGCACAAGTCGTTCCTGGTTCGGATTGTAAATGAATTAAGAACATAGTAAGCATTGGATTTGCAAGTTGGTAAAGGAAGAGAAAAAACAAGATACATGACGATATTTTCACATGAACAGTATATAAAAAATAACAGTTAAGAAATAATAGCTATTGTACGACTGATACATAGGCATGTTTGTTAGATACAGTTGTTTTAAAAAAGATTTAAAATATGTTTAGATTCCTGTTATTTATGCTTATAGAATTAGACGAAGTCTCTCTCTTCTTAAATCTCCTCAATGTAAAATAGAAGACAAAAAAGAGCATTTGAACACAGCCCTTAGTTCTTTTGTGAATTATTTAAGTTACTCTTTCTTATAGACACTGATGATTACTGATAAATCATGATAAATATTTTGCTGTTCATAACCACACCATGATAGGACAATAACCTGTCTTCAGTTCTTTCTATAAAAAAAATATTTCCTGTGATTAGTGGGAGAGACCAGCCTTGTTAAAAATGGCTCTAGGAGAAGGAGCAAGGAAGGTTGTTGGCTCAAGTCTGTGATCTATCATTTTTGTGATTTTTGCATTGCTTTTGTTTCCTGATTAGATGCATGCAAATGTTACAGAGAAGGAGATGGCATGACACTTACTTTCTTCCACAGAAATTAAAGGTGTAGTTTGTGTAGTTACATGCCAGGCTTGTAGGAATGGGAATATTGGCAAGGTGTAAATCTTTCAGTTTCCCAAGCTATTTGATTCAGGTCAGTCTTGCTTGAGACATCACTTTTAGAAAAATGAGAAGCTTCCTAGTCTGAGGGCAGATTTAAAATATTATTCAATAAGCAATGATACAGGGTGTTTTCTTGTATAACTCTAGCTGAAAAGAATATAGCCAGATCCCTGTCTAATTTAATTGCTTCTGTGTGTCACACTCCTGGTCCCAAATGTTTGCTCAAATGGTACGGTTGCATGGCTTTGTCTTTGATGATTAACTGTGTAGTTAACTGGGAAGGGAGAGCTTTAAACTAGAAATGACTGGGGAGGGAGTGATTCCTCAAAAAATAACTAAGGAAGTTGGGGATGGAGTAGGCAAGCCAAGGGTGATGGGAGTAGAAGGGACAGAGTGGTCAACAAAACAGAAGAGCAATCTCTTTGAGCATGGGCATGTAAACCTGTACTTGGGAAATGGCATGCTTGGGTGCCTCTCTGAGATGCCTCTACACTAATGCATGCTGCATGAGTTAGAAGTCTGTATGCAGTCACCGGGCTACAACCTCCTGGCAATCAAGGAAATGTGGTGAGACAGCTTGCACAGCTGGAGTGCTGTGATGGAGGGATACAGGCTCTGTAGGAAAGACAGAACAGGAAGGTAAGAAGGACGAGTTGCCCTTTATGTAAGCGAACAGCTGGAGTGCATGGAGCTCTGCCTGGGGATGGGTAAGGAGCCAGCTGAGAGCTTGTGGGTGAAGATTAGCAGGCAAACCAACATGGTTTCTGTTGCAGCAGGTGTCTGCTATAGACCTCCTCACCAGGAAGAAGTAGTAGCTGAGGCCTTCAGATGACAGCTCCATGTCCAAGTGGTGAGCAGTGACAAGTGGTGTTCCTCAGGGGTTGGTACAGGGACCGGTGCTGTTTAAAGTCTTTGTTGGTGACATGGATGCTGTGATGGAGTGCACCCTCAGCAAGTTTGATGACAACACCAAGCTGTGTGGACCGGTCAACACACTGGAGTGAAAGGATGCCATCCAGAGGGACCTGGACAGGCTTGACAGGTGGGCCTGTGCAAACTTCATGAAGTTTAACAAGGCCAAGTGCAAGGTCCAGCACATGGGTCGAGGCAATCCCATGAACAAATAGAGTCTGGGTGGAGAATGGACTGAGAGCAGCCCTGAGTAGAAGGACTTGGGGGTATTGGTGGATGAGAAACTCAACATGAG
>RSEF01000031.1:46892623-46908814 GCA_003993805.1 Himantopus leucocephalus | reverse complement strand
GAAAGGTCCCTTCCAACCTTAACAATTCTATGATTCTATATCATCCTTCTGGGTGCCTGTCTCCTAAAATGGTGGTATCATTCTGTGTCTGGAAACACAGCTTTCCTGTCTCCTTACCAGGAAGCTAGTCTCCCCAAGAATTTGGCCTCTTGTATCAACCCATAAGTGTGACATATAAAACATTGGTAGTCCTTACTGACCTTTACTGGGACAACACTGCCAGAAAATAGAAATGTGTGAAAAGTGAAAAGAGAGCAAAAATAGAAGAGCCTGCTGTTGAAGAAAAAGACACAGTCTAGAAAACAAAGAATTTGTCCTACTGTAGCTGAAGAAAGGTGAGGTGAGGAAAAAACTGAAGGTTGCTTGGTATTGTTAATACAAACGTTTCCTGAGTTTCAGGAATTAATTTTCCAACACTAATGTTTTTTCTGGGTGTAGTTTTCCATAAATGGGAGAAGCCAGAAATTCTAGTTTGTATATTGTATATATTGTATATATATATTTTACAGATATATATTGTGTCTATATATACTGTATATATTTGTATATCCCATCAATGTTTTCTATATGAGCTAAATATTACAGGAGAATGACAAAAAATGTCCTCAGTAAATTTCCTGGACACTTGTGACAGAAGAAAAATATGGGATAGTCATCATTACTGGTTTCATTTTAACTTCTGGGAGGGGTGCTGTTTTCTAGACCCTTCTGCCCTTGGCATTCTACTAATTTGTCTCTGCCCCATCCCTATATCCATCTCCACACCAGACTTTTGCTTTTGTGCTTTTCTTATTTGCTGACAGATGTTCAATTTTGGGAGTCAGAACACTTAGGTTCAGTTTCAGACACTGTGGAAACTTCAGCTTGTCAAGGAAAACTGAATCCTACACTTGGCAAGCAATGAGGGAACAAATGATTTTCAAATATCTTGTTTTAAAATGTAAATGTAGTTGCAATTTTAAAGTTTTACACATATGGAATCTTAAAATTTCTTCTAACAAAAGCTTTGAATTTCACTTTAAAATTTTACGTAAAGCTTGTCAGTTCTTTGGATCTGCATTTTCCACACATAGCTTTCACTAGCTCTGTTAAAGGGAGACATAAAAAAAGAATATATGCAAATTTTAGTAGAACAAAAAAGGAGAAGAAAGTCCTAATAACTCCTTTTAATGCGTGACTATTACTCAGACATGTCCAGTTTTAATTTTATTATCTTTTTTCAGCTATAGTCTTTCTCAGCATGTGTACATTAAAGTTTTTATACTNGGGGGGGGGGGGGGGGGAGAGAATAGAAAGAAGTAAAAGAAATGTAAAAAGATAGAAGAAGCCATTGTGTCACTGGAACGTAAATCAGTACTTTGGCTGAGGATCTAAACCTGATAACTTTTCTGAATATAAGTACAAACCCCAGGCTAATAATGCTTCAGTATTTCAAAAGTTGAGCAGATATACAATGACAAAACCAGGCTTTTGAAATTGAAACACTTGCCTGGTTTTGATTTGTTATTCCCATATAAACACAGAACATAAACTACTTCCCATTGGTACGATTTTTACCGCAAGGCATGAGCTGTATAATTTGGGAGCATGAAATGTGAAACAGGCTATTTTTATAAAAGAAACAATGAGCTAAAACCATGTTTAGTGCAGAATAAGAGTTCCCTTTTCCTCTTCTGCAGTCATACGCCCCAAATGAACATTTTTTTCCCCCTATTATAAAGCAGGAATTATCTCCAACCATTTTGGGCAGGTTAGACTTTTGTTTGAAGGGATCCAATATGGTATGTCATGATTTATTTAGGCATCTTAACATCATCCTGTTTTGTGCTATCATATATTTCCCCTATCTCAGACCTGTAATATACTACTCAAGCTTATTCCCAAGATCATAAATTAGAGGGACGGGGATCATGTCTTTGGGCTCATCTCTACTCTGCTTCACACTACTGACCACAGAGGTAAAATGATGCTTTTTAAAAACCTCTTTATTACTGTAAGTATAGGTCCGTCCAATGCTTGTTCTAAAATCAGAACTCAAACTGTTCCATTTATGTCCAGCTCTTAACGTTCCTCAGGTACCTATAAAGTCTTTTTGACCTATATAACACCTATAGATGTTGCTTCCCTAGTGTGTTGTGCTCAGACAAGTAGGAAGCACTAAACAATGCAGAGTTTAAGTTGAAAGAACTATTGGGAATTGTTAATGAGAAACAAAATTGTGGAAATAAGGAGGAGACATCTAAAATGGAACAAGCCCTGTGGTTATGTTTTTTGTTACCTGGATGGTAATGGAGACACTTTTATATCTAAGGGATCGTTTACAGCTCCAGGATGAAAAATTAGTTCCTGGAGTTCAGTGAAGTCTTCTCAGAAGCTGTATTTTGCCATTAGGAAGCAAAGGAGTGAGACAGGGATGCATTGTTGCAGCCCTGGATCTGGCAAGTGAGAGCTCTGTCCAGGGAAGGGCCTGGGGGTACTGATGCTTCTGCTGGAGTCAGAGACTTGATTCAAAACCATAAGACTCGACTACCTTTGGTATATTTGCAAAAGGGGAGGCAGAAAACTGAGAGGAGTGGATGATCCACCAGAGCGTTGTACTGCAATCCAGAGGGACTCCAACAGGCTGGAGAAATGGACTGACAGGAACTTCATGCAGCTCAACAAGGGCAAGCAAAAGGTCCTGCATCTGGGGTGGAACAACCCCATGCACTAGTACGCGTTAGGGGCCACCCAGATGGAAAGCGGTTTGGCAGAAGAGGACCTGGGAGTCATCCTGGTGGACACCAACTTGACCATGAGCCAGCAGTGCCATTTTCTTGATCCCATCATAGTTCTTTCTGGTCGCACAAATAAATATCCATTAAGCTAAGGAGAGATAGAGGAAGGGAGAATGATTGATTCCATACTCTTGTTATTAGACAGTTCACCTGACAGATGGGAGCTGTCAGTTTAACTACCTGCTCCAATAAATATTTGGGCAAAATGGAAATGGTCCAACAGGAGAGATTAAGACAGAACCAGCCGTTCACACCGTTTATCTGAGAACAGGGTTCCATTAATATGTAGACAGCTTTTTTCTATAGGTTATGTTGGCTTTAGGCTTCTTACATGATCACGCCTGAATGTTCAGTCTTGCTGGAGAAGTCTAATCTTTGGAAAAAGAATATTTAACCAGCCAATCTTGACAGGATTTTCAGAAATGTTGCCTGGGCAGCTCATTAGACACAACAATTCTAGCATGTAAAATGTGAGTGTGTCTTCATATTTACAGACCAGTGGAAATGTAAGTTTTCCTGGGAATTCTGAGCAGTCAGTAGGGCTTACATGGTGAACTTGCATACTAAAAGATTTAAGTAGCAAAATGCTCACCAAATTATGGCTAAAATGACATAATAGGGAACATGAAAAGAGTGTTGGGAAGGAAGTTTCTTGCTGTTTAAGGTGGTGTTTTACTGGGAAGTCAGATGGACAGCAGAGCACAGGTCACGGCTGGAGAGGCATGAAGTGGGGAAAACGTGTAAATTTCTCTTTCAGCCACAACTAAGGTAACTGGCTTGGCTACGTGGAGTGGTACTGTGTTTAAATATGACAGGGTTCAGTCCTTTCTCCAAGAAACTCTCTGAGGGTGTCTCAGGAGCGAGAGTAAATCTACAGAATATTCTTAAAGAAAATGTGCAGCTAAGCAATGCTGAGGAAGCTGGCCTCAAGTGATATGATGATAAGCATAGTCTATGCCACTACAATATAGAAAAATACCTGGAGATTTAGTTTATCAACGATTTACTACACCTGGTACCCTATGCACTGCATAGCATTGTTATCATTCTGTTATCCTATGCATTGCAATTTTTGTTAGTAATTTTACTATTGATTATATGCATCATCTGTTTTTATAACTATTCCTCCTTACAGAGAAATGAACAATATTGTTCAAAGACATACTATATAATTTTGTTCTTTCTCTTTCTGCCAATTTTATTATCTCCGTTAACTAATAACACTATTCCCAGAGCTGAAGATGATAATGCAGAATGAGAGATGTCTTGGCATGACAAGACATTATTATAGATTGAATTTTTTAGTGCTGCTAAACAAATAAAAGCAAGAATTGGAAATGAGATGATCGCTCTGTCACTCACTGAGCTCAGTAGGCTTGGTTATAGGTTCATGTACTGGTCCTCTGAACAGGTATCCACTACCAAAAATTAGGTCTTTTGCTGATTTCTACTCACACAACCACTCACAACACAGTTTGAACTGAACAGGGAACAATGTCACCTGTGTGCACCTGAAAAAGCCTTGTCATTCAAAGGCCACAAGTCACTTCATATTTTTTCCACTGGCAGGTCCATGAACTGGATTTGCATGAGTTTATGAGTCAGTAAAAATGAAGGGGCAAGAGTGGGGACAGAAAGCCTAAATGGCCTGACTAGATTACACACACCCCCTCCCCGCCTCCCCCCAATATTCTTCTAGTCTTTCCTTTCTTCCTCTGGTACTATATGCAGTTGACTCAGTTTGGAGGGAGCACTGTTGAAATCACAGTTGTTTCTCTGAACTGGCAGTTAAAAATCAGCATACAAAAAATTAGCTCCCTATGTTTTAATCAGGGGGTGGTATCTTACGCTCTTTTTGTATTTCCCTAGGTCTCTACCCAGAAGTATCTGCTTTTGTCCTCATGCTTTCCTCTTCCTTCCACCTGCCACACTTGCACTTGCCCTTCCTCTTCCCATTTCTGGAAAAACTCCTATTGGAGTGACAATAACAAGTCACACAAAACTGACTTTTTTTGGATCCCTTGTTTCTTTTTCACTGGTGGAATACCTGACCCGGAGTTGAATGGTGTGTGATGATCAACAAGCACTATATTAAAGTACACTTTATAGGTAATAAATAACTGTAAGATAAATGTTCTTGAGGAAAACAGGAGGAGTAAGTCTTCGAGGCTGTTAGTATAACACCTTTATGGAAGGCAGCAAGTAAGTGGTGAAATGCAACAACAGTTGTCATGGCTTTATTCACAAACTGAGAAGTGCATGAGCCTGTCAATGCACTCTACCTTCTAAACTCATTAACACTGGATTCTTGTTTGTAGTTAATGCTCAGGATAGACCAAGGATTTTTCTGGAAGACTGAAATCACCTATATTTCCTGGAGGAAATTCCTTCCCTAACAAATATGTTACAGTTCCAGGGGGAAGGGCCGTCTGCAGAAAATAGACCAGTTGTCTTGTTCATCTGGTCTCATGCCTTTTCTCTGAATAGTGAGAAGGTGTCCTGTTAGTGTTCAATGTACTGAGAAATTTGTGAAGTACACACATAGTTGTCCTTTGAATGGGGCAAATATTCTCAACCTATCCACTTACAATTAGTTAGTACTTGCATAGTGACCTACACTGCTTTTTTGTTAAAATGAACCTTTCAATTACTTCTTAGCCTGAAAAAGGACCCCCTTTCAAACCCTGCACACTCTCCAAATACATCTGTATTGGGTCTGGCTGAGGTGGAGTTAGTTTTCCCCATAGCAGCCCTCACAGCGTTGCGCTTTGTATTTGTAGCTAGAAAGGTGTTGATAACACACCAGTGCTTTGGCTACTACTGAACACAGCATCAGGGCTGTCTCTCCAACATTACCCCCCTTGACCAGTAGGCAGATGGCGGGCACGATATTGGGAGGCGACATAGCCAGGACAGCTGACCCAAACTGACCAAAGGGATATTTTATATCATATGACGTCTGCTCAGCAATAAAAGTTAGGAAAAGGAGGAGGAAGAGGGGAATTTGTTATTTATGACGCTTGTCTTCTGGAGCAACCGCTATGTGTACTGAAGCCCTGCTTCCCAAGAAGTGGTTAGACATCGCCTGCTGATGGCAAGCAGAGAATAAATCTACTGTTTTCCTTTGCTTCCACGCACACCTTTCACTTTTGCTTTATTAAACTGCCTCTGTCTTAATCCACGAGGTTTTTTTCCATCTTATTTTCTCCTTCTGCCCCCCTGTCCTGCTGAGGAGGGGAGTGATAGAGTGGCTTGGTGGGCACCTGGCATTCAGTCAAGGTCAGCCCACTACAACATCCTTTTAACTGTACTGCTTTTCAAAATACAAAAGAAAAAAACATTAGGCAGACAATGAAATTAATATTAGCCACTTGTTTTTTGGCAGTGTTCTTTTCTTCTTGTTTACTTTTCATATACCCTTTTTAATACTATTAAGCTCTGGCTTCTAAAATCACTAGTGTATTGTTGAAAACTTGTAATTTACTAAACACAGAAAGTCACCTAAAATTTTTTACTGTGATATTACATTCACCAAGCAATTCAAATGAAGGAAAATGTATATGTTTTTAAGTTTCTCCTATCAAACTCAAAAGTGCTGGCAGTTGAAGGACGCAGAAAAGGGAGACTGCAATGGATGCAGCTGGCAATGGAAGCAATGGAAGCACTCTCCTGGATACTCTGCACATACTCTCATATCAGCATGTTGCTAGCATGTTGGACCCAGTGACTTTTGCTGCAGAGAGTATGGACTCTCTGGAGTTTCTGCTATTTCAGGGAACGTAACTTAGGTCTGAAGTAAAGTCTGGCTCAGCTGCCTTGCTCTGTGACTGGGTCTACAGGGATAGTTTAATCCAAATTTGCACTTAACTGTCTGAAATAAATGTTCATTCACATGTGAAAATTTCCAGATTGCTTACAATTTTTGTTACAAAACTTAAACCAGGTCCTCTAAACTCCCTAGGATTTCCAGGTATCTGCTGATCCTTTAGAGTCATCCAATTTATAGCTCTGGATTTAAGACTGTGAAAGGTAGTTTGCCTATTTTTTGTTCCATAGAGGACAGAAAATCTCAGTGAATAAAATGTGTTTGTAGTTCTCAATACTTAATTTAAATCCTCTTTGGGTGGTCAAGGAAATCACAGGGAAAACACAGGATTTTTGCCTTCAAAAGTTTACCTCGGTACTTACTAGAAATAAGTGGACCCACAAGAAGCTGTACGTTATGCAATATGCAAATACTGCATATTTAACATACTGTAATACATGAGATGAAGAACAAATGTATTCAAGAAGTCCTTAGACTCAGTGCTTGAGAGGTTAATGAAACTGCCAGTTTATAGAGATTTCTGTGTTGGGCAAGTTAATGATGGTTCATTGCTTACAATTTCATCACTGTGCACTTTAGCAGGGGGTCGAGCTCAGCCTTAGAAAATCACCTGCCACGTGGACAGGCTTAAAAGCTATGAAAAGCCTTGGTGCATGCATGTAGTATATGTGGAAAAAACTGAAAGCTTGAGGGCTACGTGGCGTGGTCTGGTAGTTTTTATTTCAGGCAAAGGCTTGAACCATGAATGTGAGCCACAACACACCTAAACTTCCATCTAACACAGGTTACATGGATTCAGCCTGACATAGCTGTGCGGTCATGAGTAAATATGGGAGAAATTCAGTGAAGCAAACTCAGAACTGCCCCTGTGTTTGGTCGTCTTGTGCACGCACACCTGGTTTGCACCAACTAGCATACTTTTGAAGTGCTCTTGTGCCCCTGCAGAGCCGACAGAGCCTTCACAGGAGGATCCTGGTGCTGCATGCTACAGGGACAGCTGGCATGTGTAGGTCACCTGAATCTAATGTGTGTGATAGACCAGATTATGGGTCTATCTTACGGATAACAACAAGATACAGATTTTGGGTCAGTCCCGTGCTCCCGTGCTCAGTTACTTCTCATCAATCCAGAAAAGCTTTAAATTGCCATGTGCAGGAACCTGTCACGTGCTGCTTCTCCCAGACTTTCAGCCATCATATCTTCGGAAAATCTTCGAAAAGCGTGTTGCCCGAAAGCTAAGTGACTGCTGGTATCATACAAAAATTGGGAAAATAAAATACATGTCCTGAAGTCAGCAATATATTAGGAACTGTATCAAGATCTGATAAATAAGGACTTTCCTAGTTTTAAAATAAATGTGTATTTCATTGGCAGCTAACTTTGCTCTTTTCAGTTAGTACAATAGGGGTTTTTTGTCTTCTTCCAGACCATTTGAAATTTAATAGCTGCTTCTTTACAGTTTTTAAAGCTCCAGAGTCAACTTTGTTTCTTGTATTAATTTCAACAGATAGGTTGACTGAATTACTCTATTAGGTTCTGCATTGGGGTCTGGCCAAATCCTGAAGTCTTCATTCCCCTCACTAGAGGGGAACACATTGTGAGCATGAGTGACGAGTTTTTTCATACTTGCCCTTATTTTTCTTGTTTGCATTATTAAGTCCAATTACAAGGATTATTGGGTTACCTACAGTTAAATGTTATTTAACCTGATCTTTTGAACTGTTTGCTTCACAATGTTTTCATGTAAATTATATATGCAATCTCAAGATTGATTTTTCTCAGTAAAATGATTTTTAATTAAAAAAAACTGTTTAAAAAAAAAAACCCCCCCAAAAAAAAAACCAAAACCACACCAAACCCAACAGTGAAGCTCAATTAATCACAAGAGTGACAGAACTCCAGAGTGCTCCTGGTCAGTGTACAGAAGCAGCCCTCTGCAATGCAGGACTAGGTTTTTTAGGAGAAACCATAGAACCAGTGGAAAGTTAGGCCAATGTTGGATGTCATACATAGGTGTTCCAGACGTACAGGGGTAAAGAACACTTTCATTGCTGGGTACATGTAATATTGTATGTTTCTTTGGATGATGGCTTCCACTCTCCCATTTTATTCTACAGCATGATTCCGTGGAATAATTTTTACAGTATTGATTCTGGGATGAAACCTCAGCTTCTGTTCTTTCCCCTCTATGCTTTTTTCCACATAATAGCCAGAAAGTAGCCAGCATGCTACCTTTAAAAGATGACTGAAGATTCTCCCACTCTAAATGAGTTCCTATGGTGGCACAGAGCCAGAGAAACGTGCATGGAAAGGATCAACTAAGAATAGATTTGAGATGTCCTACCTGATCTCTGCAGTCAGTGTAACTTATATCAGCTATAATGGCCTTTTCAGTGAAACTAAAAAAAAGTAACTTTTAATCACTTCCCTTTCATGGTCCCCTTCTCATCTGTGCTTAATATGACCTCAGCATAAACTGAGACTTGCCTATGATAACTCTACATTTTTTCAGGTTTTCTACAGAGACTTGGAATGTCTTAAAGCAATAAACTCTTTGATACAAGAACAAACAGATGAGTTAACTGCTGGAATAATAGAATAAGTCACCAACTCTAAACTGTTAAAAAAGGTTTGCCTTTCAGGAAAAGAAGTCTATTCAAAGAAATGTTTTCTTGTCCAGCATGTTTCTGCTTTGCTAAGGAAAGAAAAGGCAAGGCAAAAAACCCACCTATCTGCTGCTTGTCCTTTGGTCAGTTGTCCTTACAGAGAGATGCCAAAAATCATTCTGAAGCTGATTGTTTCCCCTTAAAGAAAAATATGGCAGGAGTACATTTGCAGAAATGTCACCATTTTGTTGTTGTTCCTTGAACAGCCCTTCTGGTCCTGCTTTCCTGCCTTTTCCTCTGTTCTGCAGAGCTTTCAAAGCAGCATTGTGTCTAAACTTTAAATGATATTTCAACTTACTGCAAAACCCCAAGGCGTTGGCACAATTCCAAGGCATTTAGGACTTCTCCCCCTTTAAAAAGAGAGAGGAAAGAGTGTATGTAAGAGAGAGAGGGGCGGGGAGAAACAACTTGTAATGAATTCCACACCTGCATAGCTGAAAGGCGTTTTATGAATTAGAGGTCTCTGGAGTTTTCCAGGTCTGGAGATTATAATGTAGCAATTAAAGCAGGCATTGTAGTAGCACTCATTATCTTAGCAGATCTCTATCATCTGTAATTGACAGAGAATGTTTAATTTGAGACATTTAGTAAAATAATGTCTGGAACATTTACATTAAGTAGAGGGGAAAGAAACCATGGTTGGGGTCATATTATATTTTGAAAGATTAAATAAGCAATATTTCTGTGGAAACTTCAATTTCCAAGGAAAAACAACAACACATACATGGTTCTTGCAGTAAGAATTCATTTGTCTGGCTGATGCACTAATAAAAGGATTAATTGCCAAGTTTCTTGGGTTTGGCTTCTAATAAGTCATTTGTGATTTTACTTCATACACTAAGCATGACTGCTTTCACTTAATTTTTGAGTAAATGCTTCATAAAAAGAAAAACAGTCCTGGAAATACTGAAGGAAGCAGGTAAGGAGAAACATTTCCTGAAGCAATGTTTATTTAAAAAGTATTTGTCATATCAAAGCATCAGCAGACACTTGCACTCCAGCTGGGGTCACCCTCTTAACAGCAGTGGAGATGTTTGGGATCAGTTACACCCATATCAAGGGGAAACTCACTCCTTCATATGAACTGTTCTTTTTTTCCAAGTACTGGATCCCAATGACAGAAAATAAAGCTATCTGCTCCTGTGACTACATCATATCCCACTACAATTCCCATTTTTCATGTATTTCTCTATGATAGAAAGAAAAAAGTACTAATACAACATTCTTGTTGGTGTAAATACGCCACAGAGCTGCAACTACATCATTAGAGTGGTGCTTATTCATAAAATAGACCACAGCCTTGGCTAGGTTAGGGTTTTTTTGCAACTGATATTATTTACTTTTGGAAACCCTTGTCCAGTGTGTGAGAAAATCTGGGGGTATCAGCACAGGTGCTGATGAACACCAGGTCACAGGGACTGAGAGAGTTAATTGATTCTGGCCACTCCTGAGTGGATAGACAGGAAAAAAGAGTAGTGGAATTTGAAATGAACTAAAGTTGGAATTCAGACTGAAAAGCTAGAGTTTACAAATCAGAAATTCAGCCAATTTTATCTAAAAATTTTAAAGGCAAACTATCAAAGAAATAGCAAAACCTCTGATACCTTCTCCACTCCACACTTCTTAATTCTAACAATGTTATTGTAGGAACTTTGGTAAGCTGCCACATTAAGTGAACAGATATTATTATCTGTGAGTGGTTTTCTTCCAACCATTCTTCCCGACTATCTCACAATCCCATTTTACTGCATTGTGTTGGATATAAAAAGACCTGTGTCGCACGTACTCAGAAAACATACAATAAAAACAGCAAAAAGTATTTGTTAGCTGCTACATAGCATTAGGAGAATGAGGATAATGTGAAATATGTAGTCTAAACTTTGAAAGTGCTGGAGTAGTTTATTGTTTAAATCCTTTAACAAATATCTTTCTCAATGGGAGTGTAATAAGACTAATTCACAAGTTAGAAATTACACTTACACTCTTCAGAAAAGTACACATGTGTGTGCTCTAGTCGAGAATGAATCTTCCATGGAGAAGACTTAATCATTTACAGTGCACTAAGGAAAAAAATCTGTACCCTACCCACCACAGATCAACTGGAATGACCTTCTTCTGGTTTACTTTGTATATCCCAGCTAAAGCAAGTGACTGCAGTAACCTGAAAATTCTCCCACGTATGAATCAGCCACTATGTTTTAGCCATTTCATTTACTTACCTCTAATTCATTGGACATTGAGAAGTCATTGAGAAAAAAACACATGCCAAGAAATGAACATCCAACTCATTGATGTGATACTGAAAAGCCCATTTTATGTTTCTACCTTCCAGAAATACACGGGAGAAAATAGTAGGAAGCAATCTGAAAGAGGGTCTCAGGAGCAATAGCATGTAGACTGACTCATAAAACACAGCAGGGAGAAAAGGATGGCTTTTTCATAAATGTAAAAAAAAGAGCTGGCCCTTGGCAGAAAGATGTAATTATTGGTGGGTAGGAGACTATATGAATAACTACATACCTACAGAAAACCCTGAGCAGGAGCAAAACCATTAAAGAAATGCCTGTAATTGAAACTAAAAGTGAAATTCCACAATAGCATGCTTGTCAGGATTGCTTCTGGACATTAGTGCTGGATGGAAGGAGAGAGTTGGATCAAAAGCNTTTTTTTTTTTTTTATTAGCTGCTTCCACAACCCTCAGTAGTGCAGCCAAATTTATTTTACAGCTAATCTGTATCTTGTCCCCACCCTTTTTCTTGTATTGCCAGTTTTGTCTATTTTTCTCTATTTTCATCTTCTCTTGAACAGTTTCTAGCCCTTTTAGAAAGACTGATACAAATGGGGATAGCTTAATTTTTTTTTCTTTCTGTGTAAGCTCTGGCCTCAATACTTTCCAAGGTACGCAATCAGCCAAACTTATACTGTAGACACAGTTTTTGCTACTGCAGGTGCTTCCCAAACTGGTCTTCTCTCTAAGTTTATATCTGCTTTTCTCCTAACTACCATGTATAGTAGATCTTATCTGACAATCATCAGTTTATGGTACAGACCAAAATTATTTTGGAAAATCAAAATACCATGTTCAGTTCTACGAAGTAATTCTTTTATGTGTAAGTATGGGTGTTTCTCCCTTTCTGAGTCATGTCTTGCAATATCCAGAACCTCAATGGAAATCTCCAAGGTAAGATGACAGATCATCTCATGATAAATTCTTCTTAAACAGTTTACTTTCTCTCTGACACTACTCCGATTATCAACACTGCTGTACTTCACATATCAAGAAAAGAAGGCATTTTCCTAGAAGCTGAAGTAGTCAGATAATTGTACTTGGAGAACTTTAAAAGCACATGGAAGTGCAGAATTTAATTTTCCATAAAGTGCTTATTGCCCATTTTCAGATTGATTCCTTTGTGTTCTTGAATAACCCAGAAAACAACATTTGTGAGGAGAGGTGAGATGAAATTCATGGGGCAAGAGAAAGCTCATTCATGCAAGATCCCAGCTGACCTTGGGACCTGATGCCAGAGCTCCTGGCTACAGATGACAGGCCTGCCCCATGCAGGCAATTGTTGCCAGGATGGGTTATCCCAGGCACAGCTGGTTGATGCACCAGCTGTTTGGGGTCCAGAAGATCTCCATAGCCATGTGAGATTTGCCAGGATTTGCCTCATTTAGTACTCAGTAATTAGCTATGATGACTTTGTCCAGTGTTTCATGTGGTGAGGGAGTGTGAATACAAAAGAGAGAAGAGGGTTTTATGAATCCTGAAACTTTCACTGTGATCAACATTTTGTTTTCTGAAGAAAAGAATCGTTGTAGGCTATACACCTTCATTTTCTGGCTTTTTAGTGATGCTTATATTGGTAGAAATCTGCAGACCCAACAGTCACAGTGATAACATAAAAAAACATGAACATGCCTATTTGGATCTGGAGTTGAGAAAAGGGTTGAGCTGTGGCAGAGGCATAGTCTGAAAACATTTTGTGAATATTTAACCAGAGCATATTCTTAGATTTTTTAAATAATTTTGTGAGGCAAAGGAATCTAAGCCTGCATCTGCTCTGACGTTTATTCTCTTTATCATGGTGAAAACTCACATTCCTATTTTTCTTTGCAATATTGTAGGAAATAGCCTGCACCCACAAAAAGCAAGTGCATATGATCTAGGTGAAACCAGACATAGAACTTGAAGCCCAAATGTGTACATATAACTTGTGTCAGCAGTATTTTCAATTACGTGAATCAGATTTAAGTAGCTGGCTGCATCTTTGTAGGTAGTAGCATTAAAATTCCTAGATTTCTGATCAATTAACAACTCATTTAACAGCATTAACAGTTTGTGGCTCCACTTTAGGCTGTTAAACTTCAAAATGACCTTTCAAGCATTGATTTCAATGGTATTATTACATTAATATTGATGATGTCATGTTCTGGAAGTTTCTAGTGTAACACATCTGTGGGTTGTGAAGTATGTTCCAATGGAAGACCGAGAACTTAATGTTAGTAAGTCTAAGTATATAATAATGCAATCTTTTAATATCTTAATAACAACTTGATTATAAAAAGACTTCATGAGCAGAAAAAAATAAGGAACTCAGTCTCCTATGCAGCACTGAATGACGCATTATAGAAACAGGAACTCCTCCTTAAAAAGAAATATAGGCCTTGATATCCCTGTCTCTCTTTTAAGTAATTTTTTTAACTGAGGATTGTCTGTGCCTGGGCCTGATAAGTAACTACTATAACTTACAACATTAAATATAATTAGTTTTATCTACTGAAATAACGTATTCTAAATTAAATAACCTTTCTCAGCATTGTTGCCTGGCAATTTTCCTTTTCCTGTTGTATGAGACTTATTGCTATTTAGCTAATAAGAAATATTGTATGTTAGTATTTTTCCCACCCTGGTAGCTTTAAGATGTAACAAGAGAAAGCAACCCAGGACTTACAGACCTGTTACTGGTAACTCATTGAGCGTGGGAATATCAAGCTACACTGATGCCCATAGTGCCAACCTTCCGGTCTGAGTTCTTTTCCCCCCGAACTTATTTATAAGTGGAAATATTTTCACATGGTTTATGCCAAATCATTCATTATCAGAAAATAAATGACTTCACCACTTACTAAATCCTATAATTTTAGGGTTGTACCACTTAGTTTAATTAAGTTTTATTCTAATTTCCTGTTATTTGCATGGTAAAAGCTTGGCTTGAGATATCTTTGGCTGAATTGCTTCTAGACACTATTGTTTGTAAGAATTACTTTATGCAAAAAATAGAAAAACAATGGGGCTCATGAAACTTTTAATACTTCCTTCTGCAAGGAGAGGGGAAAGCGATGACACACCTCTGTACAAACAAACACAATCAAGGTTGAAAGGAAAGTGCTTCGACAAAAGCTTCCAATAGATTTAATTGCAAGAGGTACTTCACACCACCTGGTTTCTGGAAAAAACTAACAGCCTAATTTTACTGCAAATCACAAATGGATGGTAATTTCAATGGGAATGCAACTATTTCAAAACTTTTCACACATATCCCTAAATTTATGTGAAAGGGAGCTACAGAGTGTGAGTTCTGATATATGTGAAATTTGGAGTGGGAGAAGAGAGCTGTCTGCAGGAGTGATGGTCTGCTCCTACACAAGTGGCTGCAAAGTAGCAAATACATTGGTTCATTTAATCCAGAAACTTCCTCCTTGTTTGTTTAATACCTGAATGGAGCAGGATCCTGATTCTGGGAATAGCCTCTAATTACAAGGCTAATAACAGCAGCAGCAGACTGGATAATTACCTAATTTTCTTGTATCTCATTGCATAGGGTTGTGGAGGGTTAAAAGGCACTTATTACACTGGAGATTTTAGACACTTAAAGTGGGTTTTCTGGTACTAAATGCCCTTGGTCAGCTGCCTCTTCAACGTTGGAATACCTGTATTTAAATGCCCCAGGCACCTAGACTTGTGGTTTTTTCTCTTGTACAGGGACAGTGCAGGGCAGGGTAGGTTGACACCTGACAGGCCTGATCTGGATCCCAAAACTGGATATTCCCCAAGGTTGATTTTCTTGAACAACTTATTGAAAGCTAATGCAAATGAACGGTAGAGGGCACTGCACAAAAATGGATTTGCGGCTACCCTTTTTTAGAAGTGCATCCACAGAAAGAAGGGAAGTTTAGAGTTCCTTTTTATTCAGTGGTTAATGCGCTTATATATGAAACCAGAGACCCCATTTCTTCTGTAGCCTGCATGGGTATAAACTCTTATGTCCCATAAAACTCATAGATTCCTGACTGCCTGTGTTTTGGTTACTTTGCATTAGCTCTGGTAAGGAGTGAAGGCAGAAAGAAAGATATCCTTCACACAAACCTGTGCAGCAGTGCCATAAATGAAAAGGAAAAGCTTTATGGTTAGAAACCATCTGGAAAGATACTTGCTAAGGGTGTAGATATTTTTAAGCGTTTAGATTTTAACAATACCACAAAAAAAAGTGGATGATCTTCTCTAGGATTAAATACATAACAGTGAGGAGTTGAAATTTCTGTATTTTAGAAATAAAAGGTGTAGATCATCAGACATACTTAGATGATGATGATGACCTCTCAGTAAAAACAATTGCACTTTGTACTTTTGAAATTTGTCCCAGTCTCTCCTTTTTTTTTCCATCTAGCTGACAGTGCTTAAGGTACCAGTAGGAGATCTGTTTTATTCATTGTCTGGTAACTATATTTGCCAAATACAGTAACAAATGATAGCTCCTGAGAAGATGCCTTTTGTTTGCATTAAGCTCAATGCTTGGTGAGTTCAGTCCAACAGTACCAATTATTCTGGCAGAGAGATTCAGAAAGGAAAATGATTGTGAAAGGTAGGTCTGAAGTTAACAGGTTGAAATTTAGCATAGCCAAGGATACAATACCTAAATTA
>RSEF01000031.1:46881327-46892613 GCA_003993805.1 Himantopus leucocephalus | reverse complement strand
AGAGGTCCCTTCCAACCCTGACCATTCTGTGATTCTGTAACAGCTCTGTGGTATTGTATACCCACAGCTTTTAGAATATGATTGAAGAAGACTAACAGCTTTACATTTGTAGTGATGATGTATACTGTGTAAGAAATGACCACTAGCACAAAGTACCTCACTAATGAATTAATCCAGTAAAACTTTAGTTCTGAACTTTGAAACTGTCCTGATTTGTCACTCTCCTAAACATCACTAGAGTGATCTCTAATTCTCCGTATAGGTATAAATGTAGATATACATATATGCATATATATGTACACTCACATTTATTCATTTGCAAGACAGTGGGACTACTTTGGTCTTAATAAAAACACGACTTACTTTCACATGTCAACAGTAAAACAGAAAGATGTAATGATGTGGGTAATTTGACATCTTTTTCCTCCAGTTACTGTGCCAGTGAGATGCACGTTGAACACCATGATTCAATATGCTGATGCACAGGTCAGGATATCATTTTGCAGAACTTTTTCTATTGTAGCTGCACATCTTTGGCCCATGCATCTTCCCTTCTCATTGTCTCCACACTCTATATAAACTATCAGTTGCATTTAAGTTCACTTTGAATAGTTTGTCTTTATTGGATTTGACTGAGTTTCTTATTCCAGTACTTATTTTATTGTGCTTAACTTCAATTCTCCTGTCAGTGGAGAGCGGATGTCAAAAAAGAACTAATAAATGCAAAAAACATGAGCAAACTATTCAACTCCTCTGTTACTCACAGTGTGTCTGGACTGTTTCTTTCTCATTTGTCAGTGAAAGTATTTGCTTCAAAGAAAAGAGAAATGGGCTTACATTGCTCTTCAAAGCTTCTGTACACTTGAAGGGATGAGACTTCAACAATGCCAACAATGTGGACCTTGAGAATGTCACCAGCTGACCAGCAGCAGCTGCAAAGGTCTTAAGAAGAGCACCCCTGTGGAGATCTAATAGTGCAAGCGATGATGGGCTTGGCAGAGGAAGAAACTCAGCAAGTTATTAAGGGGCCATACTGCCAGTCTTTTTCCCCTGTCTTCACTTCACATTATTTCATTTACAACTTGCTCAGCGTTAATGTAGCAGAGAAAAACAGTAATGGAGTGAGAGACAAAGACAAAACAATAAATCTTGGAAATGAAAAATTGTTCTTTATGCTGACAGATTCAAACCTTTACAAATTATCATGTCATATATTTCTGCACATGCATTTCTTTATCAGCCCTCAAGCCTATTATTTTTAAATTAATATTATATTTTATGCTATTATTGAAATAACCCTAAAGGAATATTTGGAATTTAAGGGCACCACCAATCTTCGGAAATGTAGTAGATATTTCAACACGAAGAGAATTGATAAAGATACTCCAACTGCTATTAACAAAATTTTTACACAACTCCTAATTGTATTGACCTCCAGTACATAGATTGTCTTTGTTATAAAATAAAAAATAAAAAATAAAAATCTGATTTGCTGTCACTTTAATATCATTTTTTTGCCTTCCAGAGATGATCGTTATACTTCTGCCTGGGATCACTTGTCCACAATGGCTACATGGATTTTTCTTGAGAACCCTTAAAAACTTAGCCAAATTACTTCAAATATTTCCAGCAATTATTGACTTCTATTAAGTTAAACTGGCATAGCCAATGTATTATTTTAACTCTTAATTTCCTGTCTCAGAGCTCTCTAAACATAAGATTCCAAAAGAATACCCAGGGAGTTTTTTGATCGCCCTTCATTCATACAAGGTATCCCAGAATTGCTTTATTTTCACCCTTCCAGGTTTCTCTGCCAGTCTGCAAACACTTATAATTAATTGCTCCTTTGTTTAGGTTACAGTTCCCAAGTGTGTAATAAGACTCTCGCAGTGCAAGGAAGAAAATATGGTCTCTGCCTTGTTTCAGACACAAGGCAAGGAGAGTAGGAAGGTGCCAATGGAAAAATGCTGAAAAGTCTGAGCAATGAGATTGTAACAGCTCAACCTACACAAAGTAGAGTGGGAAAGTTTTTATTTTCTTTCTCTTGCCTTGTGTAAGTTAAGTTCTGTCAAACCCAGCTGTAATCTGGAAAGTAGAGTATCAAAAAAAGCACAATTATATTGCCTACATCTCTCAGAGTGAGTACTGAAGCACTTCTTCTGCAGAGAATCAGAGCTCTTGGCATTTCCAGTCTTTGATTAATTCAAAGCAGTAGTTAGAAGTATCAGTTGTCCTGTTTTAGGCAACAGTAAGAAATCTTGCAGACACTCTTTACACATGTGATTATGAAAAACCTGTATTGGGGTAGTAAAAAGAGGCAGGCTATTTTGCATCATTTAGAGGGGTTTTTTTTATCATTCAACTGGTTTAGTTTTGTGAAAACATAAGAGCACATCCAAAAAAAACCTTCTGTCCTTTAAGCAGTCCAAGTAGATTTTAAATGAGAAGAAAAAGGTAGGAGTCAGGCTACAATATAAACTGAAAAACTTTGCAATTAAATCTGGTATTTCACTAGTTCTGAATATTATTATTGTGGCATATGTCTCTGCATAGTCTCAAAGTTTAGTGGAAATATAAGTGATGCAGCACAAATCCTTTTATGTTTTCCTTCAGAAGGCAGACCCCAAGCTCTGAAGTTCAGTTAAAAAAATGCAAACTGCAGCAACCAGCCCCAGCCACAACTTCAAATTCTTTATTTATTGATATCAAATATATTTTGATATCTTTATCAAAAGGCTTACCTCAGTTAAAGACCTTGGAGAAAGTTAAAACTAAATCTTCAAAGATTTTTTAGTCACCGCTAACTTCTTTACTTTCTCAAAATCCGTATCAGAATAACAGAAATTTAGTCAGCCATTAGTGTAAATTTCTCATGGATGCATAACGTATAAAATTAGCATGCATGTGAGTAACATAAACCTGTAAGTTTACACATCTCTTGTGTTTTCACTATTGTCCTCTGTCCCACTATACACAGTTAAGGCAAAGAAAGACAATAATTTGTAAGCAAAAAACTGGGACCTACTATTGCCCTCATCTGTTCATACCTCCAGTTAGTCTCTGTCGCCACCCCACACCCTTTTTTTAAGGCATAGTGACTGTTCTTTTCTCTACATTTTCACAATAACCAGTACAGCTGGGTCTCTGTACCAGCACTATGTCAATAATATAAAACAGTAAACAAGCTTTGTGCGTTAAGAGGTACAAAACTCACTGTCCTGTGAAGAGTTAATCTTTTCTAGTACTTCTATATCAAGTGTCTTTCCCACTTAGCACTCACTGATATGTAATGCAGTGACAATTCAAAAAGGTGGAAAATCACGGTTCTTTCTGCAGACAACCTGCCTTGGATCCATTCATAGCTGGTACTCCATCTGTTGTTATAGAAACCAGTTTCATTATTATGACTTCCTGCCTCTCCGTCTATCTCTCTCATCTAGCCAGCTGTTTTAACTACAATCATCACCATGGTGTCAAAAGGTTTGACAAAGAAAAAAAAAAAACACAAAAAAACAAACAAACAAAAAATCCTAGATCAAGTCAATCAAATAAGTGCTAGCCTGAATAGAGTTGATGTTTTGTCTCAGTGCATCCTTTCCTATGCATGTAGATTTCTTCTTCATTGTGCCACTCATCTATTGATTTCAATGCTCTTTTTAGTTATCGAAGGAAAGCTGTAGCAGACAGATGGGGCTGACATTTAGTCTGGAAGGCAGTAAGATTTGTGGCCATTTTAATCTCTGTGGACAGATATCACTCTTGCTGACAATGAAATCTTTTAAATTGGGGAAGTGTCTCCTGGACAAAGTGGTAGAACCTTCATTGCTTGGGACTTGTGAAAGTAGGTTGAACAATGCACAAGAAAATGTGCTGTAAAGAACAAGCTACACTGGCAGAATGATGGACTGGATGAGCTAAGAGTTGTTAGCTCTTCCTAACTTTTGCGAGTATTATAAACCCCAAAGATTTTCCCATATAAACAAGAATTTGGAGTTTACTGTGGGGAAAGAGGAGAGGAAGAGAAAGGGAAGTGGAAGGGAAAGGGAAGTCTGTGGAAATAAAACCTGAATATAGGAAGAATATATCTTCCCTATTTCCCTTTGCAATTTACTCATATTATATCACATCACTGAAACTTTTACATGCTCCTAAATAGTGCGTTATCAGTTAGAGAAAAGGGACCCACATAGTTAGACACTAAGCAGGACAAGTACAACACAGCTCTGCCAATTATTTCACAGTCTGCATCTTGTCAAAAATAGACAGGTAAACGTCGGGGAGACTAGCATACTCAAAAATTGAAAAGGGATTGCCCTTAGTACTTCATCTTGGCTAGTCCTGTGTGGCATAACTGGTCATTTTTGCAGTTTCTCAGAAATATATCCTAATGCCACAGGTGACTTCTATTTCAATGGCTAAAATATACCATATCTATTCACACAGCAAACGTTAGTTCTCACTCCATGCAGGACACTCATGAAGTGATACTAACCAAAAGAAGCAAAGTTTGTACAAAATTGCTTTCAACAAAAATGCATTTTTTCTTTTATTTGTTCTTAGAATATAGGTCTGCAGTTTCACTGGATTTCTTAGTGAACACCAACTGGATTTCTCCTTTTATTGCTCAATAAATGAGAAAATGGCCAATGTCGTCAACTCTGAATACATCAGTTAGTCAGTGTCCTACTAAATTTTTTCTTGTCAATTTACGTGTACTTAATGTTAAATGTCTCACATTTGGCATAGTGCATTTCAAAACTATTTCCTTGGTGTCTTTTCAGGGCACATTTTTAAAATATCTTTCCGGTAATATTACAAAAATTAAGAACAGAGCACAGTAAAATCATGCATTTTTCAGTTCTTTCTATAGTGCACTACAAATTCAACATGTATAAGACAGTTGAAGTACTTCAGCGGGTGTCCACAGAAGTTTAGTAACATAAGTTAACTGTGCCATTTCTCACAATCTGTCAACAACATAACATCACAAAGTAAACATTAATTCACTATCTTCTTTCTCCTCTAAATCACACACAAACAACTGACCCAAATAACAAGCAGTAAGGTACCCTGCTGTCTCCAGTACCCATTCTTTTCTTTTCCTGCTCCAGTTTTACCCCATGTTTTGGGGCTTTCATCTTTAACACATTTTTTTCAATAGCTCTGAGAAGATGTATCAAAAGCATTTTTGAAAACTCAAGTAAATCATTGCCATTGCATCACTTTTATTTATTATTTTATTAACTTTTTCAAAGATCAGCAAAAGAGATAGGAACAATTGCCCTTGTACTATTTTTATCTACTGTGGATATGTAATTTTAACACTCTTCACTTTTATATTATATTTTATTATTAACACTAATCATTTTGCAAAACTAATTTGTAGGAAAAAATTATTTGCCAGAGTTGGCCTCTTATATCCAGAAGATTAGTTTGGTTTGTCTGAATAATATCATTTCAGTTCACCTATTACCGTTTTTGTAAATTTGTAAATTACAAAATTTAAGCAGTGTGACCTGTCAGAGAACACTATCTCACTGATAAAGTTGTTCTTCTTTTGACCATAGCTTTATAGAACCATTGTCAATCAATCTGTAACACGTATTCAACATTAAATGTTCAAAACCTGTATTTGTCAGGTGATTGTGGTACATGATGAAGTTGTATATAGAGGGCCCTACTTAAATGGACAGAATTTGAATGCCATAACACTCTGGGGCTAAGGAAGCTGTGAGAACCTGAGTGCTAAACCGGTTCTCTGATGTTCATCTTTCTCTATTCCAGCAAGAAAAACTTGGAAACATGGCCCTGAAAAATTTCTTTTTTTTTTTTTTTCTTTTTTCCTAAACTACAAAAGCTCTTCCTATAGTCTTTGACAACAATGTCTTGTATAATAGGTAAAAACTGACTTTACACATGAAGGCAAAGAAAAAAGAAGTATGCGTTTCCATAGAGGTTTAAATTTTGGTTTTAGAGATACGTTCACGCAAGTGAAAACAAGCTCCGGGTTTTTGCTGGATTTTTTTTTTTTTAAGCAAACAAAAGGAGCACATAGGTACAACATGAAGAAATTCTTGAAAGAAGAGTAAAACTAACATAAAATACTTCTAAAGCCCTATGCAATTGTAATCTGTTCTATTTTATCTTCGGTTATATTTTGCTTAAGACACACGAACCATCTGGATCTCTAATGTGGTGTTCTAAAATAGCCTCCAAACTGATTCTTCATGTCAGGCAGAATCACTAAATGTCTGTTTCCCCACCTGACTTAACCAAGTCATTCTAACTTGTCTTGAATGAGGAAACAGCTGTTGCTCATGACATCAGTAATATCGTGGTCTTCAAATGACCTGTAATAACCGACTCACAGAACCACAGGGCGGAAACAAATATAAACTTTTTTTAAACATGCTTGAAGACTTTATAATGGTAACAGTCAGTGATGCAACTAGACTAGTGAGCAAATTATTGCGCTCTCTTACTAACATAGCAAAGGCTATATTTTGAGGGCTCACATGGCCATTATAAAACATGTTCAGGCCATTATGTTTAAGATCAGTCAAATTTAAGCACAAATTAAAGTGCCAAAGGATAGAATTTTCAGTAACTTAGTTAACACTAACCAGAAGATATAGTAAACTAATTATTCCATCTGCTAAAACCCTAGACTAGAACAGTATTTTGTATTAACTCTGGTGCTCCAATACATAGTAATGCTGCTTTCCCTCATGGGACTCTGCACTTCTTTGATTAGTTTAGTCCCAGTGATGTGCGCTGCTCCACCACCTGTCTGAAAAAAACCCAGTTACTTACACTTTTCTTCTCCCAGATTCCCACTTTCCATTTTTAATTTAATGTTCTACCAGTAACACTTTGGCTTTTTTTTTTTTTCTTTCTTGCAGGCATCCTCATGACACAGGGCATGATTCCGACCAAAGGGATACCAACTACAGTAGAATGAGAACTAATTAATTTGAGTCATGCAATATAGTCCTTCAACAGTAATCCTATTTAGCTAAACCTGCAAGTCCAAAGGAAAATGTCTGCTTGCAATTGGCTGAGTGGGAAAATGAGTGATACTCTGTATGTGTGTATGTTTCTGTATGTATTGTGTGTGTTACAAATACATCTAGCTGATACCTCCAGCATCCTCAACAGATAATGGCATCATAAAAGGGAAATACATGGAGAGAGTGTTCCCAGAAACATAATTTGGCAGCCACAATCTCCTGTGACCAAGAGTTGCTTAAGGTTATTAACGAGGTGGGTATGATGGAATCTGGTGTGAGGTATAGTGGAAAAAATTGCTAAGATACAACAGGTTCTATTGTATCAATATAAATTGTTCAGAAAGGACTTGGCCTGAGAAGAATTAAATTAATGAGAATGCACAATCCCTCTGTAGGGACTCAGGAGGGGTCCAAAATTCAAGAAGAGTATTAGTGTGTAAAGCAGAAGGAAGTAAGGACTATAACTTTAGAAACTTTACCAAAAAGCTTAACAGTAATGATTATACACAATATGGGCCTAAAATGACTGAACTTCAACAGCATTAAAGAGAAATTTTCTTTGCTTGGAGAGTTTTACTTGATCTCCAGAAGGTACGGGAAATAATTTTATTTGCGTGTGCAGGTCATCACATTCTAGAGTGTTAAAATTAGCTTGTTTGTGATCTATCAAGCAACTAAGCCAAACACAAACAGAAAATAAGATGCCTGTTACCCTCATGCATTGCAAAGACATCCTTTCTTTCCCATTTTCCTCTCTCTCCTTGGAGCCACACTTTTTTATGATTTTATGTTCCTCTTGAGATGTTACTTTGTTGTAGCATGTATCTAGGAGTACTCAAGAACGTATTTATAACAATGAGTGACTGTAATAGCTGTGAAAAAGTAGATATTTATCAAATCCTTGAAATCTTGGCTTTATTAAACCCAGTGTGAGTTTTGCCTCTTCTTCAGAAAAGCCAGGATTTCAGCACACAGAAACACATGATAGCACGGACTGCTTTCTGCAAAGTACTTCGTACTTTCAAACGACAAATCCATTATAAAACACACATAAGTTGAACTCACTTGTTTGCACACTAACCTTGTACAGTGTTATATGAAAAACAATAGGAGTGTATTTTTGGCGTCATACCATATGAAAGGCAGTCTACGACCTTCCAGACTCACTAGGAACACTAGGAATCATTTCTGTTTCGATAATCCTTGAACCTCTACAAACTCTCTCCAGACAGCTAAGTACTGTCTTTCTCACTTCTTCAGACTTAAATATTGGATGGTAGTAGCAGTAGATTCAACCTGAACTCTTGTTCAGGTTAATAAATAGATTACATCTAGAACCTCAGTATGGGCATTGAAAGGAAAAAAGAGTGCACTCTTCCCCTGTTCTGTATTCCTACAAGAGTTGGTCTCAATACAGTCTCCTTTTTTCCTCCTGAAACTCTTTTTGTTTAGTAGCAATTAAGAGCAGCTTCTATACTATCGTATAGGTATGCAGCTAAAACATGTAAATTACAAGAATGGAAGCTGACTATTATGTTATCATTAAAACATCTCAGCCTAAAATAGCCTATAAAGTCCAATAAAATACTCTTTACAACATTTGCCTGGATTGCAAAATTAAAACAAGGTCTATTTGCAGAAAATAATACTACCTATAAACACATTCTGCAACTCTGTCTTCTGTACAATGATAGCTTTTAATAGCTAATCTAACTGTATTCCAAGTTGTTTTAAACGTGAGACAAAAAGAGAAGAATTCATCAAAAAGGAACCAAGCAGGGCAAAATCAAGATATTTCAGACTGAGATGTACACCAAACACCCAAGCTTCTGTGTTTGAATTTAAAATATTACACAATTTATCACAATCTTGTAATTTATCAAAATCACATGGGAGGTTATACAAAAGGCCATGTAAATATTTATTTGACCTATAAATAATTGTGTCACCCCCACAGAGATGAAACTTTGCATTTCAGAAAAGAGGATCAATATCATACATACACAATGATAAAGTTAAGAAGCCAAGAACTGAAACCTGAAGGACTCCAATAGGTCAAAAAATGTTATTTGAACATAGTTTTCTGTAATCATTTATAACACGTTAAGACCAAGCCTATGATTTTTTTTTTCTTGGATTTCTTCCCACCACCCTTATACTCACCACTAAATAAAGTTCTCATAGACCATATGGCTTCCATTCTCTTTGCATTAGATGTGAAGGACAAACAGACACCCCACTTCCATCTTGTATCTTTTGATGAAGTCAAAACTGAAAGTCCATAATACACGGGTACTTCTACTCTCCATTGGCTTCTCAGTCACTCAGAAGTCAAATTAAAGGTCCCTACATTTATCTTCAAAGCTCTGAAGCAATTATGTCTTAAAGAACCCCTAATATGTTCTTTCCTCTAGCATTATGGGCATCTATTCTCATTTCAAAAAAACAAATGCCAGCCTCCAGACTGACATGTACGTTTCTCCAAGTGTCGCTTTTGACTTTTAGCAACAGAACATTCTCAACAGGAGCACCTAGGTCCAGGAACTCATTTCTACAATTGAGTAGGTGGGACCTAACACTAATCTACTTGTGCTTATGTTTGCAGAAATATTATATTCTAAAAGTGAAAGAAAAAATAATTTGAAGGGCAAAAGAGACACGGAAAATAAATATGCAGTACAACTACTGGCAAGCACAGGTGTACTCATGAGGGCAATCACTTGTGAGATCAGGCAGTGGAACCAGATACCATGGGCTGTCCATTTTAATATATCTTTATAATAATCTTTGCAGCTTGGATTTTAAAACTATTTCACAAAAAAGTAGATCATACTTCCATGCACTTTCAGTGCAGAAGGTTTCATCACAATAAAAAAATACAAACAAAAACATTAACTAATTTTTATTACCTACATATTAATAAAAAAAATCGACAGAATATTTGCACTGTTTTACAAGATAAGTAGACATCAGGAGGTATATTGATTCCTTTGGTGCCTGTTTAAATCCTCTTCAGATATAGCTGGCTGCCAATACTACAAAAGTTTCGTCAGTCTCGGTTTGAAATCTAAATGCAGTGGTTTCTTTGAAAGCATTCCTTTGCTAAAACTTTTTCCCATCAAAACTTCCCCTCCAGCTGCCTGGGGACAGAGAACAGCTTCTAAGACACTAAGCCTCCAAAGTGGCTTGTTAGTCCCCTTATATTTTATAATTTATTCCAGAGGATTTCAATTGTTTACAGCTATTTCACAATACCTCAATTGTAAAGTGAGGTCATAAAGGTAAGACTGTGACCAACAGCTCACTTTGCTTCCTGTTTTTGAATCTCCATCACTATTTCTGTTCATTCACCAATAACTGATATCTTTAGATGTAAAGGTATTAACTATTACTGGAGGAAACTGGTTGTGGCTCAAAAGGCTATTAGGAGTCCTTTTTCTGGGTGGTACTGTCACCAGCAGAGATACAAGTACTAGATGGCAAGGCATTTTAAGTTCCCACATAAAATGTTCACCGTGAGATTATGGGACAGCAAGTTCTTGGAGGATCTGCTCCAGAATTTAAAAGCCCCAGCAATGTGCAAAACATCTGAGAACCTACCAAACATCCTGAGACACCTGTGGATGTGTGTCAGGGATGGGACCTGGGAATTAGTGGTAGCCCCAGAATCTACTGAACTCTAAATTATTATGATTATAGCAGTAAACCATTTTAGACCTCAGGTAGCTGAGCACTCATGCACATAAAACCACAAGTGCTAAAACTCGCTGAAGCATTAAAATGACAGAAGTGCCAGACTATTTAAATCTCCAAATACCTCATAAGACTTTACCCAGCTTAAAAAGATTCATAATACAGTATGAAAATTTCTTAAGTTTCAGAAAAATCTCTTTTTGACTGATGTTCTCATCTATGGCTGCTATTCCTCAGCTATGCACAAGAAAGAATCAGAAAATCCACAGATTATGATCAGAGATTTGCACATTTCAAGAACTTCACAGATGACACCAAGTTAGGTGGGACTGTTGATCTGCTTGAGGGTAGGAGAGCTCTACAGAGGGATCTGGACAGGCTGGATCAATGGGCTAAGGCGAATGGTATGAGGTTCAACAAGGCCAAGTGCCGAGTCCTGCACTAGGGCCACAACAACCCCACAACAATCCCCAACGCTAGACACTTGGGGAGGAGTGGCTCGGAAGCTGCCCAGTGGAGAAGGACCTGCAGGTGTTGATTGACAGCCGGCTGAATATGAGCTGGCAATGTGCCCAGGTGGCCA
>RSEF01000031.1:46859541-46881227 GCA_003993805.1 Himantopus leucocephalus | reverse complement strand
TAGGTGGTCTCCAGAGGTCCCTTCCAACCCTGACCATTCTGTGTGATTCTATGAAATGGGAGTTCTGGGTCAGTAATCCAAAAACTTCAAGTTGGATTTGCCCTCCTTCTGCAACTTGGTCCCTCATTTTGTTATCTGGGTTGTTGGCACGACAGTTCAGAGACAAGCACGGCCTGCTGAGGGAATTCTGCTCTTGGGACTTTGTTTTCTCCTTGCAACAGCGGTTGCTGAGGGCTTTTGCTCATTGTCTTACCTTCAGCTTTATCGAGGACAAGGGTTTTCTCTGTCCTTTGCCCACACTTAGCCTTTGTGAGCAGCAAAGTTTAAAAACTATGGGAAGAGTGAAGGTGCTGGAACAAAATATGTCACAATGACTCCTTCTGCAACTGCATAAAACATTTTTGCATAGACCTTTCTAGTTCTTCCACTGTGCTCAATGTGTCAGTCTCCAAGAGCTTTACAAACGTGAAGGAAGCAGCACAATGGGTCTGCTACATGGTTTTGTCTTTTTCTTTAAGAGGAGAATGGGATTTTGGGGACTTGAACCTCTTGCTTAGTAATACCTATACGTGAAAGCAAGTAGGAAATGTTTCTTATTACATCTTATTTTATCCACAAAAAACATTTTTAGCATTACCATAACCAGACAAGCATTTTCAAATGCATTTTTACTGTGAGAGGACACATACATAATACAAGTAGAGTATACAAAATGAATTTAAAAAATCTTTGTGAATAATAATTGAATTCTATGTGACTGTCTTAAAAAACAAAACCCCGTGGTGGTAGTACAAGTATTTGCAAGTTTTCCATTTTCTTTTCATTATTACTCTTCATATTTTTGACACTCACTATACAAGATTGTATTAACTGATGATATAGCATCATGCCATGTTTTAAGAGATTACTACTTTTTGAATGAATATATGTTGTCAGTTTTACTAGTAATGATTATATCCCATTTGAATCTCTCAGGGTAGGAAAGGATATGTTGTCAAAAAAAGTCATATACAGGGGACATGGCACACACCCCTTTACAGATCATTTACGAAGTGATGTCCTTGAAAATACAATGCCTACCGAATTAAGCTTGTTAAGGCCTGTTAAAAAGATTACAACTTGTGCCCAGGTAATGGAATAGAGAAATAATTAAAGAATAATTGAGAAATAATTAAAAAATAATTGAGAAGTTGAGAAATCCATGAAAGCAAACTATATAATATATATTCTGCAGATTTTTTTCCCATTTCTGAAAGAACCCCCCTGTTTCTGTTCTCTACTTTTTCATTACCTGTATTGTACTATTAGCTCTTCCTGTTCGTATGTGTGGTCTCATTTAAATATTTCATTTGAGGCCCATGATCTGGTCCAGGCTTCCTGACACACAAGAATCACAGAAATCCCAAATCGCTCTCTGTTGTCCTCTGACTATTCAACCTTCTGCCTACAGATTCTGGAATTTGAAATTATATGTTGGTAGTGTCAGCTAAACATGTTTGTACTTTTTAAATTTTCAACAATATTTCCATGTAGGCACCTGCAGAGGCTTAGATCAGGCACTTAAACATTCAGGAGGGAAAATGTTCATTACTTGTTACTTTAGCAGGAGCCTTAGTTGTCCTGAGAGCAGCCTGGATGAGTGAATGGAAGGTGAACTGACCAGTAAATATCTCCAACTCAGCTCTTCTTAGGAGCAGGGATACTCTGCGCCTATCCATACTGTCTCACAGTAAAGTCAGCTGAGGAGGGATTCACCCATGCAGTGCTGTGCTCTGATTTGTGCCCTCCTAATAAGTCATAGTGCAGGAAGGAAAGTGGGTGCCTGCACAAATGTTTGAAGGAAAGGAATTTCTTAAATTGGCTTTTCCATTAAAGAAAATCTATTAAGATCCTTATCTTTAGAACAGACAAGAAGTACTTCAAAAGGAGTTTTTGCAGACTAAAATATATAAGATATTTTGGGCTCTAATCCTGCCATTCTCACTCAGCTCCAGGATATCATTACTGGAAAAGGTGAAGCGTCTGCATACAAGCACATAACAATACACCCATGGGACTTAATGGAGGTTGCACAAACTAATTCCAGAAAAAAAGGCAAGGAAAATAGATACTGTTATGTCTTGTCTTATGCTGTCTGTTTTTATGTAAATCTTTACATTTTTTACATTTTCCTTAGAGGTAAGTGTGAATTCTGAACTCTGTTTTATGAATCCTGTATATTAAATGCTTACATGGTCACATAGTTGCCATGGGACAAAGTAATAAGCCTGAACATCTACAGCTTTTATGGAACAAGTGTTGGCCTCTTCAAACTAAATAATAATTAAAAAGATGGTGATATTGCATGAGATGGGAAAGTTCTTCTCCACACCTGGCCATGTGACTGGGACATCTGTCTCCTGGTCAGGGTGTATGAGAGGTGATGCTGTTAGGCTGCTGTTGTCTGTGTTTCTGCCATGGCACTGGGAATATATGAGTAGGCAGTTGGAAACAAGTTCAAATGAGCAAAAGCCTGGATAAATTACTGTCTGCCTGCTTTCCATACAGACCAAGAGATTTGCATTTGTATCAAAAGTCTTGCATCATACAGAATGTCCGATCACCTTGCAAAGCACACTTTAGCTAGAAGAGAAATTTGGGTGGACCAGTATTAACTTTGGTGATGTAGGCGGTTGGACTATACTGTGTCTATTCCAAAAAGTGATACTAGACATGAGTCTGTGTTTGGCACATGTTCCTAGAACTCTGTAAGAGAACCAGTATGTGAATTATTAACCTAAGAGGTTGAGAGCCTCAAGGTCTGACTGTGCAAAGTACCTTGTGAAAAGAGGCACTCATCAAGGCTATAACACTGTATTTTCTTCTTGTAAGGGACCATATATCAGATTAGTAATAAAAAAGAAAAAAAGATGAAATTGTGCTTTTGGCAGATTTTTAGTAACTACCCTGAAAAAGTGTATTTGTTTTTACAAAACACGACATGAAAAAAACAAAACACGACATGAAAAAAACAAAACACAAAGTAGTGGAAAGGTGAATCCTTACTGATTCCAAATTACAGGACTGTTGCATATTCATCTCAGGGATGTTGAAACATTTAACTTATTGCTTTCTATAAACATTCCAAGATGCACAGACATACGTGGATGGGCAGGGAGGTGAAGTGTTACAATTTCTTACCAAACCCAGGTACACCTTCTGTGGCTGCTGAGTCCTTTAGTTTTGGGCAGATAAAGAATAGGGGACTGCTAGAAAGCCAAAGTTAAGCACATAATGCCTATGCTGAGCTTCTAATATTTTATGCAAATCTGAAGTACAGCTTTTTCTAGCAAGAAGCATTCTGTCTTATTTCTAGCACACCTCCGCACTGCACAGTGAAGTCCAGTGGAGTTCAGAGCAGCAAAGGAGAGCTGCTGGTGTTTTTGACCGAAGCTGCTGTGGGAGTAACACTGTTATTGCAGAAAATGTGTGGTGTGTCATGCATTAGAAATGGATATGCTTCTGTTAAATGTGCTTATCTGGATTTACTTTTTTAATTTTGGCTTTTTATAAAGATCAACATCTCTAAAGATTATATTCTAGGCAACTCGTTGTATGACTCAGTAATTATATCCAATTTAGTAAGGAACTGAATGAAATATGGGTTACTGTTGAATTGTCTTTCTGAAATTGGATTACTTTCTGGATTTTAGCATGGAAATCATAGGATAGGCAATACGATTGAATAACAGATGCTTATTGGAGCCTGACTGATTTAGCTGAAATAGATTCAAAAATAAAGGCATTGAAGAAAAATAAAACTCTTAAGAAAAATTATTTGAAAAACTAATTAGCAGTGGCCTTTCAGGTACATATATATTTCCTTGAATCATTAAAAAAAAAAAAAAAAAAAAAAANGGTTAAAATGCAATTTCTTAATTAAATGTGGTTCAATTGAAAAGTGCTGTGTAATGTCATGTAACTTACACTTAACTGATATCTAACATAGTCAGGGAACAGCTGTGTGGGGAAGGCACTTCCCTTCCAATCCTCTGTGTGCCAATTTTAAACATTCCAATGGATTTCACTGCAATATAGTTAAGTACAGGCAAAACTGATTCTGATCTGTGCATTCATACTGGGTTCACTCAGCATAAAGGGCATTGTCCAGATATTGTTTGACCAAATAGATCCCTTTGTTAGGTCAGGATTTAAATAAGGAAAACGGGCCTAAACGATACAAAATTTTGTGTTACTGTGTTTTTCCATGGTATTTGGATACGTACGAAATCATGTGCTACTTTCAAGTGTCTTTACACAGGTTTATATTATCTTTCCTAACCTCTGATTTCAAACTCTGCTTTGGTAGATCAGAGCATTTAGAGTGTCATAGACTTACTTATGTTGTGCAGTGAGCAATTAGGGGCCTTGAGCCCTGTTGCTTTCTTAGTAATTATGTGTGGCCACTGAGTTCCTGGGCAAAACATCCTTATGAAATTTTCATTGAGGGGAAGAACTGTGGTTATATTTTCAGCATGGTGTGAAGGAATTTAGCTGCATGACTCCCATTAATGCTAATAAGTGTTGTGCATCTAAATGGCTGTGCATTGTACTGAAAATTTACCTCTTGGTGTGCTTAGAGTAGAACAGTATGTATTTGAAATCATCCTTCCTTGAAATAAACTGAAAATCTAGTGAATATGGGGGTGGTGGGAAGGCATTCAGAACTACAAGTCAAAAAGAGCTAGAAGGAACCACAGGGAAAACAAAAAAAAAGAGAGACAAAGCAGATCAAACAGCTGCAAAGTCAAACAGAACGTGTTGGAAACAAATGAGGATGTTAAAAGCTTAACAAACCAGACTACAGAGGAATCACAAAACTGCATTTCATTCAGGTCATCATTAAACAAAAGCACTGTGTATCAAAACACCTTCTCAAAACCAGAAATCTCTTCTGCTGACTTTCAGACTTCTCCTGTAGTTGCAGATAGTTGTGAATCAAGGTGTACAGAAATGCACACAAGTGCTTCTATTCTTTAACCACAAAGTAAACATTAGGACATCAGGTTGATCCTCTAGACTTTTATGTTGGATAGTCTAAATTTATATCTTTCTTTCTTTTTTTTTTTTCTTTTTTCTTGACACAGGGTTTAGGAGTTTCACTGTGTCATTCTGTTGAAACAATCACAACTCATGCACTTGCAATACAAGCTTGCAATGAGCTGATCTTTCAGTAAACCAACATGTCTAATCTCTAGGACCTTTGGGGAAAGAGATGGAGAAAGAAGAAAGAATGCTACCTTTATTTCCTTACATTTGTGGAGTAAGGTGATTTTGTTAATCATTTGCCCAAGGTGGAATTTCAAAAAGAATCTATAGCATAGGCCAGGCTTTGACCTGACTGAACTGGAACAGTAGAAGGGCTGCCAGTTGTAAATGAAAAGCAAGATTGCCAGGAGGTTTGTGGGAACAATTTTCTCAGCTAGGTTCACATTTATAAACGCCAAATATTTTATTCATTTTCTGTGAAAAAATGTGTATATAAGATTATAGTCAGAAAGGCTTGAGGGATCAAACCCTCTGTTATTAATATTTGATATCCAGTATTCCAAGAAAAATATACTTTAGTTTGTTGAACATGTCAAAATATTCTAAAGAAAATACATTTCTAAATAAGTGGTGAATTACTGTATGCTTGTGTGGTATTTATTGTGATGCTGCTAATCAGAGCTGAACTCTATAATAATCTTCATGTTCCTCTGGGTGCCCAGTATCGCTGTAGTGCTGCCACACATTCTGTTTAGCACTTTCTTTATAAAAAAACCCAGAAGGTTCCTGGTGAACAGTATGAGTTTGAATTAATCTATTTGACATTTTCAGTTTTGAGCTGAAGAAAACTGCCTTGGGATCTCATTAAGAAGTTGTGAAAATTGCTTTGTCATTTGTCTATTGTTTCTGGCAGACAAAATTTATTATGATTTTGAATCTCCACTCTAGATCTATTCTTTCTCTTCCTTCCTCCCTTGTGCATTTGTATCCACATATCTATATCTGTCTATAGAGTGAAGCAGCCATGAGGGAAAGAGAGATCTCATAATTAAAAAATAACCACACACCTCTCTGGTTGTCAAGGAAGAGCTGAATACTTCAAAGAGCAATGACTATGTTACATACTTTCCTTCTGCAAATGTACTATAGTGGTAAGCCACCTGCTGTCTAGCTGGTATGGGAAAAGCTTTAGTTCTGACTTATTTGATCTGCATTGTGGTTTTGCTTTAGTATTTTACCTTAAAGAATGTAATATACACCATTAGTTTGTGGCCAGATTTAAATAAAATGCATCAAAAATTGAGAAAGGTAAAGAACTGAGAAGTCTTTAGGGATTATTGTTCCTGTAAAGCTTAATCTATTTTCAAAAATTATCAGAGTAGAATTTTTGAGATTCCAGGCTTAGTGAAATAAGATTTGTGTATTTGTTTTATTTTGACTATTTGTTGCAAACCTTAAGTTTTATTATATGGTAAATAAGTAATGGCCTTCCTATCCTAGTGTCTTGTCTCTACAAGAGGTCAACGTAAGATTTTTCTGAAGAAGGTAATACAACCATTATACTTCCTGTTGTTTGATGCATCTATATAGAGGGCTAAACATCTTCCTGACAAAAACCAATAATTAATGTATATACCGAAACATGTAGATTGATTGCCCTTTTAATTTTATTTTAGTTGGCTTAGTGTAACTATATATGCTACTTTTATTCATAATTTTTTTTTGTATCTTACTACCTACTAATGTTTGGTGCCATTGAGCTCCACAAATTAATTATATGTTGTGTGTGTGTGTGAACTTCTCCCACCCCACCATTTATCCTTTTCTATCAGATTTAGTCAAATGGTTAAACACCAGCAACAGAAATAACGAAAAAGCTCTGTTTATTATAAGTGAATAAAATCCCTGATTTCATTCTCTACTGATTTTGACAGGATATTGTATATACCATATGTTTTGATTATGACTTTACAATGCTTACAAATGCCAAGGTGTCAGTGTAATACTATCAGACATTTTAAGAAAATGTATTGCTATGACATGCTAATTGTTCATTGTTCTGTTGCTAAAAAATAGTGTCATCCAATGAAGGAACAGAAGCCTAACTGACATGAACAATATGTACAGTGAACAGCTCAAAAATGAGCTACAAACTTAAAATTATTCATCCAAAGAAAATTCAGCTAACAGCTATGAATAATACATATATATTTCAAGAAAATCAAGATAAAATTCATTCATTGTTCTGCATCTTTCAATATAAAAAGTATATTCATAAAATATAGTAATTAAAATCTAAAATAGTATTCATTCCAGAAACTTAGATTTCAGAGCAATGTTGCTAAGCAAACCATATGACTTGTGTCCAATAAAAATAAAGCATGTTTAAACTATCAAATGCTTCCAATAAGCTGTTGGCAAACATATTCCGTATAACATATTTATATTAAATACAAATATTTTTTGAATATCAGTACCTTCAGCTACACCTGATCAATCCTATACACAAGAAGGTGACTAGGACATTTTGTGTGAAATAATTTGTTCAGCTGTGGTGTTATTCTGCAGGCTGGGGAGAGAGGAGAAGGCAATCCTCTTTTAAATCCTTTATCCTAGTCAGGTAAATCAGACATCCCTTTAAGAAGTTTAGTTTTTATCCATAATCATAGGTACAAAATTCTAAGAAAGTAAAATATTCATACATTCTGGTAAAGTACCAGGAAGCCTGTGGTATCAGAAGATTGTAGAACCCACAGTCGCATTTGATCTTAAGCTACAATTTTAGACCAGATGAAATGAGGCCACTCACTGAATGTGCAAAGAGACTGTAACTGGCTGGAGATGGGTGGGACTATTATTAGTGTTCCCACTTTCCTACAGCTTTATAGAGTTAGTGATAAATCATGCCTCTACGTAAAACTATTTGCCTTATATCCCTGGGGAGAAGACCAATACAGTATTATTATTGTTATTTATATCTTCTCAGGGGCCTCATCTAATGAGGTCTCTTCCAATTATAAAAACTGAACCTTGCCTTCTTTCCCATATGCAGTAACTAGGCAGATATATGACTTTGTGTGCAAGGTATCACCTCCTTGATTGTCACTTTGCTTCCTCGTATTGTATATTTTATTCATTATTCTCTCTTTGCTTCGTTTAGGCTAGTCTTACAGAATCTAAAGTAATGGTGTTTGGATTTTTTTCTGCCCATTTCTGTTATGCTCTCTGAATACGGGAAACACCACATTCAGCTGAAAAAGGTGAATCCAGTGTGCAGTCTACCAGATAGCACTTGGAAGCCCAGTCTACATGCATACTGCTCGTAATAAAGTGCAGTGAGGACCACAAGGGAGTACTGCATTCCTGCCGGTGTGCTTGAAGGCATTATGGTTGCTGCAGCCTTTTGCAGACTTAAAGCCTCGAAGCACAACTTCTTGTGTCTCTCTTCTAGTTTTGCACTGCCTACAGTAGTCCTAATTTAGCCCTTAATGAGCTAATTGTAGTGGTGACCTCAAAAGGCAAGTTGGAATTCAAATACACAGCAATTCCTGTATGGGAACAGGCCAGTCTTTGTTTACTGGTGGCTTGTACCAGATGTTATAGAGAAAAGCACCGGAGGACACACAAATTTTGTTCACTAACATTGTATTCTCCGGAGAATAACTACCTTGATTGTTAATTAGTTTTATAGCACACAAAGCAGTTAAATGCTACTTCTACTGAGATTGATTCAGTGCTGAAATTAAGGCAAGACCTTTCCTGTGATATTTTCATCACTGGTTCAAATGAAAAAGTAGAAAGTACAAAGGCAAACAAAATGAGAACTATTCTTTTCTCTACAAATCTTTATTAAGCCCCAGACACCTTCCATGCATGATAAATAAACTATCTGAGAAGAAAACATTTGAGAAACTTCTTGTTATAGCTGATGCAATTCAAATTTTTTTAAAATTATTTGTTATCCAAAATCAAAGGTACAGACACGGTGAAGACAGTATTCAGAGAAGTATCAAGAAATATCGATGCATCAATAAATGCAACCAAGTAAGCTTTATTTGAACTCCTCAGTTTCTTTGACTTTGAAGTGTAAATTTCTGTTGATAATTTAACTTAAAATGCATTGGCATTATTGTGAATCTCATTCAAAGCTACAGAAATCCCCATCTGCAGAACTTGTTAATCAGCGGAACCCTGATGAACTTTTTTTGGGATACCTCTGATTTTCGCATGCTCAAAATATGACCCAAGTGTCTTATAAAAACAATCATAGAACAAATATTGGCATGAATAATAAATAATTCACTAATTACATTTTAAGGATACTCACACATTTTTTGATAAAGTTAGACAACAGTGCCCATAGAGTTCCTGAAATATCTTCACCTCTCTATACCTTCTTTTCAAGCCATACAGGCTGAATGGATTTTCTATGTGTAGACTGACTACAATCACTACAATGGGTGGTGGCAGTTTGTTTTGTCAAGTGGTGGTGGTTTCTGTTGTGTGAGAGAAGAAAACTCCTTCATTCAAAATACCCAGTGGTATAAGATCATGTCAAGCTCTCCCACAGCCCGCTTAAGCCTTTGGCTTTGAAATACTGTTGTTTCATCAGATTCTTACTCCTCATCTATCTTCATATATGTAAAGGCTTTATGTAAACAATTCATTTTCTTTTCCGTTACGTACCTACATGATGACTTCCAGTCTTTCTGTTAAAAGTACTGCCTCAGACTCCTTTTTTCTGCAATTGGTAAAAAATGTTCCTAGGCATAAGATAGACATTAGAAAGCCAAATCTGTGATGAAAACTGCAGATGCATAAGGATAAAAAGGATCATACATTCACCAGTTTGCTCTCATGTTCTGCTGGCAATGCAGATGCTTTTTTTAATCCTGTGGGACTACAAAATGTACCATGATTTGTGTCTACGGGATGTCTATTTCTTTTGTTATCTTCCCTTTCTTTATGCATGTTATTTCTTAGTTGTTTGCTTAAAAATCCCTGATCACTTTCCTCTATTGCTGCCTTTACTGACTTACTATGAAACACAAGTTCCATGTATTCATAGGCAGGCAGGAAAGCATTTTTTAATGATAATAGGTTGGGGTTTTTTTCACTCACCAGTACTCAGATTAGTATAAATGACTTTTAAGTCATTCCTAGATGTGCCTCTGGATAAAAATCTGATATCCCATATTTCTCTGGAAAGGGAAACAAAATATCTGAGCTCGATTTATTACCCTACTAATTTTACAATAATGAAACTTACATTTTCCAGTAGAGTTCATTCTGTGTCTTCTATTGAAGCTACACCAATGTAATTTTATTTTTTTTTATTGGCACTGGCATCACCCCTTTTTGCTAAGGCTTCATGAAACTTTCCCTACTTTACATGTGTGAAAGCAAATTTTAAAAAAGATCACCCTTGTTGTCATATTGAGTCACCAGTTAGATACAGCAAACATTTAATAAAATTCATCTTCCTATTCAGGGCCATCATGAGGTCTATTTATCATTTAAATGTTATGTAAGTCCTTGAAATAGGCTACAGGTTTGCGTATGTTTTGTGCTTAAGGGTGAACTCATCCCTTTTGAATGTACATCTGAAACTAAGTACTCCTTTGTCTTTCACTATATTATGAGGAGATTCAGGATTCAAGCTTCAATCTACCATCGTGTCCTTAAGCCTCATTGTTTTCCAGGTTTCCCCAGATTTGTAGAGTGCTATGAATGGTTAAGGACCAAGAATTTGTAGTACTTGATCATTTTGATTAATGCATTTGGACATTCTGTCTGGTGAGGATGAGTAGAGTGTCTCCTTAGGGTGTAACAAAGAGTCCTGACCTTTGCATGCAGAGAAGTAATACTGACATCAGCTCAAAAAAAGGAGCCAGTCTTCTAGGCTGGAGTGAAGTCACTGACTAGCGTCTGTCCAGAAGGCAAATTACAATGAAACATGATACACAGAAGAATTAAAGTAGCTGTTAATTTTAGATGTCTACAAGTTTTAGTTATGAGAAAGAACTTAATTAACTTCAGTAGAATTACAGGGTAGAAAGAACAGCTGTTCTTCTAGTCTGGTGGGATTCAGAATGGAACTTTTATAATGTTAGAGTAGAACATTCGGGAATTTTAAACAGAAAAGAGTGCTAAAAAGTAAGGGCTATATGGTGATCAGTACCTTCTTGGATACTATCAACGTTTTGTCAGAGGGAAGCAGGAAACTCTAAAAAGGATATACTTTCAACATACAGGCCCAAATCCTGCTTGTGATAGACTTTATTCCAAATTTACTCTCAATCCAAAAGACAATGACAACTTAGTTCAGGCTCTGGAGAAAAACTAGAGTTAGTCGCAAAGCTGTTCTGTCTTCCAGTGATTGGTAACAGCTCAGTGAAGTAAGTCTTTGCATGTCCCAGTAAATGGGCTGTCAGGACTGGGGAAGTGACTGGCAGACATTTGCCTGGGAACAGAGTTATCAGCATGTGAAATACTTCTTCCACATGCAAAATGAGGGAACAGAAATCATTTTACAGAAATACCTCTGCTACTTGCAGGTTTGTATAGTTTCCCAGACAGACTTCAGCAACATTTTGATCTGAAAGAGAGAGAAAACCCAACACACACTGAGGAGCAGGCTGAGAGCAAAGCTATCAGAGTGAGCCTTCCAAAAGCCAGTTTAGAGAAAGAGTGTTATATTAATGGCTCAGGAAGTGAATTATGCTTTTACAATATAGCAGTAAAAACACCATTAGCAACTGGCTGTGGGAATGCTAAGCTGGGACACATTAAATTGACAGCTTAATATTTGTAATTTTGGCTATGAAAGATTCAATCCATTACAAATTCTTTCCTGTTGCAAACATGAGCAAAGGTAGTTCAGTGCATAAAGAAAGAGTTTTGGAAATGTTTACTAGCATAAGCATCACACAATATTTCAGTGATTAAAACCTAAACAATTAAGATGTGAAAGGCTAGATCTTGGCATTTCAGATAGAGTAAGGCTACAGCTGAAGTGCTGGTCTTTGGCAGTGACCTGAAACCCATGGTGCTCCCAAGACCTGGATTTAGGTGTTCAAAGTGTGAACACCTTTGAACTTGAAGGGTGTAGTGTGAACTTCACGTAGAGTTTGCATCTATACTGACTATAATATCCTGTGCGTTGCTACAATAGCCCGCACTGCTAAAAGAAGGACCCAGTCCATAATTGTTGTGTAAACGAAGGTCATTGCAGAACGTTGTCAGAAAGCTATGTAATACATAGAGAGCACAAAGATTTTGGGACTGTCTCTGTATTGTATGTCATTGCACTTTTAACTTTTATTCCTGGGAAGACTGGCAGAAAGACAGGGCCAGGGCAGCACTGGGACAGGGAAACTGTGAATGCAGACAGCAAATTTGTCATCAGATCCAACCTCAGTACCACTCTAGTTGTAGGCTTAGCCAAAGAATCCAAACACACTAGACAGATGCTCTTCCAATGTACATGTTTTATAACATTTTTAAAAAAAAAAAAAAAAACCAAAAATTTAAATGGTACTTTTTATAGCATGTATTTGTAAGCGCTTGTTTTGCTGTAGGGATTAGGTAGCATCTTCCCTCAATATGTTAGCCAACATAAAAAGCTTAACACTCAATAAAAGGGAAGAAAGAATCAGGAACTTATGAAAGGTGATGGATGTCTCTCTGATGTTAACTTTAAAAATATAATAACTTTTTTTAAGGATCAAATCCAAAGAGAACTGACTTAAAGGAATATCTTTGATCGAAAAATAAAAACATAACAAAAAACCTCTAGCAATGTAATTGTGGGAGTTAGCAGTGGAATTGTTTAAACAGGAAAATGTTTACTTTTTCATCCCAAAGTTTTCTTACTCAAAATAATAGCAGCCTTTGGTTCACAACTTCCTTCTTCAAGCCCAGGATCAAACTGAAACTCAAGTAGCTAGTATTAATCGGGTGTTGCTGTGAGATATAGCGTATACTGCACAAAGATTTAAAAACAAAAACAACAAAAAAAAAGAACCCATAAAAACTTTTAATAATTTGATAGCCTTGTAAAAGCTTTCTATAGAAATTAACTTTTAGGACTTTAGCATTTATTTTCTCATAACAAGGGTGAATCGATTATTAAATGGTCGAATGCACACAGTGCATATTGATCTGTTCATGCGTAGCAGCTTTCTCCCAGCAGGCACCTTGCTGCCTGTAACATATTTTAAATAGGATTACTACTCATTAAATTACAATGACCTGGAGCAATGGTCAACAAAAACGAAATTGCCTCAGTTCATCATGGTTTGGATCACTGCCATTAAATTTCAGTGGCTGCGTTTCCCTAGAGTAAATAGACCTGAAGAACATATATGGTTGAATGCTTCAACTTCTTGGATTTAATCAAGTAAAACTAAAAATTTCATACCTATATGTGGAAGTTAAGGAAGTGAAAAGAATTCTTTATTGTAGTTTTAGGGCATTTTAAAACTTGGTTTAGATTAAAACATAACAATCTTTAGCTGGTGTGATACACAGGCTCCATGCTATGCCCAGCTACGTTGGTTTCTGTACACAGAGGACTTTATTTTGATTTCAGGCACTCCTGGTCTGGTGGTTAAATCACGCCAGGAACTTCCAACTAGACTGTTAGACCACATTTGTGTTTCTTAAATTTAACAATGAACACAGAAAAAAGACATAGAAGTCCAATTAAATATACAGGCACTGGATCAAACAATTCAAAGTGGTTTTGCTACTTGGGTTCCCAACACTGAAGGGGAAATCAGGCATTTAGAAAAAGAATGTTGTAAACATCAAGTAAAAATCAAATAAAAAAGTGGCTATCCTGAAATGGTCACTAGAAAACGGATGCATATTCTATTCTCAGTTACAGTAATCCAGTTTCAGTAAATTTAGTACGTATTTATGTTGATAAAACAATAAAAGTGAATTCTTCACAGAAGCCAAAAACCCCAGGTAATACATCAACAATTATATTTCTATATCTTGGTGCACTACTCTAGTTTTTGGTATTGTGTTATGAACAAAGAAGAATATTGCTTGGCAGTTGGAATTCATAAATAGCTCTCAACCCTGTGTTGCTTTGGTTAAACTGATGTCGACAGGACTTAGTTTTTCATTTAATGTAGGTGATAATAGTTTAAATTTTTGTAGAAACCCAATGCAGGCATATTACCTCAAAAAGACTTCCTTCTGTAGTGGAAACTAATACCATGGTCGTGTATGCACATGAGTAAGAATGCGTGGGGTAAAACCTTCTGATTTTGATGGACTGAAGAAAGTAAATCTTATACATGACAGTGCCTGAGTTGTGTGCAAAAGGCTGACAAAGTGTAATCTTCGCTAAACAATGTTATATTGTAAGGCATAATTTAATTTCAAAAGAAGTCAGCATTTATTATCAGCCCCAGTGATCTGAAAAGCCTGGATGTGCTACTCCATATTCCACCATAGGACTCCTGGTAGAAATCGCAGCTGATGACAAAATGAGGATTATGTAGTGGCAGAGAAAAAATACAGAGGATTCCAAGATGGTTGCTTCTGTAAAATTTGTAAACATGTAAAACTTTCACAGATTTAGTAATTTTCAGCCTTTTGCCACAGCTTTTCAAGATCTGAAGCTGGTTTCATTTTCACTGGAGAACAGAGAGTTTCCCACTGACATCATCTAACATTCCTGTTAGATCTGATATAAGTTTCTTTCCCCTCCCTTGTGCTGGCACTTGTGTTTGTTCATAAGACCAGATGATGAACTGGGTCCGATCCCTGAAAAGTAACCTGACAGTTATTAAACTTCTGTGTATGTTTCATTACATGGGTTCATAAATACTGGTGCAGGCACAAGGGAAATGGGAATAAGTAGCTGGGGAAACACATAGAATTTCATCTTAGTATTTTTTCTATCCTGTTGTGTTAAAACCATTTTGCTTTCATCTAAACTGTCCAGTGGATGTCTTCCAAGGTACTAAGCTTGTAATAAGAAGGCTTTAGAGAATGTTTTTTATAGGGTCGGATTTTTTTTTTTTTTTTACTTTTTGCTTTTTGNATTTTGCTATTTGCTTTTTTCTCTACAATTTTTTAAGCCACATTACTCTTATACTCTGCCTGTAACTTTGTTTTAGCAGAGTGCATTTCAACATATAACCAGTTCAGTGTATCTGTACTTTTCTGGTTTTGGTGGATGTTAAGCTTGTCACCTAAGGGTGTTTGCACTGATTTACACTTTACAGCAAGGATATTTGTTGCACCATAGTCAATGTCTGTACCTTTGTATGGAGTTGATTTTCCTGATTAGAAAATGTTGTAAACTACTTTTTCTCCAAGTGAATGTGCACTCAGAATTTGCACATGAGGAGGAAGTGTGGAGTAGCTATTATATTGCAATTCACACCTTTTTATGCTGCTTTTCATGAGCCCTATGTCTGCAGATGGTAAGGGCAGAATTAAAGAGAAGGGTGGTTCTTCTTCATACAATGCCCTAGCCAAGACCAGGATAGGCTGGAATACAATGATAGATGGAATAAGTAGGCAGTCCTCTGGATTAAAACTGGAGTGAATCATCCACATCTATAAAAAAGAACAAAGTTAGGATTAGATATTTCAAGTCACTCAGAAACAAGAGCTTCTGCAAGAGCCAAGGTAACATTTGAAATACTTGTCTTAACATGGGTTTGTGCATAATCTTTGTGCCACATTTAGCAGTTAGATTGTTATGGTCTTGCTTCATTTTTAATTGCATATCTAAATTTCTAGGGGTCGTCTATTTCAAGCTGTCATTTTTAAGGGTGGAGTTAATGTCCTGTGTAACAGAGGACATGATCATCGATCTCTCCAAGAGACTTTTTGAAACTTCCCATAAAGCACCACAAGCTTGTTTTATATTTTCTAAACAGAAATTCATTGAGACAAAGTGAATAATCGCATTTTGTGTGCAGGCTGATATAAATGACTTAGCTTCTTGTTCTGATTAAATCATCATCTGATTTTCATCTAATCTCTCGGGTGGCTCTCAGCTGTTTTCACAGAGTCCTCGGTGCTTCTCTTTACAATGGAGCCTATGCAGTGGTAGTGGTCTTTTCCTCCCCTAGTCTCTTCTCATGCTCCCAGGACCCAGGTGTACTTGCTCATATGCTGTCTTACACCCTGCTCCTAAACTAAGGTTTGCCAGGTAAAATTATGCGAGCAATTTATATTTCTTGGTTGAGTAATGGAACGGGAAACTGTTGCCTACTGTCTTCCAATTAACCCAACATTAAATTATCTGCATTTTTCAAGAATAAAATAGTTGCCTAATTTTGAGATATTTTTAAGACAGATGGGAACTTGAAGATATTTGCAAAGACAGTGGCACTGTCACACTTTATACCAGGAAGCCAGTGATGAAACCTGGGAAATATGTCACCTGGATTCAAATTCTCTTTCAAACTGAGGTGAGAAAGAATCTGGATCTTCTGTAGAACAGAAAAACATTCTAAGTGTCAAGGTAAAGAGAATTACAAAAAAATCTCTCACCTAGAGTGAGTTGAAGGTGGTCTGTGTACCAATCTGCAATCAACATTATTATTATCTTTCTGGCAAATATATGTTTTATCAATGTTTCAACTATTGATTTACTTTCACATGAAGACTTAAAGTTGAGGTTTGATTGAGGGGAGTGGAAAGATTGGAAATTTTTTTTGCAGATAACAATGCCCCTTTTAGTAAATGGCACCTCTTTCATGCAAGCACATTCTGTTCCATACTGGCATTAAGATTTTCTTTGTGATTTGCCAGCCACTTCTGTAATATTAGCATGTGGCTTTTGCGTCTGTGTTGTCTAAAACAGTTTTGAAACACAAGTTCAAGAAATAATGGTCATTTCTTATTTTTAGTGGAAATGATTTTGAATTTACCCAAACATATATTTCTAGTTTGGTTTTTTTTCTAACTGTGTGTGAGAGTTGCAATGAGTTACATTGGATGAATGTATGATGATTACAGAGTGAACATCAGTCTCCTCACAATCACATTTTCACCTGCTCATGTGGTATACACCTGTGCCTTGTTGGCAATACAATTGGTGTTTTGCCACACATCAAGTTGCTCTTGCAACTGATGAAGTATATTTATGTCAGTTTGCCCTTTTGGATGATGCTGGGTGTTTCCTAATGGATTCTTTCAAATTTTACACTTCAAAATTGCTCTAGCTTTCGCTGTCATAATTTAGCTTGACTAGTTGAAATCCACATGTCATGGGTAATGCAGACATAATGGCATTAGTTGCATCTAACAAAAAGGTTTGTAGAAAGTGGAATGATTTGCCCAGTGAGATTGAATTCAAACTAATTACCAACTCTTATTCTCCTCTAGACAAGCAGTCAATAGCACAGTTTGGAAAAACAACAGGAGAAGAGTCCCCATTGTTTCTAATCTGCATTGCACATATTCCAAGATGGGGGACTTGGGTGCTTGCTGACTTCATGGCTACAAGATGCACAGGCAATTTCACAGAACAGGTGATGTCTTGATTTTAATTTTTAATTCTGCTTTGTTGCATAGATTGAAGACTTAATTTTAAATATATATTCTTAACAGTTGTTTAAGGCTTTGATTTTAATAACAGCAAACTGTTAATGTAATTTCACCTTCTGTGCTTATTGGCTGTTTTCTACTTTTTTAGAGCTTTTTCTGTTAGTTACAGTGAAGCCTGAGGTTTGTTTTGTAAGTAGGCTCTGAATATGCTGGTCCCTCTGTCTTACTGTATCCTAGTTTTTCAGCAGCAATGTTTTCTCAATTACAAATAAATAATTGGACCTAAGTTTGGAAGTTTGACGTTTACGGATGAAAAACTCTGAGTGCATAGTAAAGAATTGATACATACTTTTACATTTAAATGAACAGAAAAATAAAGACAGAAAGTGACTGCTTAACTGCATAAAAACATAATATAAGTACAAAACAATCTTTGTGCTCATGAATCTGATCATTTCCAGTTGCAGTCTCCTATGTATTTACATATTCATATGTGCCATAAAGGTACCAAATTTTTGTAGTATCAAAGAGAAGATGGGAGAAAATTATAAATGTTTACATATATTCCTTAAAATAAAACCTTACTGGAAATCTTTGTTGCTTTGGGCATTTAATTTCATTGGAGGATGCCCCCGTCTAGCCAAGGGCATTCTCTAGGGAGTGGCAAATGTGGGATTAAACATTTTGGTCTACAGCTTCTTCAGCAGTACTGCAACTCTTAGAATGACGTATAAAAAGGGGGGTCCCGTTCTCTCCTTCTCTGACTATGTATAAAGCATGTGCCACTGACTCTTGAATGAGGCATTATCTTAGGTGTGGTCATAGCATGCTACTCAAAGGATTTAGGTGACTACCGTCTGGATCTTCGGATCAGGGAGTTTGGATTGATTCTGTGTGAGACTGCAACCGTAAGTAGGTCAGAAACAGAAATGCAAACTGAGCTGAGGTGCCTCCAGGATTAGGCATAAGCTATTATTTCAATTATTTCAGTTGTCTGACCTGCCTACTTCTTTTTGTTTGAATGAAGCATCTAATGTGGGATTTAAGCTGGTATTACGTTTCATGTTTAAAATGAAATTCATGCATTGTTGCCACCTAGACCAGAAGTTACTCAGGTCTGTGCATACCTTACACTTTGATGGCATTTGGAACATGCCTCACTTCAGTCTGTGAAAAGAAACGGACTGTCTGGTTTTATTGTGGTCTTGAATGATATTCAGAGACCAAGTATTTCTCCACTTGTGTACCTGAAGAGTGCCATCATATATGTGTATTCTGTCAAAATTCAGCTCCCCAGATGTTATGCTTATAGACACCGCTGTCTCTTAAGAGATAGCCAGAAGGGTAGATAATGGTGTTGGTGCCCTGTTTTATATAATCTCCGTAGTTTGGTCATTCATATAAGAAGCAGATGGTTTTGGTCTATTTCCCTCTTCTGCTGAGAAAATCAGACTTTGATATTTGAAGTCCTGGCTAAGTGTCCCAACCACTAAATTATTCGAAAGCCTGTCAGTGTCGTCAGGATTTTTAAAGCTATTTGAATGAAAAGGGATAGGTACCTCCTTTTAAAAGGCTTTCTTATAGTGGACGAAGACAGCTCTGAAATCATGAAGTACAGAAAAACTGACATTTACGAAACTTTGGCCTCCACATTTGCCTGTATGGTAGTTGTTTAGATACATTCATATTCAATGTATTGACCCAATTATTTTGACTCCCTAGTCAAAGTGTTTGCCATTTTGGGACACCTGACTCACCCTATGCACTGTAAAGAGGGTGCAGAAAATAGTACAATGTTATGGATTTCACTTTGGGCCAGAGGACTTGAAAGTTAGGTGTCACGGAACCTATGCTAAAGGTTTATAGGTCATTCCTTGAACCTAGTCTGAACTAATTTTCATCACGTTGAAATTACTGGTGTGACGACAGCCAATATGTAGCAGTATCTTGCAAAGCATAGCAGTGCAAATATTTAGCATTAAATGAAAGAATTCCACTGAAAGCTTTGAAACATGCTGATAGGGAGGTTATACTGAGAGCATGTGCTGTCAGTTATTTCTGAAGTACCATTTATGACTTATCACCACTGTCTTCTTTTTTCTGTTTGCAAAATATTGCTAAGCTGAAAGGCGTTTTGTCAATTCCAATACTGATTACTGAGATGCTTCTCTCTCTCATTCTCTCTTATTTTTTAGAGGGAGGCTAACATACCAATCCATAGGCTTCAGTTAGAGTGAAACACTGCAGCAGGGACAGTAAATCAAATCCACACATGACTTGTCCCCTTCATTTCCTGTGCTGGCTGACAGTTCAGTGACACACTGATTTTGAGTTTTGCTACTCTCTGTGAAGCTTCCTTCCTTCATTACATGTTAGTGGCTGAAGATGAGTAGGTGCTGCGCAGCTTGTTTTAACTAAAGAGAGTTTCTGGGGCCCACTGGCATCCTCCACTATCCTGCAAAGGTTGTTTTTGCTCATGTTTTAGATCTAGAGTAACTGATTTCTTATTTAACAGAGATTTTGAGAAACTTAGACTGGATGCTAGTGTATTACAATGATAATGCTTTGACATATCTCTCCACATAAACATCCCACAGCACCATGCATTGTACCCTATTAGTGCAGTGATTACTGAATGATGATACTTTTCTGTGTGTTGTTAAACTGTTTAGTGGATGACATTATATTCTGCTTTCTTCTTTCCCTCTGAGGCCTTGTGTGCCGGTTGAGATGTTTTTTATTATAGATTTGGTTTCTGTTGCAAAATGCATATGTGTTGAAATGGAAACATTTAACAGGTAATCACCAGTTTTGATGTCTCTTCTATCTCAAAATAATAATAATAACAAAAACCCCACCCCACCAGTTTTGACATGGACAAAATCTGCCTTTTACATATAAATTGAAGAATAACCAAAATTGAAACAACTGGATTTGTCCAATCTAAACACTTCTTCCATCTTTGTGTTTAGTTTAACATCAGTGGATATGCTGACTCTTACTCTTTAGTGTTTCTTGATACTTCAGAGATTCTTATGATAGAGCAGAATGGCTTTCCTGTCTCTTCACTACAGTGACATGAGTCCTTGCAAACTGAACGGTGGTACAGAACATTTGCAGTTAGTGGAAATCATCTGCCTATACTTTTAAACTGCTAGAATAGCATGCATTTTTCTTTATTAGTCATCATTCTCACAGGTAGTTCAGGAGTTAAGATAATCCAGGAACCATTCCTGGTCATTTGCATGTGGTTGCTCTGCACTGAAGTCTTGGAGAGTTTTGATAATATGCCCATTGGCCCGGTTGGCTTAAGGTCAGAGGCTACTTGTGGACAACTTTAATTTAATTGCATTTTAACAGGTCAATTTATTACACAATTCTGTTAGCAGAGAGAAGTCTGTGGCTTATTTTAAGGATTAGTATTCAAAAATTTTCTGAGGGAGTACTGCTGAAATCCAAATAATCTGAGTCAGAATGATATATAATGTAATGTAAAGAAGAACATACAGCTTGACAAACTCAATAAACTTTGATTAGAGGCTCCCCAGCTGTTAGTTGCGGGTTTTTTTAATATAATATGGCCCCCAAACTTAACAGAAAAAAAAAAAGGTAGAGTGAGTCATGTAGCAAAGTTAGCATAATGCCACTGCTACCCCACATTTTTCAGCCACGCTTGTGACCTTTCCATCAAAGACATTTAGTTTCCTTTTAACTGATGATGAAATAATAAACATGTGGGGAATTAAATAGTTCTTTTTCATTGGACATATTCAGATGTCTCTGTGGTATTCAGTGGTCTGTGGGCAGAAATCTACTAGAAAAAAGAGCAAATAGACTAGCTATTTAGGAATGGCTCTAAATCTGGCATCCCTTCTGAGTGTCTGGCATTCTGTGTTTTAAAGCAGGACTCACCAGGAAACAGCTGTAGAAGCTAACCAAAATAAGGTTGCTTTAAAAATTGGTAACATAAAGTTCTGACCTGTATGCATTTCTCTTAGTAACTAGGCAATATTTTTGCATCACTGACTTTCTATGGCAAAGAGTTTTGTAGTCTAGTTATTTGCTGCTGTTCATCAGTTTAGAATTTATAGAATCATAGAATTGTTGAGGTTGGAAGGGACTTTTAAGAT
>RSEF01000031.1:46812008-46859441 GCA_003993805.1 Himantopus leucocephalus | reverse complement strand
TTTACCCAGCGAAGAGTACACCTGCCCAGGCCATGAGCAGCCATTTGTTGCCTTTTGGATTCACAAAATGTCATGTTTTGATTCTGGCTATTTTGTCTTCTACATATTACTTTTATCCCTTATGTAGTACTGAATGCATAGAAGAAATACTCTGTGCTTTGCTACAGTTTGTTCCTGGCTTCCACTTTGGTTCTTCTGTGCCAAAGACTTGGATAGAACTCCTAGAAGGTATTTAACAGCTGTTCTTGCTGCTGCTACTTGGCAGGCTATGCTTTTGAGCCATACCTTGGTGAAGATAATTATGCATTGGTCTTATAAAATGGTGAGTGCTACATAAATGAGTGGGTGCTAAAGCATTGCTGCATGTAATATGATTATTAAAGTAGCTGGATTTTCTTAATGAGGTCAAAAGTTTACACAAAGGGGTGCCCTAAGAGGAGGACTATATACTGCTGTAATGTTTGCTCCTTGAATTTTGTGATAGAAAATGTTATGTGATGTTCTCAGCTGAACGGAGTATGTGAAAGATTGATATTGCACATTGAAGGATTGGCCTGTGGAAGTGTAAGCTCAGCAGAGCTTCATAGATCAAATGAAGTTTGACTGAGCATCGTAATTCTCTGAAATAATCTTTTTGTAAAATTTCTATCTTAAGGAAAAATGACACATTTAAATATTTGTAGGAAACTGTCACTTGCTACATTGCTAAAACCAACCTAGTTTACAAAAACCCGTCTCCTGGAACATATCCACCCTTTGACTAGTGTGTGTTTCCAAATTAAAAATCTTGCCATTAACTTACGAAAAGTAATTATGATATGGACGTCATCACACACTTAGCGTCCCTCTGTGATTCATAAAGATTTCCAGTCAAATAATGGTAACAATGATGTCACGTTCCAGATGGACTTGGTAATCTCTCTACACTTAGGCTGTATTACCATGGTTGATCTAGCTGTGGGGTTTTGCGCCTACAGCTTTGCATTTATGCCTGACCTTGTATCTGCCTCTTCTTTTGTATGGGCTTTGCTGCCCGTTAAAGCCTTTTTGAAGAAAGTTTTAAAATACTTATTATCCTTCTCTTTTTGGTTCTGTTAATTTTCTGATGAGTTAATGTACTACCACTTCTCAGATCAATGTCTAATGTGTGATGCGTGGAGTGGGAGCACACAGCAAGAAAGAAAATGCAGGCTTGAAGGCAAAAGCCAGCGGTTAGATCAGTATAGAATGGATGCCAGAGAGACCTACGTTTAGATAGCTAGAATATTTGACACATAAATTATTCCAGGGATTGCAATATTGCTACCTTGCCATCTTTGGTCACTTAATAAACAGTGCCCTATGAAAGTAATGCAAAGGACCAATCTGTATTGTATAAATCTATTTTTCCTGGTCATTAAGAAGTTGTGTGACTATATTCATTTTTGAATAATAGTAATTTCAAATGACTTGTATTAAAAAAAGAAGCAGAAAAATAATATTATTGTTTGTTTGGGTGAGAAATTACATAAGCAGAACTTAAACAGGAAAAGGCTGGGATTCTGGCTGCCATTTTTTCCTCTCTGTAGCAGACAGGGTGTGTGTGTATTTTTTGTCTGTGTTTCTGTATTTGTGTGAAAGCTATTAGGTAAATATTCCATGGTTTTCACTGGAGACTTTCAAAGGGAAAAGAGACTACTGATCTTTGGGAACTAGTTTATCAAACTCTGCTATCTGCAATGTCTGATAGGTTGCTTGGCAAAGTGAAGTTTACAATTTTATCTTAAGGAAGCACAGAAATGAATGGTAGGAAATTTGGTTCTTCTCCAGGCTATTTTTCAAACCTATTGTGTGACCTGGCAAATACACCACTTTACCTTTTTGTGACTCCCTAATTCTTTGCATATTAGACCTTTATTATTTTTAGATTGGTCACAGTAGAATAGTACCTTGTACATTTTCTTAAAGTTTACAGACCCTTCATTCCATGGATAACTGTTATCCACATCAAGATTCCTTAGTTAACTTTCTCTGCCTTGAGCTCTTAAAGCCAAGTTGAGAGATTTCCTTTTGCTATTCAGAGACATGACTCAAGTCTCTGCCACCCTGGGATGAGCAGAGGTTAATTTAGGTTGTAATATGAAGACAGTGTAATTGCACAAGACTAGCTGTACAGAAGGAACAAGAGTAACAGAGCTTTCATTTGTGCTCCCAGCCTGAATATAAATTTAAGACCAATTAAGTAGTTGCATAAATGAATCTCTGTCATTGCTGCAGCAATGGACTTGCCATTGCGTTCTAACTGAACAACTCTTAAGTATCACATTATCACCACAGTACTGCAATATCTGAGGATGTGAGCAAACTCAAGATTATAAAAAAGGTCTTTTTTAACTCCATTTAATCAGACAGGAAACCAAGAAAGGGAACTGCTGACAGAACTCTGCCTGTGCTTCCATATCTGGGTTTATTTTAATATAGAAAGGGAGTTACTGCTTGAAGATGGGTAGCACATATGGCACATTACTGGTGGAAAAGACTAGATCTTACTTAGATCTCCTCTGAACCAGTGCATGCATTCATATTTACAGCAAAAATAGCAGATCTTGTTTTCCCAAGTCTTCTCAGCCAAGATTGGCATTGAGTTAGTGCAGGAAAGATCTTATGAACTTTTCCCTGATCTCACAGAGTTGTTGTCTTGGTGCTAACTGATTAGAAAAATACATCAGCGGATTCCAGTCTGGATCATATTGTCATCTCTAGTGGCAGGACAAAAGTTTTTTTCTAAAATGGATCTTTTTGTGCATGGAATTTGGATGTATTTTTTTGTTAGCAAGGGCTCTAAATGATGGTGATCAATGTGTGAGAAAGACTTTTTTTAGAGCTCCTTTCTGTAGTATCATCTCAGATTCTCAGAAAATAAGGATTGGGATGTCCTAGCAATAAAAGATATGGGCATAGAACATCTTCTGAATGCAGTTCTCTTCCATGGGAGAAGTCCTTAATTGTGCCTATAGTTTACAAAAAAAAAGAATCATTTCACATTTGGAGTCTTCATATCCTTTATCTAGGGTATGTATGAGGTGAGGCAATTAACTTTTGCTCAGGATCTGTTGTCATCACAGCAGTCAAAGTATTGAGGAAATTCAGAAAAATTAAAAAATTTTATATAACTTAGTTAAACTTAATATAGACACATACTTAGCAACTTCTGTCTTGCTGGCACTGAACATGAAAGGGAGATGGAGGATTAATAGGGGAAGTGGATGTGGCAGACATTTCTCTGCAGAAAGTGACATGAATTCATAAGGCATTTTTCTGCGGCTGAATTTGTTATTTTTGTCAGATAGTTTGGGTAAAAACTCAAACCCATTGGTTTTCTCAGACCAATGACAGCTGAATTTTCTCAAACTGACAAATTCTTAGCTTTACAATTTCAAAGTTATGTCCAGCAAAGGCCAGGAAGGCTTTTGAATAACCCTTTATACTAGGCAAAATGCCAAGCAGCCTTTGCTCTAATTGTATTGGCTTTTGTTACAGTGATTCACACTCTGTATTCTCAAGGGACTAGATAACACAAAGCTATGTCATTTGTTAAAATCTGTCATAGGTCATTAGTGCTTCTAGCTTATTACTATCTAATAGTTATCAGTGACCTAATGTGGTGGATTGACCTTGGCTGGCTGCCAGGCTCTCCACCCAGCCACTCTCTCTCACTCCACCTCCTTAATGGGATGGGGTGGGGGAGAAAAAAAGGTAGAAAAGCTCACGGGTCAAGATAAAGACAGAGACATCACTTATCGTTACCACGGGGTAAAACAGACTTGACTTGGGGAAAGTTACTTTATTGCCAATTAATAATAGAGTAGGATGGTAAGAAGCACAGACAAAACAAAATATCGTCCCCTCTCCCCCAATCTTCTTCCAAGGCTTGACTTCCCTCCTTCATTTCTGACTCCTCCACCTCCTTCCCCTGACCAGTGCAAGGGGGATGGGGTATGAGGGTTGCAATCTGTCCGTAACATCTCCTCTCTGATGCTCTTTCCTCCTCACACTTTTCCCCTACTAAAGTGTGGGATCCCTCCCGTGGGTTACAGTCCTTCATGAACTGCTTCAACATAGGTCATTCCTATGGGCTGTAGCTCTTCACGAACTGCTCCAGCATGGGTCCTTTCCACAGGGTGCAGTCCTTCAGGAACAGACTGCTCCAAACCTGCTGCTGTGTGAGCTCTTCTCCACAGGCCATGACTCCTGCCATGAGCCTGTTCCTGTGTGGGGTCTCCACAGGCTACAGCTTCCTTCAGGGCATTGCCACCTACTCTGGCATTGGGTCCTCCACAGGTGCAGGGTGGGTATCTGCTCCAGTGTAGTCCTCCATGTCAAGGTAGACAACCTGTTTCACATGGTCTTCTCCAGGTGCTGCGGGGGAATATCTGCTCTGGAGCCTGGAGCACCTCGTCCTCCTCCTCCTTCACCGACCTTGGTGTCTGCAGGGCTGCTTCTCACACCTTTTTTTCTTCCTCACTCCTCTCTCACACTCTACTGTACAGCATTTTAATGCTTTTTAAAAAATACTCTTTCCCGGAACTGCCACCACCTTGGCTGAGGGGCTCAGCCATGCCCTGTGGTGGGTGGGTTGGAGCCGTCTGGAACCGTCTGTGTCCGGCACGGGGCAGCCCCGGCCTGTCCTCACAGAGGCCGACCTGCAGCCACCCGCTGCCAGCACCTCACCACCGACACCCAGTGCAGCTAAATAATGCGCGTTTCTAGTGGACAGGCAATTACCAGTAGAGATCACCTCTGCAACTGGCATTAGTGAGACTTTTTACAGATCGTTTTAGTGGAGGAGTCAAGGACTGAATGGGAAATGGATAGTGGTTTACCTGTCTGTCCTTGAACTGAGTCCTACAGGTACTTTCTCTTTATCAGTGAAAAATGTTGGTAAAGCAGTGTACAGGCAAGGGCACTACCAGCATCTTGCCTTAACTTGCTCACTGGGGGAAAATGGTCATTTCAGTCATTAGGGTTCTTCACATGACAAGTCATATAAAACAGTAACATCTGTTATGTTATTATGTTGTTCTCAAGGCAGACTTGGATCTTGTTCCCTCTGAGGGTGAAAATAAGCTGTTTGAAAGCTGGGCCTTCTAGCCTTAGCTAGTCATCTTGCTGTGGTCACCAGGAAAAAAAAGAGTCACCTCCAAGAGTATTTCATTCTATCTGAAGGTAGAAACCTAAGAGAGAGGTGAGGTGGCTGGTAGATTATTCATTTAGATTATAGCCACTAACTGCTTGATGGCTAAAATAAGGATAGAGAAAACTTGTCCTAAACTGCCATTGTATTAGTCTTGGGTTTGGAATAAGCCAGATGCACAGAGTCCATATGTTGTCATGATATTTAAGAACTTTTTCTGAAGACTGTGGCAATGTTGAAGGCACAGATATAGTCCTTCAGGACCTCAGGTAGAGTCCCAAAGACTGTGACAAATGACTCTTCGTGTTTTTTTAATGCCTGCTCATAGTATCTGGTATTTTAATATTTTTCCCTCTTTCTGTGTCAAATATTCATTCCTCAGCAAGCAATTTCTTGTGGATCTGATTCCAGGGTCCCTTAAATCAGTACAGTGTCTGGCTTCTTTCAGTTTTTTGAGTCATGTAGTGAAGTCTCAATAAACTTTCTAAATATTTCTACCACTTCAGCAGTAGGACAGAGAGTAATCAAAATGTTCTTATGCCTTTCCTGGGACAGATTAATGTCAATATAAGCAACAACAAACCCCACACTGCTTCTTGCGAATTTCTTTGTGCTTTGATTAATTTTGAAAACATGACCTCACACTTAGTATATAGAAAGTTTGTTGCCTGCATAACTGCAATGCAGACATCAGCGTACAGATCTAAGGCATTTCAGGGGCATCATGGTCAGCATTTGTGAGAATTTCACCTATGTTTGATGCTGGGGCTTTGTCTCTTTACAGATGGTGTCTTATGTTTTTTGCCATTCCTCATGTATTCCCCACTTAATTTCTGCAATAATATATTGAAGCATATTTTATTCAAGTTATCTGGCTACACTAACTGGCTATAAATGTGTATGATTAGTAATGTAGAAAACATACAGTTTTATCACTAAGTTATACTTTTAAGACAGTTTAACATCATCCACAATACTTTGGAGTGCTTTTAGGTGAAGCAGTCAGCACAGATAAGCCAGACAGGCATTATTTAATGTATTTATACTGTGACACCAAAGTGCTTTTGAGCAATTTTTCATGTTATAGAGAGTAGCATCCAAGAATCATATATTGTGATTTGGGTTTTTACAGGGTTAACTTTGTGTGATTCTTTCAAGTAGTTTCCTACTATGTATAATACGAGAGAGAGAGTGTGTATGTGTGTGAAAGTGTGTGTGTGAAAATAAGCTATAAGCGATAATTTGTCAACACTCTTATAGGGAAGAACAATATAAATTAGCTTCTAGAGCAGAAAGTGTCACAGCAGAGGTGAATAATATATCAGATTTGTTGTTTTTACTCTGCAGACAAAACTATCACAAAAAGGTAATATTTGATTCTTCACTGTTAAAAGTATCTGAGTTTCAGATTCTGAGAAAAGTGTTGCAAAATCCTATTACTTTCTTTAGTTTAGCAGTTGCAAGACATGCATAAAAAACCATAGTCCAATTCAAATCAAAGCCAGGATAAACTAGATATTTACTGAATGGGGAAAGTATTTTACAGTCAGAAAAATGGAAATATGCTAAAAAATAATTCAAAGCATAACAATGCTTTACTCACAAACCCCACATTTTACACCTTATTTTTTAGGCTCAAAAGGGTAAGATGACACATTTGTAATGCAAAACCCTTTCTCTTCTGTCAAGGCTATTACAAATAAGTAACATATTTATCGTGTTATTAAAGCATTTCCACTTCTTATGGGAATATCTAAGCAATGTATGATACTGCTTAAATATTGAAGAAATACCTATCCAGATATATGCCAAAAGTTAATCAGCTTCAAAATTCAACTGCTTATTCATAGATAATCTTCTGCAGTACTTTTCCCCAGTTCTTTAGATCGTCCACAAAATTTTTGGTGCTAAGCAACAAATGATTGTTTTTGTTTCTATATTGCTGCATGAAACTTCTTAGCATGCATTTGCCTCCTCATAGTGTGTATAGGAAAGGTGTGAGAATAAGGGAAAGTGTGAGTGTTGAAATCACGATGAAGTTGTGATCTTCCAAGTCATGCTGTTCAGCTTTTTTTTTTTTTATTACACATTAAGTAAAGGGAGAAAATGTTGTCCAGAATTGAAGTTCAATGAAAATTAATAACGTGATATTGAAAGCATGAAATCCAATCTCAAATAGTCTTGAACACAAGGAAACAACTATTTCTTTCAGAGGAAGCAAACACTAAATTTCAATTTCCAGTGCAAAAAGAACTCTTGTTATTTAAGTAAAGGGAATACAGCTAGTCTTTGGAAGAATTGGGTGGTCTGACTATCTTAACTTTTGATGATTTAGAAATACTCCCTATAGCATTGTGACATCCACAGGGATATGAATCCCGTATACCCTGTTATTTATTCTTACGCCTTTTCCTCTGCAGAGCAGAATGTATAGCCACTGCTGTGATAAGCTTGGTTGCTCTCAAAGAAGAATTTTGAAAACAATGCATTCATGGTCAGCTAGGACCTGAAATTAACACAGAAAGATGTGGGAACCATGGAAGAACGAGCTGCTGTAAAATGTCCTGCAAAGTGAAGGAAATTAATAAAAGGCAACATAATTAACATCGGTCAGAATGGCGGAGGGGAGGTATCCTGTTTCACAACTTCTAATTTAATTTAGTTCCATACCTCTGTTCAAGGTAACTGGATGGATTATTTATACTGGATAGGGTACAAGTAAATTAACTGAAAGTATTGTGAGAAAGCCACACGGTCAGCTTGTTATCAATCATCAGATCATTTTAGATGCTCTTTGCTCAGAGGAAGATGAGTAAAAGAAGAAAGACTGTATACTAGCCCCAAACAGTTCTGGCACTGCTGTGATTAGCTCAGCTTCAATGAACTCATTTGAACTATGCCCATTTGCTGCACCTTGGGATCTTGTCCTTAATATCAATTATGAAACTGAGACAGAAATCAATGATGTTATCAAATCATAATTTGACCTGTGAAACAGCCCTGTGATCTGGAACCTGAAAATATCTGAAAAGGAAGGCCAAGGGGAACAAATGATGAGCGAGGTTGAACAAAGAATATAATTATGTCACTAAACATTCAGCAAAACTAAACTCAGATTTTTAAAAGTAGATCTAACATTGATCCAAATAACACCTACCGCTCCAAATAACTTTCCTTTGGCAGATTTGAAGAGGATTTTTTTTAAAAAAAATTTTTTCCTTGGTTTCAAATTCATTAATTCATTTTCCATTTTTCATCTGAATAATAGGAACACTGGGCTAGTAGGGATATAAGACTCTTTGGGAAACTAGCAACAGCCATTTCAAAAGTATCTTTCAGGTGGCTGAGTGAACAATGCTGGCATGTGGCATTGAGTATGACTGTGCTTTTCTGATCAGGTAATTGACAGTTTAGGCATTTGCCGTTCATTTCCTTGTCCTTGAAATTCTGCAAGCAGTTCTTTCCTTTTCCTTTCCTCTGTGTTGTTTTTTTTTTTTCCTTATATGTGCCAACATGGAATATAAAACATGAAATAATCAGGAAAATCAGATTGCTTGGCAAGATCACTAACAAATACTGTGACATTTCCTGCTCTTTTACACCTTCATGATGAGAGTTTTTGTTTGGATGTGCTAGTGAGTGGACCTTTTTAATTATACATCAGTAGTTTGTCTTTCAGGTTGTTTTCTCAGTTTGGCACTGAAAAGAAGAAAGTTCTGTTTAGTAAGTGTCTCATTTGCGTGCACCTCACAAATATCAGAAGATATATAGTATTTCACGTCTAGCTATCCTTTACAGCAATCGCTGCCTTTGCCATGTTGTATTATAGTAAAATACAGCTGGAAAGAAACAGAGATCTGGTTTAAACTATGTAAGTTGATTTTAGAATTCTGGGAAGTGAAAAGGAAGTGAAGTGAGTTTTTTTCCAATATTTGATTCATGGTTCAATGTGTTTCTGCATATGTGATTGTTGCAGGTTCGTGGAAAAGCTCACAGGCTGAGAGTTTTCCTGATACAGAGCAAGTGAGAAGAAATCACAATAAAACCGAAGCAAGTATTATGGAGATAAGCCTGCTTTAGCTTGCATTAGATCACACATCATTCATCAGTACAAGACTTCTGTAGAGCTGTGAAAAGGCTCTATTGAAAAGAATATGGAAAGCAGCAATGAAGGTCAATATCAACTGCTGCCTTTCTTTGCCTACGGATCGATTCTGACCCTAGATATGCATGCTTGAAAGCTCTCGCAATCTCACATACAGTACAAGCTTTCATCCTAAGCTTATTGAATAAATAAGCCATAAATGTTTGAAGTCTAAATATAACATATCGGAAGCTCTATGTACCGGTCACATTTTGCCATTAGAGTTAAAAGGATATGTTGCCTGATTAAATGTGACCAGATACAATCAAATATTTATGTAATACTTTTGTAGAGGTGGACTGGCATACACATGAACCATCAGATAAATTTTTATCAATATATCAGTGGCGATCATAGCAAACCCTGGGTATTGGCAACGCCCCCTCCTGACAGTGCACAAACAACATATGTAGGCTGTGCAATACAATGGTCTGTAAGCACGTTACACACTGAAGTCCAGTCCTCCTCCAAACACTCTTGACATTCCTGTTACCTTTGTAGCTCTGTCTTTTTGGTTTAGCACACACAGAGAAGCAATATAAGGAAAATTCGTATGAAGGGACTGCTGAATCTTTTAGCTCTTTTTATTATCTCTGATCCCAGTAGTTTTGTTTGTAAAATATTGCTTTGTCTTTTTCTACTTTTCACTTCCATATCCCATACAATCATTGCTTCTCAGATGGAATAAAAGGGAAGGCCAATTAATAGGAAAGGACATAATGTCATGGACTTTGCTTTCAAAGGGTCTTCTTTGAGCTAAGTACATTTTAGCCAGCGAGGCCACTCAACACTGAGGAGCAAATTCAGTCTTGATATGTGGGACTGCAGTCTCATTTCCTTTGATTCCAGTAGGAGCTCTGAGTTTATTGCCCATCTTTTTATCCACGAAGACCATAGAGACATCTTACTAGCTGTTCAACAAATTAACCTAGTGTGTTTGTGTATTGACAAGATGGCATTGCTCTCCATTTCATTTTCACTTTCCCTCCAGGATGAGTTAATGTAGACAATACACATTTCCAGGTTTGTATGAATTATAATTCTGCCTTTCCTATGCAAAGAAATATCAGTGTTTAGCAGAGGGAATGGTGAATTACAGGTGCCAAGTCAATAACAGTCTTGTTGTTTTACCTCTTTAGCTCTGAGTTGGTGTTCCCATAAAGCCCTGGTTTCTGGTGTGTGAGAGTGAATGGTAAGGAAATAAGGGTTTAGGGTCTTTTAAAATCAGGGTGAGTTTTTGTGTCTTATTTTCTGCACCAAACCAGTTACAGATTAGGAAAAACAATTACTATGGGTGAAATCTGACTATTAATAACCAGTAAGCATAATAAAAAAATATAGGGATGTACTTGGAACATAACTATTGCATTAAAAAATAAAAATTAGCTTATTTTCTAATACATTAAAGATAATGTAATAATAAATTATTAATAAATTATAATATTTTCCAATTTTATAACTTATATTTATGTACTAACCACTTTCTGTAAAATCTAATCACTAGCTTGTTTTAGAAGATGAGCATACTACCTATATATTATGGCCTGTATATTAATTTTTACAGCAGCCTAATTTATTATGTTGTCAAGGAGTTACACATGTGTACATCAAAGCCTGCAGACAGTGTGGAGAGCAACTGGAAAGTACATCTGTGAAACTGGGTCTGCTTATTTATTGCCTGTCTTTTGGGAATCCAGTCACAACGTTAAACACAGCAATTCCTTCATTCGAACAGAAAAAAAAGAAGATTTGAAAAATGGATATGGATACAAGTGCTTGAAATGTGATAATTATGACTTGCTCTATTGTTCTGTGGTGTTTCCTACTGCATTGCATCTATCACTGGGACACGTGTCATTTGTGTCTCTATTTTGTGATGCCTCTAAGCAAAACTGCAGACTTAAAAATTCTCTTTTTTCACTGTCTCACTCTGTTGTTCCCTTTTGCTTTTGCTCTTTCATGCTGTCACTCTGCCTATTCTCTCTCCCTTGCGCACTTGCATGCTCTCTTTCTGATTCTTTCTTGCTCACTCTCTCTCTATCTTTCTCTTTTTCTTTCTCTCTCTGTCTTTTCTAAAAAGACCCTAAACAGGTACACACACACACACACACACAAGTACTCTTCCTTCTGAGTCTTCCCCCACACTCATTGCTTGTGTTGCCACCACCTTTAGAATTTTATGGTGTTGCTAATTGGGTCCCAAGATTATATGAACCACTGAAAATAACAGCATTCTTGGGAATCAGATTGCAGGAGTAGCTTGACCTTCGTAAAATAAAATTAGCGGTGCAGTTTTTCTAGAGTCAAAAGGAGGATATAAGGAGGAAGGCTGCAAATTAGCCATTAAGATGCAAAGTGAATACCATGGTCTCACAGTAGGCTAAAAAGAGGTACTTTTTCCATACTTTTTTGTTTGTACTGATTTAGTTGCTTAATAAGTAATGCTACATTGTGAAGATCCAAAGAAAAATAAAGACATCTTGGTAATTTAAATTGTCATCTCTGATTAAATTGGGTTGGTCAATATGTAATATTTTCTAAAAAAAGTAGGTAGGGTCAGCTCTTGTGTGTTTACAATTCAGTTAAACCTCATTAATTTTGGATGAAAATTTTATTTAGTCACATCAGAGACATTTCACTCAATTTCTTTGTGTCTGCTTGGTCATCTAAAGTCTATAAAATGTAAGTAGAGAAATATAACCAAATTTTAATGGTTTCTGTTCAATGTGGGAATGCTGGTCTTCAGAAACATTTCTCACTTGAATTTTGACAATGTAAGGTCTGAGGACAAAGTAGCTATTTCTATTCATTTGATTCTTGCTGTAATACTTACCAAGTGTTCAACCACAGCTCCCGAATATACAATTTCAAGTAGTTTTGAGTAGTTTCCCATTGCCTGAAACTGCCTTGCTGATGACGCCCAGTACGTTGCTTGTCATAATTATAAAGGTTTTCTAAGAAACAGTGCATTCTTTGCAGTGTGCCAACATGCGAATCCTGAAGGGCACATATTCCAAATAAATAAGTCTTTGTAGTACAAGAGTAAAAAATGCATGATGGCTGGAAAGCTTTGCTTTTCAAGGATAGAGGTTTAACAGAATAATGAAACTTGGATGGTCCTCCATTGGCAGGCTCAGTATGCACTCACACTAATAACCAGTTACACATGTATAGATCACCAACTGAGCACTACCACATGAGCACGGGCAGGTGGTATTTAGAAACCTGTCAGTGACTGTTACTAACTAAAGAAAATTAAAGAGTAATTACCAGAAGATGATGACTTGGCAAATCAGCAAGAAGTTTGAGCAAGGATGACCTATACAGCAGTAAGAAATCGCAGCAAAATTCAAATATCTGAGAATCAGAAAAATGAACTCAGTAGAGGCAGAGGAATGGTTCTCAGGTGATCAAGGGGTGGAAGGTAATAATCCACAAAAGCCAAAGAATGGAAACTTTAAAGAAGATCTATGAGGACCATTTGTGTCCAATACTGTAAAAATGTCAAGCCAGAGACACTATACTAGCCTATCAAAAGCTGACATATTGATGAAATGATCCATAACAGTACCTAGCCAACAGTGACAGGATTGCAAAATCCATTAAGGAAATACTGTAAGACTGGCAACATCATGGCCTGGGCATTTTTGTTTGTTTGAAATAACACCTAATAAAAAAAGGAATATTTTACTTATTCTGAGTTTCCTTTTTTTTTTTTTTTTTTTTTTTTTTTTTNTTTTTTTTTTACTTCTGCTTTATCGTAAAATCAATAAACTATTCTTTCCCTGTATCTTCCTCTCACCCTGATCCTAGAGCTACCAGGAAAATAGTCCCTACTTGACCACTGATAAATATGTATAGAAGCAGGAAAAAGCAATGATGAACAAAAAAACCCCAAACGAACAAACAAAAACCCCTACAAAACACACTGAAATATGAAATAACACATGCACAGAAAGAAAATTAACTGAGTTACGCTGCAATTCACACTCAGTAGTTTTAGGGCACATCTTCCTGTTGAATAAAGACTGCTGAATTCTGTTTCAGTTTCTTACAGGACCAGTTCGTTTCCAGTGTACCAGTTAGCTATAGTTAAATATTATTTAAGTAGTAATTAAAAGTTTGTCTAAGCTTGGGATACCTATAACAAAGACTTCTAGCTTTGCTGAGAAAAGGAATAGATTAAACAGAATACTGAGGGAAACTGAAAATATGGCAGCCCCTCTATGGTCCACCTCAAGAAGTTGCAAGTAGAAAATGTGCTCAACTTTTGAGCACATCTCAAATGAATTATTGGAGAGCCCAGTGATCACAATAAGACAGGACAGATAAAATACCCTATGAAAATAAATAAAAAAAAGAAATAAAAAAAGCAAATAGAATCAATCATATCCTTTTTCTCTATCTACATTTGTGTGTGTATAGATACATATGTATCTGTACCTATATAGTTGTATGCAGGTTTGTACTTAAGGCTCAGAAGAAAGAGGAGATCTCTGATATGGAGTTGACATTTAGGTACTATAAAGATGAATGATCTCATAAAACACAGATACAAAGAAAATAAACTAGCTGTTAGAAGATACCTTCTCCCTCCAGCAGGAAGGCAGAATATTGTATCTTGTCATGGCAAGACCTATATTTACTATCATATGAGGTTTGGGGAACATCAGTCTTTGGTATCTGTATCATACCTGCTTTAGCAATGGAGGTTTAAGCTTAAAGTGGGTAAAATTTAGAGATGCATTCATAACATCAAGAATCAGTGAATGTGACTTTTAGAGTAAAACAGAAAGTCATAACCTAAACACTTCTGTAAGGTTTTACATTGTTCTAAATGATACATGAGGGTAAAAGAAATTCTGGGTACAAGCTAGTGATTTATGCTGCCCCTTATAAAGCAGTCTTATGATATTTTGCTCTAAGTTCTCAGGTTTTTAAGACTAAAAAATAAGTTGTTTTCAGATCCTACACTTCTCGCCTCTACAGAAATAGTAACAAATCACTCTCTTGATATTGAGACTTAAGCTATTTTTTGGTTTTGGAGTTTAATGTCTCACAGTCAACCTTGCCATTTTTTGTATTTATTAAGCTAAATATTAAACAGTAATTACATGTGAAAGAACTGTGTAAGATCATCTAGCTATTACTATTTTATATTATTGTTTTCTGTAAATGTTTTAGCACTAAAGAGACATTAATGGAAGCTGCATTGCTGATTACTAAGCCTGGGAGATATCACTGTTCTTTTTTCACTTTTACAGAGTGATACAAATAACTGCTGGAGTTTTTTTTTGTTTGTTTGGCCAAAACTATAATAAAATATACAATTACTTTTGAAAGATCAAAGTAAATCTATTTAGTATGCTATTCAACTAATTATTTAATTATTGCTTTATTGGGGCCACCTAGCGTGTTTGTCTTTCTTGAATAGCAATCAACAATGCTTGTTTTCATAACAACAAATTAATGACAATGATGATCATGATGATAACAGTAATCACACTCTGATTGCAATAGGAAGCCTCTTCTGGCATTTTTTCCAGGAATCTGTGTAAAGAAAGTCAACAAGAATGTATTTAACACAGTATCCAGAAGAGTGGAATAACATAAATGTGAAAAACAGTAACTTGAATGGACTTTTATCAAAACAGAACTTACAGAACAGTTTCCCTCTCAATATTACTCACACATGTGTACACATCTACTAGATCTGGAATTTGTGTATCTCGGAGAGATGTAACATAGGAGCATTGGTGTGGTGTATCCAAGACTATGTAGCATAATTCCTCCATATTGGACCGTCAATGAAATTGTGCTTACACACACTAAAAATGTCTTCTTTCACTAAAAATGGTCTTTTGTTTATCTTGCCCCATATGCAAAGAAAGCTTTGGAAGATCGAGAGAATACATAGATAGTGGAGTTGTTCTTCTTGGGGAAAAAAATGTAGATTGTTACATTGTAAGTTTAAGGTCCCTAGTTAGTTCTAGGCAGCACATGAAAGATGGTGGGAAGACCTCCATGACCATCTCAAATGTTTACTTAGATTTGCTGACAGTATGCTCTTCTAGTCATATACAAGTTATCTGTACTTTATTTATACTTCTAGTCATATAAATGTTATTTATACTTTAAAGTAACTGAAGAATTATTATGGAAAATCATATTCCTTATGAATTCAGATAATGAATAAAATGTGTTGTTATGAACACAGCTTCTGTGTTTGGGTGCAGAGCCCCAAACATGCAGCCATAGAGTTAAAGCTAAAAGTATTGAGGTAAAGGAAGTTTGATAATAACCTGTTTTAGATGAGAACAGACTTGGCAGACTTTGAGTATGTGGCAGGATCCAGGAGCATCTAACTTCAATAATGTGTGACTCACAAGTCTGCAAACTTTAAAGTACATTCATTTTTATGTCCACTAAAATTTTAATCTGTGAATGATGAAATTTTCACATTTGATAAGAGCACTTCCCGCAATTTTGCTGTGGCTGTATCTTTGGGTTAAGTAACACCTGTTATTTTTAAAATTGGTAACATGGCAGTACTATACTATTCCTCTTTGTTTGCAAACACTGTACTTGTGATGTGATGTTCCATATGTGTCCTAGTACAATGGAACAGTTAAATCTGCACATTTTTTCTATTCTTAATCCATAAATAAAAGAAGCATGCAATAAATGAATATAATTCTCGTAACACTTACAATAGGGTGAGGGGGGGTTGTTGTTTTCTTAACATAGAAATCCAAATTTCTGTGCTTTCAGTACTTTCTCATGTCTAGTCATGTAGCATATTTAGTCAAATATTTTCTATCCCTTGCCCTATTCAGAACCTCTCCCTCTGATGCCCCAGTGTCAAATGTTCCACTTAGCTCCGTGGCTGGTTCAATAATAAAAAGCTCAGCCGTGTTTCTAAGAAATACAAAGAAACAGAGGAGAGCTATGCATATAAATACATTCTTTACAAAAGCCATTTAGGAGGAGTTAGAGGAAGAACCATTTCCACAACTTGAAAGAAGTGGTTTAGAGGTAAAACCCTGTGCTAAATTTAAAAGGAGGAAAGAAAAATAGTTACAAGAGACTGGCTAGACTCCTGAAATGTGGTCTAATCACGGAAAAGCTCACCAGTTTCTCAGAACCAAGAATGCTGTAAACAGCACATTTATATTTTATAATTTTATTTTTAAATAGAACAACATTAACTTGGAAAAACACCTGGGTCAATATTGATACCTGCATCTTAAATTCAAAGTTCTCATCTGCCTGATTTGAGGTAAAACAGAACCAATTTTCTGTTCAATAATTTTACTTTTCAGCTAAGCCTCTTCTAACTAACTGAACTCTATGAAATTAATGGTGTATTTTTAAGACTGTAGTCTGCTCCCAGAGTGATAAGACCTGATTGTTTATAATTTATGCCAAGGAATGGTATGCAGAGAGGTTCTTGCTTATATTTATTGCTATAACAATCAAGGCCAGCTAACTTAGTCCTTCGCACTGTTGGAGGGTCAGAAGTGAAAAGCATAGAGGGGTGGCACTTGCAGGGGGGACCGGACAGGATAGGTGACCCCAATTTAACCAACAGGGTCCACTCCATCCCATCTGCACCGTGCTCAGTATAAAAGCTGAGGGATCAAAGGGTCAGCTTTTTTAATTCAATGGCCGGCGTCTGAGGAGGACTCTATCGGTTCCTCTGCCTTTGATCCCGATCCATGTACTCCTGAATCCAGATCCAGATCCAGTTCGCATCCATCACTGAGTCCAGTCTGGGACTTTCCCAGTGCCTGCTGGTGACATGACTGTCATCCTGGGAACTCAGTATGGTTTTGTATACATTGTATATATTTCATTATTTTATATTTTTATTATTTTATTAAGTTTTTCATTAAAGTGGTTTAGTTTCTTCTTTAAACTCATCTCTTTCTCTCTCTCCCTCCTTTTCTTGGAGAGAGAGGTGGGGGAGAGCACCTGTCATTCAGTTCTGTGGCCAGTCTGACCCAAACCACGACATCACTTATCATTAACTATACCAGCACGTACATTTGAAAACATTTCCTTCAAATTATGTGGTTTTTTGGTCTCTATCACCTCAGAAGCAATAGTGTGTAGATCACGTCAGAAAAAATATACATACTTCCACAGTGTAAGTTTTCTATGTCTTTGCTTTCCAGAGGTAGCATGAAGTTCTCAGGACAACGATATTGCTACAACAGGAAAAAAAGGCAATGTTTTTAACTTAAATGCCACTTATTTGTAGAGATGCATACTAGGGAAGAAAAAAAAAAAAAAGATGCCTAAGGTAGACATTGGTGGTATGCATTTTTATGAAGAGGGAATGCATTAGCTATTTATCAGTGTCTGCGTTAAGATGACAGATAATTATCACTTTTAAAGTGTGAGGCAGCCTGCAACCATTTTGTTATCTTATAAGCTTAATGGTTTTTTTGGGGCTGTATCTTCTTTATTTTTAATATAGGCAGCTTGTAACTGAAAAGAGCACCAGTGTGTGATGTTTCTTCCAGATTAAAGAATAACTTTAGTATTTAACCTGCTTTAACATTTTAGATTCCCCCCCAGGGCTTTTATTGTATTTTGCAAGAGACAGTAAGTCTGCATGACATAAAGATTCCCAGTTTCCTTTAGTCCATATTGCATTTTGATAGAGCAACTCTAGAAATTCTGTATTGAAAAGAATTAATGTTGTTTCCATACAGTATTTAAGCTATCAGAATGACACTTTGATGGGCATAGATGTAAGTCCAGACAGAGTGTTGATGATGTACCACATAGTAAAAAGGACGTGCAGGAAAACAGAAGCTGTAATCATTAGCCTGCAGCCAAAAAGTAATACATGAAAGGGGAAAGAAGAGGAAATAAGAGAGAAGTGCGTGGCCAGTGGAATTCTGTACTGTGAGGAATTTGGGGATTTCCAAACTTGGTTTAATTTCAGTTTGGAGCAAAACCATAAGAGACTGACATTCCCAATAACTGCAGTTTGGAAGATGAAGTCACTTAAGGAAACAAAAACATTTCGGCAGGGCACGCTGCTTCCTAATATTTGAGACTCCATGAACAGTCAGAAAACTGGGGGTCCTTTTCACATAAGGCAAAATCCCTTAATCCTTGGTTTTATAGTAATCCTGGAGGTTTTCCAGGAAGCTGGGAGTCTGATAGCTCAAGAAGATCCTGGACTTCCAGAACAGCTCACCAGCTCCTGTAAACTGGATTGCCTCAGGAGTCAGCTGCCTCTAAAGATAGGCAGCTGGCATGGCAGTCAGGAGGCTGTGAAGTCCCTGTCTCTCAGGCATCTACCAGGTTGCTGGTGGTCAAATGGCCTGGAAGCCCTGGGTTTTCTGTCTCCTTGGCATTTTTCTTTGGCAAATTACTCCTTATTGAGGAATCTGGATGCTAAGTAGCTCTAAAGGTGGAGATTACTGTGGGCTTCCTGAATATCACCATGCCTTCCAAACACTCTGTAGGCTGTGGATAGTTCCAGTACAGTAAGCATCCAAATGCCCTGACAGTGGCGAATACATGCACAGGCAAGTAGAGAGTTTCATTTGGTAAACCCACCTGTATTCTGCACGATGCAAAATTTAAGCATCTTTATCAAACACGATTTTGTGGGAGAAGAGGCATCTCAGCAAACAGGTAAATGCCCATACATTTTTAGGAATTTTCTGAATCAGCTTGGGAGAAAACCAATGACTGGGAGGTAGACTAGAGAAAATTCCAAAAGAATATGAGTTATGAAAATATTGGTCTGATTACAGATGCAGACCTGTAAAAGTTACAGGTCCCCAGTTAGGCATTAAAGTGCTTTTTATGAAGAGGAAAGGTAACTATTTGTACGGCTGATTATCCTAGAAAATATAGTGTTAAGTAACATAAGGGATGTGATAAAAGTACAGGAAAAAATAAATTATCTCAAATGGATAGATCACAATTTCTGCTCTAACTTTTTCACAGTGAGTGTGTTTTTTTACCTGTATATACAGATAAGTAGACTATCTGGACTTATAATGTGGTCTTGTAGATTACGCAAAATTATATTGGGACCTGTGCTGTTTAATGTCTTCATCAATGATGTAGACAGTGGCATCAAGTGGACCCTCAGTAAGTTTGAAGATGATGCCAAGCGGAGCGGTGTAGTTGACACACCTGAGGGATGGAATACCATTCAGAGGGACCTGGACAAACTCAAGAAGTGGGCCTATGTGAACCTCATGAGGTTCAACAAAACCAAGTACAATGTCTTGCACGTGGGTTGGGGCAACTCCCAGTATCCATACAGGCTGGGGGGTGAAGAGATTGAGAGGATCCATGCAGAGAAGGACTTGGGGCTACTGGTGGATGAAAAACTGGACATGAGCTGGCAATGAGCGCTCACAGACCAGAAAGCCAACCATATCCTGGGCTGCATCAAAAGAAGCGTGGCCAGCAGGTCGAGGGAGGTGGTTCTTGCCCCTCTACTCCACTCTGGTGAAACCCCACCTGGAGTACTGCGTTCAGCTCTGGAGTCCCGTGTTCAGCTCTGGAGTCCTCAGGTCAGGAAAGACATGAACCTATTGGACTGGGTCCAGAGGAGGGCCACAAAAATGGTCAGAGGGCTTCAACACCTCTCCTGTGAAGACAGGCTGAGACAGCTGGGGTTGTTCAGCCAGGAGGAGAGAAGGCTCTGGGGAGACCATATTATGGCCTTTCAATATGTAAAGGGGGCCTACTGGAAAGATGTGGACAAACTTTTTAGCAGGGACTGTTGCAATAGGCCAAGCAGTAATTAAACTAAAAGAGGGTAGATTCAGATAGATATAAGGAAGAAATTGTTTTCAGTGAGGCAGGTGATACACTGGAACAGGTTGCCCGGAGAGGTGGTAGGTGCCCCATCCCTGGAAACATTCAAGGTCAGGTTGGACAGAGTTCTGAGCAATCTGATGTAGTGGAAGATATCCCTGCTCATTGCAGCAGGGTTGGACTAGGTGACCTTTTATGCTCTATGAGTCCATTCTATGAGTCTATGATTTTATCATCGGATGGAAAGTAGGATCTTGTGCTTCAGGATTTTACACAGTTCTTGGTTATTATAATACACAGATGTCTGTTAAAATATTTTCCTGTGCTTTCTTTTATGTATCTGGCCACTGTTGACCTAAGTGAGATAGGCTGCAGTAATAATCCTCTGTAGCAATGCCACCAGGTCAAGAAAAAATTAAATATAAAGCTTAGGTAGAAGCTAATTAAACCCTTGTCTGTCTTTTCCCTCTGATTCATTAAGAACAGCATCACCATTCAGGCAAATATCAGTAGATTGGTTTGACTGAAATCAGTAGGACTTATGTTTAAAGTTAAGCACATATTTAAGTAGTTTCCTGAACTGTATCTTCAGTTCTATTTTTGGTTATTGTTTTTTTTAATCGTGGCAATATGATTTAAGAAAGCCAGCTGTGTATCAAAACCCCAATGTGTAAGCATCTTAAAAATCCAGCAAAACATCCCTACAAACAAGTGTATTTTTTTGCAGCTGTAGAAGAAATTGCAAAAAGATCGTTAATGTGATAACATTTCCAGGTCATTTCTCCTTACAGTGTTCTGCTGTCATCGTTTGGCAAGATTCAATGCCTTAATGATTTCTTCAAGTAATGCTCTTTTTCAACAAGGTTAGAGTCATCTAGTGAAAGAACTGAAATCATACTGTGCTTACAAGCTAAATAGTGCATAACAATATTTGTAGATTAGGTGACAATAAGGGTCTAATGAACACTTAGTGAGAAATGGATTGTAGATGATCTGCAAAGAGAGAGAGGCTCCTTATCTTCTGTTAATGTCACGTGGGAGTTCAAGGTGCCCAAATTTATTTGAGAATGTGCTCCTCACTGATGATCCCTAAACTAGTAGATAGATCTTAAATATATTATGCATTCAGTAACAAAGAGTAGTACTTCAAGAAAGGCTAGTCTGTTTGAGTTTGCATGTATTTTACAATGAGTTCATTTTATTTCTTTGTTTAAAGCACAGCAAATACTAGTCTCATGCCAATAGTTTGTCTGGTCTTTACAATTGTGCATGTAGTCATGTTAGAGAATTGGTGACAATGCTAGCATCCTCATCTGAGATTTGGGTCAATCAGTAATTAAAAAAGCACCATAAAGCAAGCAAAAACTTCCCCACTGAGACATCAGTTAACTTCACTTTCCCATTTCTCTTAATATCAGCTTTCAGGCTTGACTGCTTAAGAGAAATATTATCATGAAAAATATTCTAAGGTCAAATATGATACCATTTTACATAGATAGAAGACCATACTGTTAATAAACAAAAATAAAACCCCCAACAATTGTTTTGGAAAATAAGGAAAACACTGAAATATCAAGGCAAATTGGTCTGCCAAAGGTAAATAGTTTCTGAATGTGGCAATCGTTAAATACTTATGACCATGGCAACCTTTAAAGTACATACATTTTTCACTTCAGTGTTCAGCTGTCAGAACTTCAAACGACTTACATTTAAAGATCATCCATTCTCTTATGTGCAAAAAATAATTTGTAGATATTGTGTTGTTCAGAGTTTATTAATGAAGTCTTATTAAAAATTCTTTTTATGCTCTTTTTCATGACTTGAAATTCAAATTGTATTATCATCTACCACTTGACAGAATTCTGTGGCCACAGCAATAACCAAAGAGCTTGTCAAACATCAATATTACATGATACACTGCCATATTTGGCTGTCTGGTCACTGTGGTACTAGTGACCTCCTTCAGATATTTAATAGATTCATAACAATGAGATTCTGAGATTTATATAAATACAGCCACTTTAGCCAAAATGCATTGCAATTAAAAATATTTCCATCTTTCTGTAGTTAGTGGGAGGTGATAATCTGATGTAGTAAAACACACGGTATGACCACAGTCCAGCAGAGCCTGCATTTTGAAGAATGTTTCAGGTAAATGTTTTTTGGAAAATAATTTTCAGAAAGGAGATTCTATTGAAGAAAAAGAATAAACCCAAAAATCCATAATAATGCATTTAACTGAACCAATATATTATTAGTAAACTCTTGTAATGGAAAAGTTACTACTAAGATGACTTGTACCAAGAACTTTGAAATTGCCTTACCTGCTTACCGGACTGTCAGTTTGTGCATTCATGCTTGAGTAGTGGCCTCCAGCCCATATTTTAGTCAATGACATGTGACAGCAATAGGAAAAAAAAAATATTCCTGACAGCTGGAGAGATGTGCAGACGAGACACTAGAACGTAAGATCCAGGCTGTCTTTTCTTTTTACGGACAACTTCTGATGCTAATATTAAACAGAATTGATGAATATTTGGTGTATTATCTGATTATGACAACTAAACAAAAAATTAAACAGGATTAAAAGAACTGAAGGCGAAAGATTCATGCTTGAATCTCTCCAGCAAAATCTCCTATGTAATCTGGCAATTTTTACAGCTGTCGAGTGGGATTCAAAATGTGACAGGTAGCTCTTTTTAACGACAGGCACTCGAAACTGGCTTAAGGTTTCTTAATGACAACATAAATGGAACATGACTGAGCATCTTTATCTGCATGAATGAAAAATAAATAAATAAATACCCTTGCAACAACAGGTGAACTCATAAATGCTAAAATCTTTTCCACTCCTCTAATAAAATCAGACAAAAACATGTAGCCTGAATGGTACAATTTCTTGCTCTTTATTGTGAGCATGTCTACAGGAGCAGAAGATTTCAAGAAAAAAGGGGAAATTACTTGAAACAAGACATTTTTATAGCCTATATTGATTTTTTTGAAGTGTGTGTTGCGTTATCTGTTTTTTGAGTAGTAGCCTTTTAGGAGACAGAAAACCATCCAGGATACACTCTACATTTGCAACTATATTAGCATGAAAATTTTCATGTACAAGAGATACAAGAGCCATAAGGCACCAGTAAGTTCTGGATTGTATTTTTGTATGAAGACAATGCCTTTTCCGTTGGCTGCAGCCAATCCTTATTTCAAAAATTTGTGGGAACTGTGGACTGTCTCCCTTGTTTAAATGTCTGATTCTGCAGTGGTGCTCAGTCAATTACACAGGAGTTTGCTTTGCTGCTGCTGCTGTGCCTGAGCCTAGGAACAGCGATCCACACCAATATATATATATCCGTGTCTGTGTGTGTAGCCAGACTGTTTCTCTCATTCTTTCCTGCATGCCTGCTCTTTTATGGATAGGAGCACTCATTGGGAATAAGATTTCCTATTAGTCGACTACATTCAGAGGAGACAGACAGACCAGCTTCTTCTATTAGCTCCCCTGCTGTACCTGTCAAGGGACTGACTTTCTTAGAATTGCTGCTGACCTGATGAAATTGGGGGCCAGGGGTGGGAAGAAGGAAAGGACTGGGACTCATACACTCCTGCGTGTTCGAATCATGACAGCCTTTATCAAATAGCAGCATGTTTATTGTGTGGGCCAGGCAGATTTGAAAAGCATGAAGTTTACCTCAGCTGCTGTCTCGGAGTGATATGTGAAGCGTGCAACTGAAAGAGCCGAGCTGCTCTTGATATGAATGATTGAGTGATGCATATGTGAGGCAACGACTACAGCAGGTAGCTGAACCTGAGTTAATCAAAACAGGGTGTCTGTGGTCTGAGGTACATTAGCCGTGGAGAGGACAGGAGGGTGTGAGGGTGTAAGGAGTAGCTAACGTGCAGGTAACACCTTCTGAGTACATTGCCATTACTTGTGCGCTTGAATGCAGGCTATCAATAATGGTTGGAGACTGAGAGCATGCTTAGGTGAGTTAATTAACCAGGTAGATAGTGCATGCTCGATCCACAATAGAAGACTGATACCTGATAAGATTAAACGCAATATGATTTAGGAAACAACAAATGCGTATAAGAGAAAATGGGCTTACGTATGATACAGTTTAAACAGTATAAAAACATGAGTGATCACACATGTATACAGCATTTATTTTCAGTATATGAGTATTATTGCTGTGTGCAGGTATGTTGTCCCAAATATGGGTATGTTACCCGGTGTGCAAGACAATAACACTTAGACCAGGGGTATTTCTAAGTTTATTCCATTAACATGCAAAAATGGAGCACTCATCCAAAAATGGGAGCACATTTTAGTTTCAAAAATCTCCACATTTATGCTCTGATCATTACATATTCAAACAATTAATGCATATTCATTTTTATTCTCTTTAATGATTGGTCAAGATTCCTTTGCTTCCTGTGTAAATTAGTGTACAGACTCTGTCTTCTTCCATTGTTCTCTTTTGAGTAACAGGTATCATTTGGGTAGGTGGTCAATGAGTCAGTGGTGGCAATCTCCCCCCGCTGAAATTACTTTTTACCTACTTCTCCTCTAATCTTGGCAGTCCCAGGTAGTTTTCTCAGTTTGCTGACCAGGCCTATGGTTCATCACTCTCTTGGCAAGAATATCTTACTTATCAACAAAGCTACATTGTCTAGTAGTTAGTTCCTTAATAAAATCTTAGATAAATCACGTCTAGTTACTATTTCTCTATTTTAATACCAGGTAAATATTTAAATAGGTTTGGGGCTGCATAGAGGACTTTTAGTAGCAGCAGGTTGCCTTGGTTGCTTCAACTGTATTTTAAATTTCTGTTTTTCTTCTAGTTAATATCAATTTTACTACAATTTACAATACAAATTTACTACAACTACTGGGATCAGAAGCATATTCTACAGTAATCAAAAGTAGCTGGCTGATGAACATTCACACGCTGGCATGATAATAGCTCTGGAAGCAGCAACCAGTGTATTTTGGTATCACAGTTCTGAGCTACTTGTTTGGATGAAATGAGGGAATCTCGTTTGGTGTGGGGGTGACCCCTGATAAGGCAAAAATGTCTGCTGAAAGCAATGATACCCACGGGCAACTGTGGCACTCACAGTTATTTTGAGACAAAAAAGGACAAAATTAAGTGACTGAAAGGGAAATTTTCATGTCTATCTGCTTTATAGGATCAAACTGTAAAGGATCCAACATACACCAGATCCAGACACCTTTTCATCCATCAAAACAAGGGAAAAAAAAAGGAGATGGAAAGTGTTCTGGTTTGAAGAAACTACAATAATTTATTGTCATTTAGACTGTTATTCTATCACCCGATGACCCCTCCCCAACCGGGAAGGCAAATCAGGAAAAACCAAGGAAACCTGGGGGTTGAAATATAAACAGATTTAATAGAATAAGACTCAATAATTAACGTTAATAATACCTGTGTGTCTCAAATCAGGACAAAGGGTCAGAGTTTCTGAAAAGAAAGAAATAAATCATGCTGTCCTTCAAATTGTTAATCCTATATATAATTAAAAAACCTACTGAAAAACATTTAAAAAAACTAATAGATATGAGAAAAAAAAGACACTTTTGTATAAATTCAAGAAAAATATAGCTTTGCAGAATTCAAGAGGATTCTGTAGTGAGAAAAAAATGAGGTATCTAAAAAATGCATAGCTGGATAAATAGGTGTGAAATTTTAAATGCAGAGGAAATAGAGTGGTGTGATTTAAATAACTAAACCAAGAAAAGCAAAACAAACAAACAATCAAACAATAATAATTGTTCCTTAAAATTAACTAGCAGCATTGAAAGCTTCAGCAGTTTTTGATCTTTTACAGTTGTCTGTTCACCACAAAAATATGCTCTGTACTAGCTGTTGGTGTATCAGGTTAGATTTTTACCCTGCAGTACTAAGTAGAATACAGAGTAACTGCATGAACAAAGCTGAATTATTCTGGTATTTAGAAGGGTCATGTCTAAAACAGTTTTAGAGGCAGCCAGATATGTGCAGATGTATTTCTGAGATATTAAAATTGGAACTAGGTCCCTGGAGTGCCAGCAGTAGTTTGTAAAAGAGAAGAATCAAGACAGACCCTAGAAGATGTGCTGGGTATACTGTCTTTCTGCTTCTTTCAGCACAGATCCAAAATAAACTGTGGTTTTAATGTACACTAGATTTAGTCCTAACTGGCTACAAGGAGCTATTCTGGGCCATGGGTACTTTGGTCTGTTGGCAGTAATCATGTGATTGAAATGTAATGCTCTGTTTTCAAAGCCTTTACTACAATCAAAGGAGCTGGAACAACTTTACTCTGCTTTTTTTCAAAGACTTTGATAATAGGAGTTAATGTGATCTTTGTAAGTTTACCTTGGCAAGTTAAAAAACAAGAGATGGGCTTAGCTGTTTTTGCTAGACGTTCCTTCCAGTGACTCGCAATTCCTGTCATATAACTAGTTTGCCCTGTTAGTAACCTATGTAATAATAGAATACTCTAAACAATTTTTTATTGTTTAGATATTTCTTATTTTACACAGGAAATAAGAGAATTGAGGTCTCTGAGACTAGTTAGGGGAATTCATCCCCCTACATTGTATCCAGCAAGATGTTCTCATTTAGTGTTTTCTGAGAAACTGATTTATAATTCTACATTACTCCTATCAGTGAAATAATTCACAAAAGAACATGTTCTTTAACTTGACAACTTAAGAACTTCCCCATGAAACAGCTTAAAGAAGTTCTTCTTGTTTATAATGGAAGAAGAATGGAGTTACAGACGAGAAATGGTATGGGTACGATTAAGACTTGGAGCATGTTTTTTCTTCTGATTCTGCAACAGGTATCAGTGTATGAGTCTGGAGGTCACTTAACCTCCCTAAATCTCATTTTATCCAAGAGAGGAATGGAGTTTTCATTTCTCTGCCTGGCAGAAGCACTCCTAGTCATCAAAATAATTAGATACATGCAAAAATATATCAAGTATTATTAATTTGAATTACAATCTGTGAGATTTAGAACCAAAAGCACAGTCAGGTATAGCGGATGAGTCACTTGGCTGAGATTTTGAGAAGGGCTGTTTTAAACAGGGCAAAAGTAAAATGATACTCTGAACTAATATAATTAGTGAAATTGTCCCTGATTTCATATCAAGTTGAAACATTGCTCAGCTGAACTACATGTGAAAATTACTCTGGACAGTGGAAATAGTTCAGAAGGCTTACACAAGTTAAAAGATCAGGATACTGAAAGAACTGTTACCTCTATTACAATAAATCTGATTCAGAACCTCTCAGTCTGAGCCTAGGGACTTAATTATTAAATTCCGTCCTTAAAGAAATCTACAAATAGTTTCCCTGGGAAATAAAAAAATCTGTTATTTTATTGGATTTACAAAGCTCTTTCCCACCTATAGCACTAAATTCTGCTCTCTTTTGTGAGGTAAAACTCTTACTGGATTCTACAGCAAGCATATTTGTATTTAGAGTTAGAATTTCTGGCAGAAACTGTTTTCCAATTATTTAATTTTTCCAGAGTAATTAAAGACACAATCCTGTCATAGTTCCATGAGAAAATTCCTTGCTATCTTCAGTGAGAGTTCTAGTAAAAAAAAGAGTCCAAAACTAACTCTACAGTTAATTAAAAAAAAAATTGTGGTTCAGAGTTTTCTTTGGATTTGGCTTGGTACATTCATCTCTTTAAGTGGTTTAATTTTGATAGGATCTGCGTGGTGATGGGCACTCTGAGAGCACACAAGACACACCCTAAGGAACAACCTCAAAGACCTCAAACAGGAAAAATAAACAGAAAAGCTAATAAATACAGGGTATGTCTCCAAGCTAAATGGTGATCATCCACCTCCTGATAATATGAAATCAAAAGATAAATGGACCATTTCCAGGAACTGACACATATCGTAATAAGTTGTGAGTATTTACTTTGGAGCACTTCTGCAGAAATATATTTTCAAACTGTAGAGAACATAACAACCACGTGCACCAGCTCAGGAAGCAAGCTGACATATGTGACCCCATCAAAGGAAGTATGGAGATGCTTTCTGAAGAAACAGAGAGAGAGGTTGTCAAGGCTGTCACCATTCTCCATCCCTTGCCTCCTTCAGTAAAGTAAGATAAAACAGTATAAAGCAGAAAGAGACATAGGTTGCATTGTAAAGAACAGAAACAAAGTTAAACTGGGAGTAATGACAAAAAAAGTCAGTGCAGGGGGATTATAATAACCTTAAGTTCCAGATAAATGATCTTTCTTGTGCCCTTTTGACTGTCTAACATGTAAAAAAGCTGGTTTGGGGAACCGAGGTATTTGAACTGGGGTGAGAGGAAAATACGCTGTGTCTTTTGTTATCTGCAAATTTTTTGAGACATGAAATCCTTTAGAATCTTACATACTATGTACATCATACTCATTGGATCTTAGATGGACCTTTATAGTTATTGTACTTTGATGAAGCAAATATATCTCCCTGGGTGGCTCCTAATCCTGTGCACTCTGAAAGAAAGAGTGTTTTCCAACAGATAGGCACAAAAACAGAGCTTTTTCCCCATTTAGCTAGCAAACTACAATGTATTCCAAAAAATACATTGTATTGTATTCCAAAATACATTGTATTGTATTCCAAAAAATACAATGTTTATCCCATTTGAAACAGCAAAGCAATAAAAGACACTACACTCCAGTGAAATAAATACACACCTTGCAAGGTAAATGAGAGTAGTCTTGTCTTGTATCTAGAATACAAGATTACACGTCTCAAAATTGCTGTAAATTGGCACTGATTTGGCTATCTAAGCTTTGATATATACTCCTAGTCTAAGGACATGGAGAACATAACAAGAAAAGAGAATATTCACACCAGGTTTGAATGAAATACATTTACAGCACCATGGAAGTACAATTTTGTATTTTTCTTGATGTCTTTTAGTTTTCAAAATTTCCTGGTACAGAATGGTGAAAAGAAATAATATAAATCATCAGGAACCTTTTTTTTTTTAAAGTGACAAATTTATAAACAGCAATTTGGAGTTACTGAAGAATAATAATATTGAGTTTTACTCAGATCTGTTTTAGGCATGAATAGAAAAGAAAAAGGTTGATACTCCACAGAATAAGACAATACGAATATCAGGTTGTTGTTCTTGTGTTGGTTTCCCCCCCTGGCTTAGACTGTATAAATAATAATTCCATGTTAGGACAACAAAGGATTTGCTCTCAGTTCTCTGGGTACCAGGAAGAATGTTGTCTGCTGTGTTACATTTTTCAAAAAGTATCAGTTTTCTGCTAGAACCGACGGATTTTCAATTGACATTTTGACATCGTCAGAAAATACAGACTGTCCTCTCAAAAACTCTTCTAGAGTCCATTAGGAAACAATTATTAAAAGAAATGCAAGCCAGCAGAACTTGATTCTACTTTTTTTTTTTTTTTTAATATATTTATTTGTTTGAATTGGTTATAGACAGGTTTCCAGGAATTTGAACTGTGCCAAAGATGATTTGATATAAGGCAAACAACCTTGACAATAGCTTGTCACAGCCTAAAATGAAGTCCTCTGGTGACTGTGGTCAGATAAAACATGGTAGGTAAAAGGATTAAGAAGAAGTCCTTTTTGCAGTTCTCACCCTACGTGTTTCAAGTCATAGAGAAAACTTATTTTTTTTTTTAATAAATATGGAGTTTCAATAACACAACCTAGTTTTAGCTTTGTTGTTGAAAAAAATGCTGTTCTCATGCAATCCACTTGCCATTAGAAAATCACAGAAGTGACTATGCTGAAGAGTTGTTGGCAGGAATCCTCTGGTATTTTGGGTTTTATCTACAGGTAGTGATTCTTAAAACATTAATGAAAATATAAAATGGTAATGAGAAAGGCTTGCTCCCACTCATTACTACAAAATCAGAATTTTTGCAAAATGGAGGTACTTCTAGATATAACATAAATATATCCCAAAGGGCTCATAACTCTGTAAAAATGAAACAATTGTATGAGGAAGAAACGCAACATAAAAAAAAAAAAGTGATATAGATGTTGCCATTTCTGTATGAAGAGAAATAGGCCTGCTCTGTCATCTATGTTAGGTGGAAATAAAGTGGCTTAGTTTTCTGATGCTTGTAAATCCTTTTCTGAGATGCCAGGAACTCTCAAGAAACTGTATGAAGATCTAGGTACTTAAACTGGAATTGTGCTGAGGCTGTATGTTTCTGTTGGTAAAACTTTATGTGATTCTAGGTGTGAGTTGGACTATACCAAAAGCCTGGGCACGGTATTAGATACCGAGATGCTCAGAAAATCTAGGTTGTGTAGATACTTTAGCCTAACAATTTCAATGTAGTCATCCAGTACAAAGTGGCCTAAAATTATTAATATGAAAATACCTTTTTTCTTAATTTCAGTATTTTTTTGGATGTCCACTTCTTTGCTACAACCCATTATTAGCAAAAAACAGAGTAAATATGTTACTTTCATGATTTCCTTATAAAGAGGTCATATTTATTTGGGGTTGTTGTGGGGTAAATGACATCATGTGTACTAAATTCTGTATATGTGGAAAGTGATAGGTAAATGTGAAAAATTCTTCTTCCAACATTTTTTCCTAAATCACTTTCCATTTTCTTTTGTAGAAGTTCATTTTATACTACCTTTCAAATGACAAAGGACTTTAAAATGTTTGCATTTTGAAGGGTTCTTTTCTCCTCTGTTTTTATTTATTCTCAGAGCATCAAGTACTCTACAAAGCAACTGTGGTGAATGATGCTTATTTAGCTACAGTGAGTGATACCACAGACAACATTTAATTCACCTTTTACTTGAACTTTGCAAAAAATGAATTAGAGACCAACAGAGAAGCTTTTCAAAGGATTTTTAAAATCAATTAAAAAACCTTGTTTTGAAAGAAAATCTCATTTAGCTGCCATATGAGTGGCATTTACTTTTTTCACTCCACATTTTCCATAGCTTACTCTTAATGGTCTTCCATTTTTCCCCCTGCAGCTTCAGTAATCGTATTGGTTCAATGGCCCTCACTTGTCTGTAAAGCTGTTTAATCAGCGGGATAAAAATCAGTTATTCTTGACCTTTCCTTGAACCTTGCATCCTTTGTTGAACCCAGCTTCAGCCAGAAAATGATTATTTCAGAAAGTGCTAACATTGACAGTCCAGCTTTCCCAAAAATATGCAACGGAAACCTGAGAAATTAGATATTAAGAGGTTTATCTGGAATCCAAATCGTCTGCATCTATCAGGCCTAAATGCGTAAAAAGCCAGAAGAGTCACAGCACAGTCATATAACATTGCTAAAATAAAACTTTTCATTTGTCCTGCAGTGCATGCAATATTTGTATTTCTACACCACGTCCTGCTTTGATCAAGTGACATTTTATTGATATCGTTGTCATAAAGGGATATTTTAATTACAAAATTAAAAAAAAAAAGTGAAGTGGCCTAATTTTGTAAGAATTTCTGCTTGTCATAGTCCAGAATGATTCACAGAATCGAAATGATATTCAAAATAAAGTAGCTGTGTGCTTTTTTTTTCTTAGAAATCTAAATAAATAAATAGGAATTTCATGTGCTTTTCCCAGAAAGCCCATTAATATCTTGAGTTTCTTCTGTTCTGAGTTGCTAAATAAAACCATGTGGGAGACTGAGTATTTGTAATAGATGGTAAAAAATGGGGACAAATCAAAATGCATGTAAATGCATTACCTGTTTCCCTTTTTTCATTGTAATTTACAAAAAAAAGAGGAAATTTCTCAATTAATGGAGAAACCAATGGTGGTTTAGCGAAGAGCAGTGAAAAGTAATTCTACAAAGGAGATTATGAAAACTATAAGAACATTTTCCATCCCCTACCATGAAAAATTCTGGAAGCTGTGATTCTGGTTGTAGCTATAAAATAAAGTTTCAGATGCTAGAAGTAACACTCGATACATGTACTACTGCTTATGCACCTGCAGGACTCAACATAACGTTTTCTGAGTGAGGAAAGGAGGAGGTATACATTCTGATTTCCTGTGTTTTTGCTGTTTCCCCCCATCCTTTGTCAGTATGACAAATTGAGACAATATGAGACAATATTTAGATACACAGGCATCCTTTTTAAACTATTTACTATTTTCTAAATGTCCAAATTAGGTTAACCAGTGGCAAAATTTTTAGTTTTCTTTTCCCACTTCTGTCAATACCTATTGATTATTTAGAATCTGTGCTGCTCTTCATTCCAATTCCAGTGCTAAAATTCACTACTTTATAAGAATAATTCATTTTACAGTGATAGCTAGCTAAGTGATTTTTCATTATTTATTAACAACTATTTTTTTAAAATGAAATTTATATTCCTAAATACTTCCAAAGGTGTGCCAGTAAAAAAATATAGATCTAAGTTATTATAATGTTCCTTGGAAACATTTGTTCCTCTAGTTCAGTACTGATTGAAAATATGTATCTGAAGCTCCGTAAGAGAATCTTAATAGTTCTCTTGGGAGATTACACTCAGTGAAACATGGTGGGGCATGCATTTTTACATTAATTTTTATACACATATATTGCACAGAGATGCCAGCATTATTACATTAAGATGTGAAGAATAAGAATATAGAAAAGTACAATTCATTGTTAAGTACTTGCTAAAGTGGGCTAAATTATCTTCAAGTAACTGGCTGTCAGTAATGCAGTATGATTTAATGTGATTCCTTCAGAACTATTCTTTTCTATGTGACAGAAGTTTCCAACGAAGGTCAATGATATCTCTAAGAGATTATGACAGCTGAATTATGGATTCAAACAGCTCTGCCTTTTACATGACCACAGAAAATGAAATAGCTTTTGATTTATAGCCATTTTATTCTAAAATACCTATCTCCATTACAGTTCATCTAAAATTAGGCAATCCAGGTGTATATATGCTCCACATTTTCCTTTGATTCATCCAGCGAACTATATATTTTAAATTAAATGGCAGCACTGCTTAAAGGAAATATAAGATGGAGCTAGTATTACAGAACTAGCAGGAAGGCTCATAATAGGCATTACTAATAAACAAAGCATGGACTGCAAGACGAGGTTTGAGATGCAGGATGCTGGCTTTTCATTTGCATGTGAAAATCTATCAAATGCCTTCTAATGCAATGTTTAGCTTGAATTCAAGGTCTCGTTTAGTTGGTAGTTGTTTAGAATAGATGCAGCTGGTTGTGTACACATTACTTGATAGCAAGACATCACTGCTGTAAAAACTCAGCTGTGAAAGTTGGGTCTGGAAAGACCCCTCTTTTTTTTCTTTTTTTCTTTTGGGTTTTTTTTTTTTTTTTTTTTNTTTGTTTTGTTTTTCATTTTACTAGCCCACTCGGATTAAAAAATCTTCCTATGTCTGGCTATTATCCGGAGATTGCTAGATGTGATCCTGCTGTGGTTTGTCTTTTCAAAATGTTAGGACCTTGTGTCTTTCTATGTGTTTGTTTAACATAGTTAGACATTTTTAGCTAGCAAATACAGCAGGCTAAACTTTCTTTTGCACCATTGTCCTTGTTCTAGGATTCAGTGATTAGAAACAGCTGACTGTATGCCCTAGCATTGTAAAGTACACATGGCCTACCCACGGAAAGCAGAAAATGAAAATAAATATATGCTTGTCCAAAGGGATTTTATTTCTTCCTAAATAGGAAAGCAGAAGGATGATGTAGATAGACTGGACCATCCCCACTGGAACCTTACAAACCTCTCCAAAATCTTTTTCCTTCTGTCTCAAAAGTAACATGCAGTGGCAGTAGGATGCAACCATGGTAGCTTTGTACCTTGTACAAATTTGTCACAACACGTAAAAATCTAGAATTTTTTCTTGTTTTTTAACTTACTAATTTTTAAATTAGTTTTAACTCATATTAACACTTAAGGGCGTTACAACGTTCTTGTGCTTTTGAAAGCTTGTGCAGCAACTATCAGTGGGAATTAGTCTGCCTATTCCAAAAGTAGCATGGATGGGCAACTAACAGTGAGTGAAAAGGGCCACAAAGAAGACAGTTGTACAGTTTAGAAAGCAGTCATCGTTTCACGTCTTTGCCTGTATTTAACAACTAAGTATTCTTGTCTTGTTAGTATCATCCTCATAATGAAAAGGTTTTTTTAAAAAAAAAAATTATTTTTTTTTGCCTCTTAAACTTTCATAGTATTATGTGCATGTACATGTACATACATGTAGATGGACTAAAATTTTTTTGCTGAGATCCTTACTACCTAATAAGCTTTAGAGGTGCCAGTGAGAGAGGGAGAGTTAGCTCTTGACCTTCTACTTGCATTTTCTCCCTCTTCAGCACACCCCCCACCCCCCACCCCCTCCAAAGTCCAGCTCTGTGCAAGACTTTTCGCATTCATGGAAGTCTGAGATTTTTTTCTTACTCGAGTAACTTATTTTATAAAAAGGTCAGCAGTTGTTGTCTTTCCAATATCTTCAAGATGTAGGTTGGAGGTTTGGTGGTAATGCTGAGTCTGAAATTCTTATACTTCCACAAGAGAAACAAATGTGTATGTGGGCTTTTGTTAGTGGAAAACATTCTCTTTAGGCAGCTTAATGTTAAAAATGTTGTAGTGATCCTAACTGGAGGACTATTGTACATCCAGGTGTTAGTGATCCACCTGAGCAGATGCAGGTCCACTGTGCCGTGCTGTACTGCACACATTAATTGTCCTTCAGGACTGCACTACGCTGCACATCTCTCTTGATGTGGGATAAGCTTGGTTGGCTAATCATAATGGAAGACTCTGTAGGCAGCAGCCACTTGGCACGTGATGGTGATGCCAGTGGCACGTCTTTATCATGAAGTGAAGCAAAGTATTTTCATACAAGCATTCTTTTGCTCAATAGTAGAACAGATTAATAGAGTTGCTTTCTTCTAAGAAAATTCTGTAAAAACTCAACCACAATGGCAGCAAATCTCACCATGGATAGTAAATCTGCTCAACATGCTGTGTCCTTACCAGAGGTCCATCCAATGCTGTACCATCTTAGGGTTCCCAATGTCAGAAGAGATGTAAAATTTTATAACATGCAATCAGTTTTTCTTGGAGATTAATAAAATCTTTCTTGAGAGTGCCTTTCTTGCTGGGATTCAGATAGACTGAGAACCTGCTGGTGCAAAACAAAAGTCCTCCTAGAAAGTGGATTTTGTCTGTATCTCTTTCTTCCTTAAAAAGTAAAAGGTATGTCAAGTGAATTTCCATTGAAAAGTACTGAAGAAAAGCAGCTATCTGAAAAAGTAGCAAAGAGAGGAAGAAAGGTTTTTATTAAAAATTAATACAAATTTGGGATTTTTAAAGGTTCTCTCCTACTTATTTCTCATCCTTTATTATATATTGGGGTACTTTGTTGACCAAAATTTTCTGAATCTCTGGCCATAAAACTTCCTCAGGTTCCAATGTGTTCTGTTTTGTCGTTGTTGCAAGGTAACATTTTGCAATTTAATATCAGCCATGGGCATCAGATATTCCCAAATTCTCAAGAGAGAACATGAAATAGATGCAGCTGGAAGAAAACATAGGTGTTAGACATTGTTTCCATAGGGAAAAGTATTTTGATATACAGCTGAAAGATACAATAGCATAAAACATTACCCAGCATGTCTGTAAAGTTGTAATGCTAGCACATCACTGTTGTATTTTCTCTACAGAATAGCACGTTCTGTTATAGCTCTGTTAATGACTTACTGCCCAGCTCTTCAGTAGATAAGGAGGTTTAGTGGATAATTGATCAATTTACTATGTTGATATGAAAAAAACCCACCAAAACTAACCCCTTCCTGATTTCCCTGTTAAAATTAACGCATGTAGGAAAGATGTGGGGGTGAGATTGCTAATTTTGTAATTAGCAGGCTGGTAAAATATTTCAGTGTTAACTACGTCAGGAGGCTGAGACCTAGTTTACAATAACGAAAAAAAGTAAAATACATTTATAATGACACAATCTAAAGGTATGTATAAACATAATACTGATATTTTATTTAAACAGTAAGCATAATTTTAAAATTGTATTGGGAAAAATGAGTGATTTGGTCATGTAAGGAGAAATTCCTAAGACTGGCTGTACATTTCAAACAGAGAAAAAGTACACCTAACTGAAGTCTAGATTGCTTTCTCATTTCAAGGGCTTCAGGATTATGTTTATATTTTGGATCTGATTTTTCTGACAGTTTATTTTGCCTTTCAACAGTAGAGATGCAGTGATAGTGTCTGAAATTGAACTGATTTAAAAGTGACTACCTACCTGATTTGTGTATTGTCTATATGAGGAATAAAAAAAATAAGTTGAGTTATGAGCATAAATTGCAGTTTTATTCCGATGTAGTCTAAATGCTGCTGTAATCTTAGGCTCCTTTTGGATAATTGGGTCAAAGACAGAGCTAGAAATTTTCAAGTTGCAATTCCAATTTTTTTTGTCATCTGGTAGGGATAGAGAGAGCCACTGATATCCTGGCAAAGCAGTTTATTACAGACGATGAGATAGCCTGTCTGACCTTACATACTGCACAGGGCTGAGAATAAATATGTTTTCCATCTGAGGTCTAGCAATTAGCTCATTCTCTGCCTCGTTTGCTTTCCTGCACAAATCTTAACAACTACTATTAACTGATACATTTCTTGTCTTTTCCTAACCTTAAGAAACTTCATAACATCGACCTTCATTAGTGCACAATTTTGTTCAAGCAACAAAAGATAGGGATCATTAAACTACTTTTTCTCATTTATTATTTTGAATTAAAAAAAACAGTGCAACCTGATACACATATCTATAGATTTGTGTAGTTTTTATGCAGGAGCTTTCAGGATACATTAGCAAATACTTGACAATGTTTTACAGGAAATAAATGTTAAATATATTCTGCTGGTTACCTATATTTTTCCAAGAGCTTAGACAAACTCTATACAGGAGATGCAAGTCTTAGTTAAAGCAGTGTAGGTTAACTAGTTATATTTGCAGGATTTCAGTCCGTAATTTAAAAACCTTTAGTCATTGGTGTTAAAGGGAAATTAAAACCTGTATCTAAGAAGTGAGCAAAAGGAAGTGAGCAGAAGAGGGTCCTACTCACTGTAAGGTATGTGGAAGGTTTATGGCAGTTAAAACCCTAAGGAAAAATGTGAGTGAAGACTTCTCAGATCTCTGGTTTTCCCTTTAGGAGAAATCAGTAAAGCACTATCCGTGTTCTGGTTTTCTGAAAAAACAGAGAAAGAAGGACTGTTTTGGTTTTGTGGTGTGACCTTTGCAATTGTTCCTTGTCTCTACACCTTCCAACTTGTCTGTCCCTGTCCCTTGATCTTTCACTTCCTTCTCTCTGGACTAAACCTCCTTCATTTGAGTACTTCTGCTCCAGAATGGGCCAGTCCAAAGGTCATGGGCTACGCCCATGGGTTTTCTTGACTAACTGTGGAGATATGCTCCTGGACAAGGGGTGACACTGCCCTTCCTACTGCTATTTTTGTGTCTGGATGTGAAAATCTCATGTTACTATATAAGGGTAGTTCTTGCTTCTGCTGACATTTCATTACCAAATTCTGAGCTAGAGACAGCCATACTATTCTGGTTTCACTTACACTAAAGGATGGGATGTCAGAGATGGAAAGGCATGGTTTTTTGTTGATGTCCACAATAGCATACGGTGAACATCTTTGTACTGTTTACTGGTCATCTTCATTTCTTCCCTTAAGCTAAGATCTAAGATCTTTTCAGTTCTTTTGGTACTTCTGTGAGCTGCTTGACAACTGACTAAATGATAGGTTTTGTCCCAGTTCCATTCTGCACATTGTTATTAGTCTTTCAGGCCATTTATTTCTCTCACATAACATTATAAGAAGCAGAAAATCTCATTTCTTCTGAAAATGCTTTTCTTACAAGTTTTCTTGAGCAACTAAATAGTTAACCTTTACAGATACATTCATAGGAGTATTGTCTTTATTTCATTCAGCTCTATGTTCAATGCCTATAAATTTCTTATCAGTGTTCTTCCAGGGTCTCTTCAAATTCAGACAGACATCTCTTTATGGCACTAGATGTACATCCTGATTTGATTTTTTCTTTTTTTTTTTTTTTTNTTTTCCAAAGACCCAACCACTAGCAAGTTAAATAGGTTTGTATTAAGTGAATCAGTTTCAAACCAATATTTGAGGGCTTATCCATACCTTCTTCACTTTGTCTGTACTGTTCATCATCTCCACACCAGAAGTTGAGAGCTTGATACTTTTCAAAAGAGGTATTGACCAAAGGAATTAGAGGTAAAGAAGGTATTGTTTCCAAAACAGTTAGTACAGCAGACTGATGGAAAGTGCTGAGACTGCATATTAGCTTCACCAGATCAATTTATTCTCTGTTTGTTTATATGCTCTTCCTTGATTTGAGCGGTCAAAAAGTCTTTCCTCATGTTTTCAGATCTGGGAAGTCATAAAAGCTGATTCATACATCCTTAATCCTTTATTTGCTGGACAAAATGAAATAGGCTTACCCTGAGATCATGAATTGTTAGTAATTTTTCCTGTAGTTGTTAATAGTGAGTCTTTGTTTACAGTTGAGTTATTTACAGGTGATAGTACCTTATGTCAGATAGGATGAGGATCTAAGGTCTTGTGATCACTTGTCACCTATTTTCATGGTGCTGCACAAAGACATAATGCAAAAATAATGTATAGAGAATAGCAATGCATCATATGTGGTACATCACATGGTAATAAAACTAACACTATCCTCTAAAACAAACTTCCCTAAGGCATTTTTTTAAAACTGACTCCGGTAACTACATGTGAAAACCATCAGTCTCTATTCTTGTACATACCAATATTTTGTTTTCCTCTGTAATAAAATACTGACAAGCAATTTGGGCCTCACTCAGTGATCTGCTATGTCCCATATGATGATGAATAGGAAGGGGAGAGACAGATCCATTAAAAATGAGTAAAACTTTCACTCCTGTTACAAAGAATTAAATATTTCTAAAAATTTGAGAAAATTTTGGCAATTATTTTATTTTGAAAAGTCAGTAGGGCAATATAGCTGTTGCTGAGAGCAGGAAGTGAAACTCTCAAGAATGTACAATGAGAATACTTAGTTTAAAATACAACAGTACTCAAAAGACTTAAAAAGTGGACTTACAAAGGAATAACTGCTGTGACACTCTTGCCTGCAGATTTGTTTCAGGTGACGGTAGTCAATCTGGAAAGAATAGTTTCGTTTCCAGACCTCAGAGTGATTTTTCAACTGGTTAAAAAGAAATAGAGCAAACAAGAAACATGTCCAAAACTTTTTGTCTCTAAACCAGACAGATGGTGGCTATACTAAATATACAGGTTCATAAGTCTGTTTTTACCAAGTTACTGGCAGGGTCAGCGGTAAGAAAGGGTCAGATCTGGTACCACTGAATTCACTATGGCCAGGATTTTGCCCCAGGTATGGTCTACTCTAACAAATATTTTAGAAAGCTTCAAGCATAAAATCAGGACATGATTGTTGAATTTGTTAGTCTGTTGTTTTTCTAGCAGGTTCCATACACCATAGAGAGAGTGGTCTAACCGTTACATTTCAAAGGACTGTGATATTACAATACACAAAGAGTCTCATCTCAAAGATATCAAAGCAAATAACTTTAAAAGAGTGGAACTGCTGTGAAATCAGTCTTAAATCAGGATGGAATATTCAGTTCTAGCAGATTTTGTGTGTTTGTACTCTGGATATTGCTAGATTTCTCTTTCTATACAAAATTCAACAGCTCTGGTTCCATAGTTGCAGCTTTTAATGGAAGAACAAGGGGGCAGTGCAATTAAAAAGAACATTTAAAATTAAATACATAAAGCACGTGATTTCTAGAATGATTTTTAATTTCTTGTTTTTAATTACATTGAATTGGTGCTTATATTAGTCTGTAGAATTCATTAGCACATGAACTGATGACATTCAAAACCTGATAACCTGACAAAAAGGTAAAAGGTATTTCCTATATGTTTATGTTTGTGTTATACGAATATCCGGAGTTATACTATAATAATACTACAGCATAGTTACACTGTAATAATAATTGAATTATGATTCAACTCTCTACACACTGCAGGCAAAGAGGAATCTAGTATAGAGGACTTGTTTGTGTCTGCATATAGAAGAGTTCTTGCAACTTCTGATGCAACTGTTTAAAGAGAAGATACTGGTCTGTCTAGCCAATCGATTGCAGGGCTTTTTCTAAGTTCTTGTAATACATGGTACATGAACTCTGCTTTCTTTCAGTGTCTTCGTTTTGATTCTTTTTCCTCGTTGTTTTAGTTTAAAAACAAGTCACTTTAATGTAATGGGAAACCTGTTGCTTTCTGTGTATTAAAACAGTTCCGTTATACTTGAAAGGAAAATAATTCAGTTAATTTCTTCACTGTTTCCATTTTATATTCTGAAGTGCATCTACATTAGAGTTATGCTGGAGTAAAATGTAAAAACAACTTGACCAAAAGTAAACTATTCAACTGAGAAAGCAAAACAATTTTGCTAGTACAGTTTGTTGCATGTCAAAGATCAATTTAGACTATTACCTGCAGCTAGAGTAATCTGTACTGAACTCCAAACCAAGTTGCCCGAGGGAAGGTGCTGTAGAGACACACCCTGCATTAATTCAAACATTTTGTAGAAATTGTAAAACTAAGTGACAAATTTTGAGATAGATTCATTAATGAGTTCATATATAGGAAGATGGAAATAAAACCATGAAGAAATAAGATCTGAAGCATGAAGCAGAGTTAGAAGAGTTTTCCTTCCAGTCTCTGACATTTGGAAAGACCTGGAACATCTGGCTATTTATTGAAATATTTGGGAAAACCAGCTGTTTTATAGCAGGAAGAACAAATCACTTTGAGGACATTTTGCTTTCAAAAGGTATTCAGACAAGTTAAAAACCATATTCCCTGAGGACCTATGTTAATCAGAAAAAAAATAGTTGCAAATTTCATGGCCTGGTCATGGTAATAATGATAGATTTCATGGGTTAACACATTAAAAGAAAAAACATATTAAAGATGCAATTATCTATGTTGCTTAAGCAAATTATTATCAAAGATTATACATGTCTTCTCAAGGATAAAAATGAATACAAATTAACATGTCTTCCAGCTTGTGTTTTATTAATTCTTCACATCACCACGATGTCAAGTAAAATTCTCACCCAATTGCACTTGACTGCATACAGTACAGCAGATTCTCAATTGGTGTACACCTATTGACTTTAGGGAAATGATGCTGATTCGTCTCAGCAAAAGATATTTTCTGGGTTGTTTATATTATGAATCTAGGCTTCATTTAATTTTGCAGAGATTTTAAAATCAAAATGAAACAAATGTTAACCCAATTATTTATTTTTGCACTTGCTTCTTTAGTTGTTTGTCATTAGGATGAAGGCACCTGATTCTCAAATACCTGTCCATATCTCTTGAGTTAGAAAGTAATTGCATTTTTCTGAAATACAAGAAAGGTCACTGAAATAATTTGCTTTATCAACATAGTTTTACATCTATTCAGAGCACTTTGTTTAACTTCCATTTCATGCTTAGCAAGTCTGCAGTCTGAAATGATTTTATGTTAAAATGTTTGCTTTCCAAGTCACTCTATCATGATAATTAAAATAATAGTGTGATCGTAAACGACAGCGTAAATTGAGGAGAATGAGTTAGCAATGATAGTTTATAATCTTCCAATAAGATTGTTTTCTTAATCTTGTCCACAGAGATGTAGCTGGAAAATGGAGATGGTAGCTAATTAACGTCCAAACACCATGAAGTTTTAGAAATGTCTGTTGAAACTACTTGTTTTATGCAGCAAAAAGTAACTCTAGTTCTTTCTGAGTGCTACTGGCAACCATGAAGACAGAAATCACAAATGCTTGGCTCACTTACAATTGTGCCATTTCTGCTGCTGGAAACAAAGCATAGTGTGAGAATCTGTGGTCAGGAAATAGAGGTCGATTGCTTTGCCTCACATCTGCATGCCTAACTGAGGATCTTCAGGCATACCGTTATTATGCATACTGGCAGGAGGAAGAAGGTTCCTAACAGGGCTATTGGAGAGCTGCTTAATTGTAATGAAGAGCTACAGGGGTGAAGTTACTGCTTTTGAAAGTGTATGAAGGTGACGAAATAACCAACGCAACCTCAAATGCTTTTTCAGTCTTCTGGTTTTGAAAGTGTGCTAAGGTCTGTCTGGCCTACATTTCTGTTTTCTTTCAAACTGTTTTTTGCCAAAGGCAGTGAATGTCTGTGTACAGTTTCCTGGAAAACATACCTGTAGCACACAACTTCCTATCACTTGTGCATTTGTGCTTATCCTTCCAAAGTTTGCAGACAGCTTCCCTCTATAAAATGGAAGGTCAGACAAATTAGAGCTACTGGTGATACTGCTGGTTATAAATGTTCTCTTCCACACTGCCTTTGCTTTTAAAGCTTGTGTTATTCCACACAGCAACTGGATGAAATTCATCGTCCCTTCAGAGACTGATTCTTTTTCAGGATGTCTTCTCTCTTCAGAAAGAATGGTCTCTTTTCTGTATAAGTCAGGAGACTAGTATGCATGTATCGCTTCTCACTTCTTATGTGTGGTCATGAACTTTTCAATGACTCTTTTGTGACCTTTATCCTGTGGTGGTGTTTTCTCCTTTTCACATGCAGCTATCCTTACTCTGTTTTCACAATCAATGAGGAAGTCAAATAGAAAAAATTGTCCTCAGTTCCCCAAGCAAATGAAAATGCCATCTCTGTAGCGAGTTCTTGATCCAGCAGGAAGTAAAACTCACCGGTTGTGACTGAAAATCTTGAAAGATTCAGAGTTTCAGTCCAGGTGCTTTCCTAGGACTTTTTTTTGCTAATGTCTTCAGCATCATTCTTTTCTCACCACAGAACAGTTTTATTCCAGTTTAACATCATTGACCTGCTTAAATTATTCCTTATTTACAAAGATGCAAGGTAGGAATCAGGCTTGCATGGTGCCTATAGGTGCTGAAAACCATAATAATTTTTTTTCTTGTTAGTTTTATAACGTTTTTTAGCATGAAGCAGAAATGCTGCAAAAAGCGCTTCTATTTCTGAACCTGAGTGGCAAAGACAGCTCAGATGTCTTTGGAAATGAAAGAGAAAGTACTTTCAAAAGCACATTAGAATGTTTCAACTGCAAAGGAAAAATAAAATTCTCAGTAAGGATTTGCTGTTACTGTTTTTTCTTAACAGATTTACTTCTTCAATTCTTGACCTTTTAATTCAGCCTCAAGCCTGCAAGGGATCCACCATTTAAATTCTTAATTTTGTCTTAAATATACAAGCGTTGTGCTCAGTTGTGTGACCTTCAAAATATTTTCATGTTGCAAAAGATGCAATATTTTCTATCAAGAAGATTAAAATATTGCTATCGTATTGTTTCAGGATTTTTTTTTCTCCTTTACCGTTAGCTATGTTTTAATTTCCTAATTTGATTCATTGATGAGACTACAAGTAGACAGAGCAATGTCAGTTATCCTATGGATCCTTCTGTTACTGCTTCTGGCTCTGCCTTGACAAGGAGGGAAAGAAAAAAGCATGAAGAGAAAGTTAAACACATCTTGTGCTAATGTAATGATGAACAACAGTGATATAGCCCCACTGCGGCACTTCTGGCAAGGGACAACAACAGTAAGTAATGAAACAGAGAGTGACATGAACAAGCAAGAGTGAAAAGAAAGGAGCATGTAAAGAAGATAAGGGGAACGATCCCATAAATTCAAAATTAAGTTCCTTCTTCCATTTCCATAAAGTGAAACCCCCATGGTGAATACCTGGCAGAGCATTAGATTTTGCTATTCTCTTTTATTAAAAACTCTAAGGAGAGAGACATTTACTCATTTACGTTTTGGGGATTGACTCCAAGCCCTTGCATTTATTCATTTATATATTTTCCAAATCAGATCTTTCACGATAGTCTTTAACAGGTAGCATTAGCTGCAGCAGGGAATCCTGGCTGTGCAGTTTATTTTCTTTTTACAGCATTAATAATCAGTGCATTTAAGAACAGGACAGCCCCTTGTAATTTCTGTAGTCCTCAGGATTCTGCTGCTGTTAATAGTAAATCAACAGAAAGGCTGCTTGCATTTGCTGAAAGGAAAAAAAAAAACCAAACTGATAGCTCCTTCCTGCTCTGCAGCCTCATATTTGTTTAGAATTTGCTCAACTATTACTTTCAACAGGAACTTGAATATCAGAACTATTTATATAGGGATTTTCAGTGATCCGTTGAAAAGATATGAATCCTGAAGTTCACCATTTGCTTTATTTGCAGAGCTGCTTCAGTCCAAATCATTTCACAGAGATGTCTTTTCCTCCCTGCCCCCCTGCCCCAGTTCCTCTGTGAGATATAATATATGCTTGCAGAGGTAAACATTTCACATTCTATCATCGAAGCTCTCTTCTTTCATATTAGTATAGGAGACACATGGTAGGGTCTTGTTAAGATGATTATCTGGAATCTACAGAATTTGCTTCTGGGTGTGAGATAAACTAACAAAAGGGGAATTTTGCAGAATGTAGTTGCACAACTCTTCATATCTCATCTGAGAGACATACAACACAGAAACGATAATCCTTTGAAGATAGATCAATTTCCTCTCTCCCGTGTGAAGGGCCCCTCAGCTGTAGAAGCAATGATGCTTCCCAGCATAAAAAGCTTTGTGTTAATGGTGGGGAATACAAGAATTTGGGATAGAGCAGGATAAAGCTAAAAGAATGACTGTTGGTTGGGGGTTTTTTCTTTCTTTTTTTTTTTTTCCTTTTTTTTTTACCCCTTATTGGACCAGGGGCTGAGGTGGGAGCAAGTGGAAGGGCAGGAAGGATTATTCTGTCTATCTGATTTCTGTTTTGCCTGGAACCACCATTTGGGCTGTATCTTCAACTCTGTATTCAAACATTTTACCATCTGCTCATTCTATGTGTATTTAACTAATTGCTTGCTCTAATGATTGAGAAAGCAATATTCTCAGATTCCTTTTGGTTTGTGTCTTATATGACCAATGGGGTTCCCAGAAGTAACTGATTGGGTTGTCATGTATGTAGAACAATTGCAAAAATGCCACTACTACTAACCTGTGTCTTTATGGAGTCCTGATGTTAGCAAAATATCCATCATTTGTTTAGGGCTGTGTTAAAAAGTATTTGGGAAGAGTCTTAAAGTGAACCTCTCTGGATATTACTTTCCACTGTTAGCTTCTTATTTAAGAACATTTATTTTGGACATTTTCAGCTGTGTGATTATTCAAATGAACTCATGTCTTAGGGTGCCTTGCCTAGTACTTGCGTCTGCAGAATCACATTTCTTGAAATGCTCCAAACTTCCTATTTTTTTGCTCTTGTGAGGTTGCTTTCATTATCCATCAATAAAGTGTGGGAAATAGTGTTTCTCTGCCTTCTACAAGCAAGTTAAAAAGAAAACTCTTAGTAATGAAAAAAATGCCTGATTATAGTGTTAGTAAAGCAGATATTTATATTTTTCCATACACATCTTCTTTTCACTAGTTTATCTGTATCTAAAATGCATGCATGGAAAAGTTGTGATTGTGCCTCAGTAGTTATGAAAATCAGAATAATTTTGGATCCTATTTCTCTCATGAAGTGTAGAATCTGTGGTTCTGTATATGAATGTCACTGTTGGTGCTGGCCTGTTGTCATGAAAATTTGCAAATGGCCATGCCAGCTGACAAGACAGGGTAGGATGCAAAATATAGAATTACAAGAGTAAACAGTTATTCATGCACATGAGGTGTCCCATTCATATTGGGGCACCTTGAGCGTAGTTTTAAGCAGGGTTCTTATACCCTTCAAATGTCCAGGTACGAAATGATTTGACTAACCATTAACACCTGCATTACTGATTACTAACCATATTAGAACTCTGCAAAGCAACTACATTTTTGCAGCATTCTTGCAGCTTCTCTATTGATCCAGATGTCCCTGGGATCACTCTTGCTGTAGTGAGTTATCTATGATGCCATACCACACTGGTAGGGTTACAAAGGCATGTTAGGGGGGCTAGGATACTGGTGTTCTCTCAATTGTCCAGGGGCATCCTTTGTTCTTCATAAACAGCTCTAAGCTTCCAAGAAGCAAAGTCCTTATTTCCAGGGCCAGGCAGTCTTTTAGTTTGTTTTACTTAAGCACGAACAATAAAGTTTCCAGTAAAATTCCACTAACCCATTACATTACAGCATATAATGTGAACATATATATAAACATAACAAAGTTCATACATATTCATGCTATAAAGAGTGATTGATGCAATAGTTAGGGAAGGGAACTTTCCTAACACTGTAGAAGATGCAGCTTTAACAAAAAAGCAGAAAGGTAGCTGGGAGACTGACATCTTTGTGCTTGAGATTCTCCTTCACTTGTCACAGCCTATTTTTGAACCTTCCTAAAAAACCCCACCTCTTAAAGTCTACATTCCTCATTTATGTTTGGCTTTGCAACAAAATTAGAGTGATTTACATCGATATTTACTATATGTGATTGCAGAATTCAAGTACTAATGTGAGGGATAGATCTTATAGAAGACATATCATGAGGTGATTTACGCAAGCAAAACCAGAAAATCTGTTAGAATACAGGCTAAAGCTTGCATCATCTGACACCAAAGGCTTGTTTTTTACTACAGTTTCAAGTCTCTTGAAAAACAGGAAAACAAGGAAGGAAGAGGGTTGTAAGAAAAAATAAAGATGGCAAGAAGCTTAATCATATGAATAAAAGTCGGAGTCTAAAAAGAGAACAAATAATTTCTATAAGAAAATATTAATAGATCTTAATAGAAGAGGTTTTCTTTCATTTTGCTATCCCTCACTGATTTTCTTCACTAAGATTTTCAACTGTCTCCATTGTCTAATGCATACTTTCATCACCTTTCGATTTTAATATCCTTTAAAGCTGTTTCCATTATCATCTTTTCTTAAAACTTGTTTCATACCCTTTTGATCTACTAATTGGTGTTTTACCTTCTGATGTCTTTTGTGTTTCTTCTTTATACCACCTGACTATTTTCTCCTAATAGGCACCTTTTTTTCTCTCATTCTCATTCCTCCTTTCACCTTTGAATTTATATTGTATCTCCATTTCTTTTCTTTTGTTGAGTTTTGTTATTGTTTTTTACTTCTTTTCCTTTTTCCTTCTCTTCCTTCCCTGAAAATGACTCATGACCACAAATGCTTCCACTAATTTCTTTTTCTTTCTAGTGTGTATTTTTTAACCCTCTCTTCCTTTTCCTTTTTCTCCTTTTTTTTTTTCTTCT
>RSEF01000031.1:46790988-46811908 GCA_003993805.1 Himantopus leucocephalus | reverse complement strand
TCTTCAAGGTTCCTTCCAACCTAAACCATTCTATGATTCTATAAAATTTACTGACTGAGCACCAAATATAAAAAGAGAAATCTTATGACTAAATCTTAAGTATTTTAAATCACATAGGGCTTTTTAACAATAATATGTGACATACACACCTAAACCATATACAAATCACTTGCTAAATAAGCTGTGATATACTCTGGGTATCTGTGAATGTAACAACGCCGTTTAAATACTGTACTGAATGCAAGAACCTTATGTAGAAAAAAAGATGCCCTTGTTGCACAGTAGATCTGGGGATTGTTTTTTTGTGTTTTGTAGATGCGGTTTGTAATCATAATAACAAATCTTTCAGTTTATAATGAACTATTGAAACAGAAGACATCATTTTCAGACTAAGAAACTGCATCAGATATTAGAAAAGGACTAGCTGTAAATGACTGTAGCTCACAGCTAGCCATTGTTTGCTCAGCATCCAAGATTTTATGGAGACTTTGGTGTAAGAAACACCTGAGATTTAATACATACAGCTTTAAATAATTTCTGAAGAAATTGAATGAGACATTTTTGCAAAGGAAGTGTAAAGTGATTTGTAGACACTGATTTATTTAAGCAGAACAGTGCACAATTTTGCACAACAAGGTCTTGTGAATGTTCAGTATTTGCTGTACTTCAGGTTTATTGCTGTCCTTTACATATATTTGGCAGCAGTTTACTCCACGTAAGCTTCAGCATACTGCCTATCACACTGTAAATTACTGTCCTATTGATTCCTTGTAATTTCTGGATCTGTCTGTTGCCATCTCTTGCATATTCAGTGTGTTACTTTACTGCTTGTAGAGTACTTAGTACAAGAGGATTCCGCCTCAGGATTAGGGTGTTGACATGATATGGTATTACAAGTATTCCAATAATAATAACAACAGTAAATCACAATGGGTAAAATCTCATCTCGTAGATAAAAAAAAAAAATTATCAATAAAATAGGGTCATGGGATCCTAGGAATCAGGTTGGAAGGGGCGTCAGGACTTTATCTATTCCAGCTCCTGTTCAAAACAGGGTGGGAGACCCACTGGGCCCAGCTTTCCAAGGATTAGTTGTATGCACAGCCACGGTGCTGTCCTTTTCTGCTTCACGTCGCAAGAAAAATATCACCTGGATAAACTTATTTGGATTTTTTTCTGGAGTTGTGGAAACTACAACATGTGTGCACAGTGATACATGCACGGGCTGCAGGTCTGAATCTGGCAGTTTTTTTGCACGTGTGCATGTGTGTGTGAAAGTGGCAGTACAGCTTACTAATGAAATAGATAAGGAAGTTCATCCTGTTTACTCTATGTGCAGCATTAGATCACTCTGCATGAAGAGTAATAGAATACCGTCTTCAGTATTCATCCTTCCTTGGGAATAACAAAATTAGCATGCATAGGTTCTCTGGTACTGAGTATCTTTCCTGAGGTTTCTGTTTGCAGCATAACTCTGACACAGTAGCTGTTCAAGGCTATCACGTTTTTTTGCGAAGAAATTACTGTAGCTTCTGAATTTGGGAAACTTTCAGAAACTTCAAATCTTAAAGCGGCTTACCATTTTAATAGAGCAAAATGCCTTGAACATCTGGGGAAAAAAAATTGCTGATCTTTTTATAAATTGCTTGTAATTATTAAAAGAATGGGATAGATTCAAATGCTGGATTTTCTGTTCAAGTCAAGAATTCTCCAGTGTGGTATAATGAATAAACAGTTGTGTGGTACGTGTTATTAAATTCAGTGCGAAAAGTACTAATTCTACTTTTCTTAACGTAATTGCTGTATATTCAAAAGACATTTTTAAACATTTATGGTATAGTTTAATGCAAATTGCAAACTATCATATTTTAAAAATATGAGAGCACCTCATTTAAGAACTTCATACTTTTCAACTACTCTTAAACTGAAAACAACGTGCTACTTTTTGATAGTGTTTTTGTGAAATTCATTGTCTCACATGCACGTATGCACACAATTTTCCCTCTCACTCACTTATGTTTCAGTGTTGTAGCTGATTTGTGCTTTCAGTCCCATGTGTGACCTTTACAGTTGTGACAGCGATTAAAGTTTATCAAATGCCTTTGGTGACTTGAACTGTCAGAAAGCAACAAGAGTGACTGATGCATTTCTTGGCCTCACCTTCTGGGGGAAAAATCTACTTCCCAAATCCCTTTCCAAACATAAGGCTTTCTAAGCTGTCAAATGGTTACTTGGAAAACAAATCAAAAAGAGAAAGTGAAAAGTAAAAAACCATGTACTGAATACTTTTTTAAAATGAAGAGAATGCAGCTTTGTATGAGTTTGTATGCAGCCTGTTATGCGAGAAACCCCCAAGCAATGTGCCATTATGGCTGCATATAGGCAATTAAAGACAGTTTTTTCAATCTACTGTTTGACAAACAGTCTGTAAAATATATTTATAGGTTTAAGGATAAATATCACCTAATAAGCACGCTAGCAAATACTGAATCTTACAACTATGACCAACTGTTCTGTAGAACAGTTAACTGCAGGAAAAAATATATATTTCCCAAAACTTACAGGCTTTAGATCAGAATTAAAAATTGTCTCACTCCCAAGCCACAGCCAAATCTCCAAGCACCTTTGGAGCTGGATAGAGTAAGATTCCAAGCTTTGTGTCTAGGCTGTGTTTGGTCTGATTTTTTTTTTTTCTCAGTGAGCTTGTTTTTTATTCCTACAATTAAGTATCTGAAACTGCAGAAACGTGATTTTCTGCACAGCATTTAAAAGCTAGCCTCTGTGTCTCTTCCTCTGGGTGCCTCTTATGTTGTATCTGTATTTACTTTTACCCTGTATTTGTTCCCATTCACTTTCTGATCCATTATATTCCATGCCTATAAAAAGGGTTCTTCTTCAGCCTGAATTCAACGTTAAAGCTCCATAGGGAAGTCAGATAAAAAACTTTTGAAACTAATTTTTAAAGCCCTGGCACATTTTAAAGAGCATTTCTATTAGAGATGTTGTAATGGTAAGTCTGTTTATGCTTTGTGCAAGATAGTAATTCAGTCTCCAGAAGAAGAATGTGGACATTTTTCTATGACGTTCAGGAAAATTAACTGTGAAACATGGGAAAACTTCAGTCCGCCAGGTTATTCTTCGGGGTAGATGCTTAAAAGTGTGTACCTATAAGAGTATTAAAAGCAAACACACAAAACCTTCATTACAAAAAGCACTTGTATCTTGTAATTACGAGGTAGGTTGCAGTGAATACAATAAAACATATATACATGTATGCATGCACACAAACACACATAAAGTAATTAATCAATAATTACTGGACATCCTGCTCTGTTTTCTCCTGGTTGCTGCAATCTAATGTATAGATCAATACTGAAATATTAACTGGGGTAAGAAGTTGACGGCAAGCATTGAATTTTGGAACTAGGCTTGTCTGGTTTAGGTGATAAAATCCTTCCTACTCACTTTCCTTAGTCACTATGTCTGTGGTGCTTTTGGATGTGAAAGGTCCTTGCAATGATTATAATTACTATGCTATAAAAAACAAAGGTAAAGTACTTGGGAATACAAAACTTGATTTTCTGAGTAGCACTGCAATTGCATTTTACTTATGGGCTTAGGAACTTACTGTAACATTTGGTCATTAAGGGATTAAATTTGCTTTTCAGTACTTCTATTTGTCTCTAAGGGTCAGAAGAGACATTTCTTTTGTTTGACATGTTATTATAATACACCACAGTGTGTAAAAGTTATGTTTTAAGTTGCAGTGCAGAAGAGACAAGACTTTCATTTCAATGCAAAGGCCTGGAAACCAGGAAACTAAACCCTTTCATAAGCCAAAACCTGTCTGTTAGGCTAGATATCAGATCAGTGGGGAACAGATCATCAGCATCTTTGAAAGTCAGAGGTTACATTGCTAGGAATGTAGAGACCTAGGAATTGCTATTGCAGATCAGGTGAGTTCTTCAATTAGTGTAGTTTCCTATATCTCACAGCAACTAATGCTAAACATTTTAGCAGAAGTATATCTACCAAGGAAAGCTATGCCTGAAGCATGAAGGTTGATCTCTCCACGTTTTTATTCTTACAAAGAAAAGGACATCCTTTCTTATCATTAATTTAATGTCCGGATTTCTCCATGCCTCAGCTGATTTCTTGGGGGTGAAGGAATGTTAAATAGACTTTTCTCCAGCTGCAGTTCTTGATTACTGGATGGTGACCTCTATGCCTGTGTTCTGCCCTTGCTCCTTACCTGGCACATGGATCAGGAAAACTGCAGTAAAAAGGACATTTATGCTCCAAAAAAAGGACTTTTAAGATAGGACACTAGTCCGAGTTTTAGAAGAGGTCTTAACACCTTATTTGAGACAAGGCACCTTGGAGACCTTGAATCAGTTATTTAGCTGGTCTGGGCCTCAATAAGTAATTTCTAAACTGGGGATAATGGCATTACCATTGGATCCTTGGAAAGATATTATGTGAGTTAGCAAAATAAAGATTAAAGAATGCAAGGAATTTCACGGTCACAGTTATCACACAACCTAAGGGGTATGTATAGGTGAATGCATATTTTAGCATGATATTCAGTACTTTGAGATGTTATTCTAATATGATCATGACATTTTTGAAGTAAATAATAATTAAGCAAACGTGTATTCTGATGACTCAATATCTCATACACTTTCATTGTCTGCAACGCTTTTACAGCAGGCATAAGTTAAGTCCTTCAGACATAAATTTGGTTTTGTGCTGTTTTACATGTTCCTGAGCAGGTATGCCTGTTTCAGGTTAAAAAAGACACAGATCCTGCAAAGCTGTAGCTGAAAAACACAAGAGGCTGCTCAGTGTCCTGGTTTGAGGTTTCAGTGGCCAGTCTGGCTCAAACCATGACACTGACTGTCTGACTATACAAGACATCCTGTACCGCTATGATTAGTCAAATTGCAACAGTAATAGGAAATTTTAGGAGAAAGAGTTTGGCCAAAAAGGATACAAGAGTTGCATAACTACTTGTTCCTGTAAGATCTGTTTTTGCAGGTAGGCAGATCACCTTTTCCCTCAGTAAGACTCCTTTTCAGACCCACTGTGAGCAGTTTTCTCCAAAATTCAATCATTCAGATACCAAGTCCCTGATGACCCATTAGAGTTCAAGCAAACCAAGTGATAAACATCCTTCTATGTGAAGAATTAGGTTGAGCCTTTAACCTTCCCCGTGAAAAGGACAACAGAGGAATGTTAGTACTCAGTAAAAAAAGGGAAACTCAATTTACAATTTCACTGTTAAATCCATTTATATAGTTATTTCATATAGATGAAACTTATATATGTAAATTATATATAATAAAAACTCTATATAAAACTATATATAATTCATATATACAGTTATTTCAGAGAACACAGTGTGAGGGTACTGGAGAGTGGAAGAAAGGATAAAATCAATAAGATCAAGAACTTTTGGATTTCTGGCTAAGCAGGGTATATGTACATGAAAAATGGGACAAATGGAAGATAAAGAGCAAATAACCCACTTCATATCACTATGTATTATTCTATTTTGCTGAACAAATTGAAGATTTATGAGGTGACACATACTAATATCTCTCCATAATACGTCTTTTGTCCAAATGCTGCTTTGCTAATTGTGGACCACAAAAAAAAATAATTCATGAAATTATTTTAATTAATTAATCTCCAAAAACTGAATAGAAATTTGCCTGAATCACTATCCTACTTATATACAAGATCTGTTATAAAACAAAATATTCTCCACTGCTCCTTTTTTTTTGTCGAGTTGGATTTTATACTAGGAATAGCATGCAAGTGATAGGAATCTCTGTATATTTGGATAAGTACGCTTAAATTATCAATTTTTTCACTATAATTCTCTTACTTCTGTTGCCAATACTATAGAAATAAAATCTGATCATTGTTCTAGCACTGTTAGCTTCTGTTTCACAACTACAAAAATAAGTTTAACTTGAAGAAGGGGACATTGTTAGACGATCAAGAAACTAGTTTCATAGGAAACTTTCAGCTTGCTTGGAGAAAGGCAGTTGTTAAACTAGACCACAGAAATGGAGAAAAGCGTCTTATTTTGGTTCAGAAAACAGGAATCAGTGAGAAGCCTGCTATGCCTAAGACCCCCCCAGAGTGTTTTAGGCAGACAGAGAGGCCCTGGCTGAATGTCCTGACACAGTGGCAGAATCTTGATCTTCCTGGGGAAAACCAAAGGAGTGGTTCATGAGATCTTTGTTTTTCCTCTTGTCTAACCTGAGTTACTGCGTCTGTTTTACAGAAGTATACATGGGTGTATGTTAAGAAACCTGAATGGTTTTTTTGCTAGAGTGTGTTCAGGGAAGGGCAGCAAAGCTCGTGAGGGGTCTAGAGAACAAGTCTTGTGAGGAACAGCTGAGGGAACTGGGATTGTTTAGTTCGGAGAAAAAGAGGCTGAGTTGAGACCTTATCACTTTCTACAGCTACCCTAAAGGAGGTTGTAACGTGGTGGGGGTCAGTCTCTTTTTCCAAGAAACAAACGACAGGACAAGAGGAAAAGACCTCAAGTTGTGCCAGGGGTGGTTTAGATTGGACATTAGGAAAAATTTCTTCACCAAAAGGGTTGTCAAGCATTGGAACGGGATGCCCAGGGAAGCAGTGGAGTTGCCATCCCTGGAGGTATTTAAAAGATGTGTAGATGTAGTGCTGAGGGACATGGTTTAGTGGTAACTTGGCAGTGCTAGGTTAACAGTTGGACTTGATGATCTTAAAGGTCTCTTTCAACCATAACTATTCTATGATTCTGTGATTCAGCTTCCAATTTATACCTGTCTTAATGCATCTTGGTTTTGCTAGTACATTCTTATTCTTAGTAACATCACATGGTACTTCTTACAAGAAAATAAAGTTCTACAGCCTTTGAGAAGAGTTATCAAATAGAACAGTGTTAGAGGAAAATATATTATGCTGGATGCAACAGCCCAAAACAGATGAGGCTGCTGCAGCTCCATGCCCCCAAGTCAACTGGTTGTGGGCTAAAGATGCATTGCCAGCATGCACACACATAGAAAGCATGCATATACACTACACAGATACATACATACATGTAAGTATACATACATAGCTGGACACACAGACTGCAGACAGACACTCAGAATACTCAGACAAACATAGACAGCAACAACAGCCTTATCTTGCTCCCCTTTCTGTCTGGGCAGGATGGAGGTCCTCTAGTGAGAATATGTATCTGACAGGCTAGAGAGGTGGTCTTGTGCAAACCTCATGAAGTTCAACAAGGCCAAGTGCAAGGTCCTGCACATGGGTTGGGACAATCACAAACTCGGATACAGGCTGGGGAATGAAAGGAATGAGAAGGATTTGTGGACATTGGTTGATGCAAAACTGAATATGATCCAGCAACATGAGCTTGAAGCCCAGAAAGCCAATCATATCCTGGCTGCATCAAAAAAAGAGTGTCACCAGCAGGTCGAGGGAGGTGAGTGTCCCCCTCTATTCCACTTTGGTGGGACCCCACCTAGACTACTGCATTCAGCTCTGGGGTGCCCAACATAAGAAGGACATGGACCTGTTAAAACTAGTCCAGAGAAGGGCTACAAAAAAGATAATTGGGGGCTGGAGCACCTCTCCTAAGAACATAGCCCGAGAGATTTGGGGTTGTTCAGCCTGGAAAAGAGAAGGCTCTAGGGAGCTCTTAGAGGAAGGCCTACAGGAAAGATGGTGAGGGACTATTTACCAGGGGGTGTAGTGATAAGAAGAGAAGTAATGGTTTTAAACTGAAAGAGGGCAGATTTAGAATAGATATTAGGAAGAATTTTTTCACTCTGAGGGTGGTGAGACACTGGAACAAGTTGCCCAGAGAAGATGTGGAGGCCCCATCCCTGGAATTGTTCAAGGTCAGGTTGGTGGGGCTCTGAGTAACCTGGTCTAGTGGAAGGTGTCCCTGTCCATGGCAGGGGAGTTGGAACTAGATTATCTTTAAGGTCGCTTCTAACCCAAACCATTCTATGAATCATAGACTCATATAATCATATATATATATCTATATATAGACACATATAGATATGTACATTGTGGATTCTTCCATCAGCTGGGCTCTGACACTCAGTCTGCCCAACATCTTGTCTGGGATCCCAGTCTCCCAAGTTGCTGACACACAGACATACAAGCCCCCAGGGCTGCAGCCTCATTCCTGTTGCTGATATAGACTACAGAGCTGGCCAGGACTTTCCAGGTCCCAATAGCTGACCCTGCTGTGCTCTCACCCCGAGAGACTCATGGATGCTCTCATACCCAGAGCTGACTCGTAGGGACTCACTCAAACCCTTGCTCCCTGCGCACTTCACCTGCTCACTGGCTGGCCCACCTTGCTTTTCACTGACACACTTGCATAGCTGCAGTCGCTCCAGTTGCTGCACCATGGACACACGGTCCCTCCAATCTGTGGTCAGACCCCAGTAGCTGCACTCAGACCCTGTGCAAACACAGAACAGAGCCTCTCACCCAGGAAAGGGTTAGAAAGCAATTTAGCAAGAAGGCAGGACAGACTGCATTGACCAGGCACAGGGCAACCAGCGTATTGACCAACACACTGTTTACACATGAGTAGACCTTTTTATCCCGTTATCCCTCTATCTTCCCACTCTTGCCCCTCCCCAAACCAGCTAAACACCTCCCTTGTTCCACCTGTGGTTCCTCCCCTAAAAATTCCATAAGTCCTGTGTCATCTGCAACAGTGTTTCCACCGGATGCAGTAATGTGTCCCACCCCTACACAGCAGCCCTCCTTAATCTGAAGGGTGATGTGGTGAGTTTCTCCTGGTCACTCATGGTGATGGGTTTCATGCCTGAACAACTGGGCTGAGACTCTGCTGGGACAGCCCAGGGAGGGGCCTGGACAAGGTAGTGGTTCCTTGGGAGTCTTTGGTTTAGTTTCACACCTACCAACCTATTCGTCTTCAGGCTTGTGGGCTGCTGGCTCCTGTGATGGGCCTGGGAGTAGCCCGGCAGGGTATTATTTGGGCTGCAGAGCAGCTTTTATCATATAGCTTAATGGACAGGACCTCTGGGCTCCTCAGTCAAGGGTGTGGAAAGTGGTGACTTCCTCTTAGTCAGTTTCACTTCTGTTACGTTGAGCATAAAATCAAAAGGGAGAGGTTGGAAGACTGAGGAACTTCAGCTAATGGCATGCCCATGTTCAACAGGACAGCAGTGTTTGCACTGGTGAAATCAGAGGCTGAAATAAACTGATGTGGGGAAATGGAGAAATCTTAATAAACATGTTATGGTCTTACTCTAAATGTTCTTAGATTATTTGATGTTAACTTGGAAAGGACATAGATTAATATATATCCCATAAACAGCTAAAATATAATTAAACTTTGAAAAAAAGCTGCTAATTGATTTCAGTGCATGTGTGTGTGTGTGATTACTGTTTGGAACCTAAGATTTTTCCAGATATTTGGGCATAAGTGTTGAAGATAGGAAAATGAAAGGCTAAACAGACAGAATATAGAACTTCAAACAACAGAGACAAATGTATTGAGCAGTGCACAGCAAGTGTAATCATCAGACCAGCTGCATTGACCTTACAGAGACATTTTATGCTGGCTAATGTCCTATTGAAAGTACTAAACAAGAACAAAGAGCATTGAAGCAATTCTTTGAATCCAATTTTAAGGATATTGCTGTTTTGTCAGCTGAATGACAAGTGCAACACTATTTCTTATAGGAGTGAAATACACAAATGGTGCAAATCCAAAATACATTCAAAACAAAAATTTGTTTTATTTTGATGTAACTTGTAACTGATTAATGGACACATTTGGAAGGCACATTTTTTAAATTTTTGAACACTTGTGGATAGTGAATTGTTGAAATTTTTTGACTAAAATTTCTATTTCATAACTGCAAATAATATATTTTATTTTCTAAAGCCATGAAACTAAAGCTATTTTCCAAATACTGTACCTGTTGGTTACAGTAAGAAGGAAATAGGAGTAAGACTTTCAGAATTTTGTCTGTGACCTAGCTTTTTTGAAACAGAATTTGATAGCTTTCCTTGTAAGCAAAGTAAAATTTCATTGGTACATGGAGAAGAAAGCAAAAAAATATCAGGCTAGGTCCTCAGCTAGTGCACATGTTGTGGGAGGAGAGAACCATAGTTGCTTTCTTTACACATATATTGAACAACCACCCAACCTTCTGTACTTCTGTAAGTAATTGTTTTCATATGCAGGGTGGCTTATTTTTGCTAACATGGTAAAACTCTCTTATTTTCCCTGACCATGTTTTGTAAACAACATGGATGCCAGCCATTCCACAGCACAAAAGAGAGTAAAATCAACAGGAAATCTAACCATTACATTGAGAGGCATAAACCAAGCAGCACAGAGTGACTTGGCTGATTGAAAATAACATATATCCTGGGGAAGAAACAATCAAAATATGAAAACACAGAGTTTGGCTACAGGACATACATAGTGGCTATATAGGAAAATACAAATTTATATATATGATTTAAACCTAAATTTCTCATGGAAATTTACCTTGATTGATGTATATCATGGGCCTTGAATATCATACTTTTCCAACAAGATTTCTTACAACCCATCCTATATGAAAACAAAAAAAAAATCTTCATTTAACAACAAAGATGGAAAAAATGACAGTTTACCAACAGAAGATGTAAAATGTACCATTTATCATCAGTTAGTTACACTGTTTAAATAAATGATTGTGTTCTAATTCCAACTCATATTTATCTGTCTTTGTTCTAGCCTTGGGATTTCTATTATGGCTTTCAGTGTTAGGTCAAGCAGTTTACCTTAAATTAGTTCTTGCTGATCCGTATTACTTTGCTGTGTTTAGTTGAACTAAAGTTGCACATTCATTGCCTGGGTCACGGACAGTTACATTAGAGTTTTATCCATTTCACAGGGGATAAGGATGGGAGAGATATAGCACAACTCTACTCAGAATAAAAGCCCTAAACAAGTGATGGTGTATGTACATATATACATTTTTTACACCAGAATGGCTTGTCATCTCTGCACTAGGACTACAGTTAAAGGAATTGGTTGCCTGGTTGCATGTAAATAGTACATTCTGCCTTGTACTAAGAAATGGAAGAAGCAATCGATGCACACGTTACAGAGCTGAGAACACAACCACACATGTTATAGATAATTTAAATTTTCTACATAGAAAAATATCAGTCCTCCAATAGCTGTGATTATTTAGTATGCGTAAGAAAGAAATGCAAATATTTTGCCTGTTCTAATTCAGTGGTTCAGAGGAGTGAGAGAGCAATATGGTACCACCATAGCAATTTTCATAAGATACGTCACTAATGGTAGGAGGCAAACTCCTGTCTTTACTAATCAAGGTTATCTTGGGCCTGTCCCTTTAATTTCTTCAAATTGCTAATCTATAAAGTTAGTTCAGAAAGTTTAAGTGTCTCAAAAGTTCCCTGTGAATCAACTGACTTTTTTTTTCCTAAACAGAAATTATTTTGCTAAATATCTAAGTCTGTGTGCCATTCGTGCAATTTTCCCAATAACACTTATTCTATCTGGCCATTTTACTCTGAATGCAAGCTTCCAGCATCTGTACTGAAAACAATTTAACTGTTGGATGGATTTGTTGACTTCCAGTGATTTGGATTTATTCAGATAGATGCATGCTGAGAACATTGCTTAATACTGATGGTTGTCAGTTACTGTGAGGTTCTAAAAATGGAGCTTGCCTTATGCACTTACAGACGTAGCCACCAGATTTATGTTGCCTAGACATGTAAATGCAATAGTTCTGCAGTGCTTTACCTTTTAGAGATGAGGTTATCTGATGTCATTTTATGTAGCTAAACTTTTACTTTTGACTTACTGGTCATAAAATCAGAATTCATGAGCAATTCTGACTAAGCTGTAGGTCTTTTATTGCATTTCATTTATCGTTAACTGCAAGGTGCAGGTACCATCAGCAAAATCGATATCTTCAGGCATTCCAACCAACCTCTTATCCTTACAATTCGTATTTCTAGGCCAGAAGTCTCACAGGAAAATGGAAAGTGACAATAAGGACAATGATGGGAAGACACATCTTTGTCTAACTGCAGCAATGCCCACTAAACAGAACCGACGAATTCACAGTACATTTGATATCTTCTTGAAGGTTCTAGAGAATACAGTTCTTTTCATAAAAGAATTAGGATTACCAGTATCTGTTGCTATCAAGGGCTTCCTGAAAACTGATGAAATACAGAAGGAGTTGTGACTTGTTTTGTTTAGTGATGATATATTTTGTGAAGGTAGCTCATAAGTCAGGAGACTGAAACTATCTCCTTAAGATCTGCCCCTGTTGGCATGGGGATTTTGGTTCAGATAACACTGTAAAGGAGTTTCCTAGGATGGCAGGAGGGAAGGCAGCAGGGAATAGTATGGCTACTCCACTCATTAAATTTAAATTCCCTTTCCAGGCAATGCACATATATTTCTTTTCTGTTTCATTCTCCTGCACTTAATTTCATCTTTCATCTTTCATAGATACCCTGACTATTTATCCTGGATAGATTTGCAACCATTAATTCCCAGCCTTGTTTAGTTTTCTGACAGTGGCTTTAAGTTTCCCAAAAGAAACTTTTATCTTTTTGTGTATAAGTGCCAAGTTCAGTTTAAGATCAAAAGTGCTTGTCTTTCCATTTGCTCTTCAGGACATGGTGACATGATTTCCATGTGTTCCATTTCTACTAGAGCTATGATGGAAGTTAATATAACTTTTGAGACCTTTTGCTTCCCTTTCCAGGATTATTGATCAATGTAAACTTTTCTTCGTGATTTTTCTAATCAATTTCTTTTTTCTGTTTTGGTGATGACCTTCCCCATCTTTTTCGTGAATCGTTCTTATGTCACTGTACTTAGGGTTATATACATCCAGTTTGTTACCAACCATATTTGTCTTACTTGGTATCAGCTAATAAATATACAAATCTAAATCCATAAGAATGCTAAGGAAGAAACAACTAAATAAGAGACATTTAAATACAAGGTTATATTGCACTCTAGAGAGTGCTCTGCAGAATATTCAGGAAGATGTTAACCAGATATCTGATGCCTTTCCTTCATTTAAAATGACAAACGTATTTCTAACAAAGGCTGTTTAGTGTCAAGGCAGACTCAAGAGTTAAGAGAGAGTATAATATTTAAAGAGTAGGCATAAAATGAATTAAAACCAGATAGAAGTCTTGCTGAGCATAGTGGGATCCTACTTACTGTAAATGAACATTTATTTACTCAGTGATTAAACTAGTGTCATGATATATCATGCAGTGCTCGTTTAAAGAGTTTGAGTGCAAAATATTCGGTAGTATGGACCTGTTGCTTATCTCTGTTCATGTTATTTCTTCAGAGTACTTTTGTGTATTTATTCCCTTGCATTTTTTATTATTTCCTCTGAACTGTATTTAAAAATAAAATATATTACAAAATCTATTTGTGTCCAGAGGACAGTCAACTCAATGTCATGAATGAATCTTCTATTTAGTACAGAATGCCTAAGTCTATTTACTTTTACTAAATCACACTTTTTTTTTTCCTGGAATGAAAACAAAATTCAGAAGAAAAGCAATGAATTTAATTCACTCTAGCTTATCAGTTTATGTTATTTCTTTTTCAAAAGCCCTTGGAGAGTTACTGGATATTTGAAAAAATAGTTATTTATTCCTAAAGATTTATAACTTTCAGTAAATATGTGTATCCTTTTTAGATTTCATATTTGGCATCAGCTATGTATTTTGTAGTTTTTCTCCCTAAAAAGTTTACTTTATTCATCAGAAGCCGAGACTACAGCATCACAAACTATCTGAATGCAGCAGAAATAATTTATTTACAGTTTTTCTATCCATTTAATTACATGATATATATATATTTACTAATTATGAAACCTAGGCAGAAATCAAAATGATTTGTAAATGAAAAAGAGCCAATTTAAAACCAAGCCTCATTCCCTGTTAATTCAGGTCCCTCTGTTTTTGTCACACATATTCTACAATAGTATTTAATCTGAACTTAAAAGCTACAAAGAGCAAGTTAAACTACCATTTAAGCACCTTCAGATCAGAGAAAAAATAAAAATAAGTTAGTTTTTTGGGTCGGTTTCAGCTGTAAGTAAGGAAAGCATAATATATAGTTAGAAATATTGCACCAATGTCTTTTGACAAGGCTTTAAAATAGATAGTTTTAGAACTATGTTCTAATGACTATGAGCTATATTTTGTCAAAATGACAAAAAATCTGATCTTAAAATTGGTTCTTTAAACCTAGCTGTTCCTAAATATATAATGTGTCTAGGACTTGCATTTCATCCTTTAGACTTCCACATTATAAATTATTATGAATTTATGGGAATAAAAAAAGCCATAAATATATGAAACAGCTGGGCCATACTGTACCTGAGAACCACATCATCTGCTAGATTAAGGTTACATTTAATCCATCTGTATGTAATTAAGCAGAGTACTTCAAGACTTCTAATTTAGATTGCTCTTTACTTTTCTTCAGTAAATTGTCTCCACTGGAAACAAAGTGGGAAACTTGAGATATGTAGAAATATTGAACCATCTGTTGTTTGAGACAATAGATGATAGAATCTAAAATTGCTCACTCTCAGTTAATTTCAAGGAGGGGAATGGGAATCAGAGATTTCTTATTTAATTAAAATTAAAATCTCTAGAAATACCAGTTGTGCTGTGTACTATTTTAATATACTACCTAAGCATACTACAAAGCATGTTCTTTTTTTGAGAGCTGGGTGACTTTTTTTTTAAATGTTCAATTAAAAGCTGTTATTCAAAGTTACAATTATCTTTTGTTAAAAATGAATCATTGGAGAAGCCCAAAGAACCTGACTTTTTCTGTGATAATTTGAAGTAGAAGATATTATGATGGCAATAACAAAGAGGCATTATGAACTGCTTTGGCCTCCAAGGGTCAGCCTGCCCTTGCAGGCCAGTGTGGACTTTTTTTTTTTTTCACTCTCCTCTCAAATTTTAACATAACCACAAATCTGGTGGCTTTTAAATAGAAAATACATTATATTTTCAGTTTCTCTTGAGAGGAAAACAAGGTATTCCTGAGACAGAAAGAGCAGCCAAACCTGGCAAAAACACTAAGGGTTAATTTTAAGAGCATGTAAACAGTAGCAACTACATTTCATAGGGGAACGATATGTAGTACAGCAACGCCACTGAAGTACAGTTTTGTCCTGAAAGTAGTAAATGCAAGTGTAAAATATAGAACTGCTGAAATTGCTTGTCAGAAAACATTTCCATAATCCAAATCTTTTTAACTGGTAAAATTGCTTTAGTTAGCAAAAAACATGACAATAAGAACAAAGTTAAAAAAATGTCTTAGACACTATGGTGTAAATGACTTCCATGCTTAACTTTTTAAATGCTTCCTGTTCATAGTGGAATCCACCACCCGGAATGAAATACCGAAGTTCAGTGCCTTTCTTAGCTAATGCGTGGTTAGGAGCTTTAGCATGCTTTTCTAAAACAATTTATCATTCAGAGCAGGGAGCTGTCTCGACGTTGCAAATAAGAAATACTGAGTATATGTTAATGACTGCCACTATCTGCATCCATTCTAAGTAATCCACCCTTGAAGATGGGTGCCAATTCTTCTTCCTTGAAGTGTGAAGCAGACAAACCTGCCCAATAGAAGAGCCTCAACAGGAGGGAACTATCTTGCCTAGACAGAGGCACTTCTAAGTATGTGAAGAGGTGATACTGTAGGCATTTGGGAAAGATAAGTAAAAAAATGCAGCTGCTCATGGTGTTTACAAGGCCTTTATACTTAGCCAGGAGGATCACTGATTTGCAGGTATTTCAATTCCCACTGTAAACACCTGAGTCTTTATGATCTGGCCGTAGGTTATTTTCAACGCTATTATAGAAAGCACAGCAGAATGGAACTTGGTTTCTCTGTGGGATATTGTATTAGTCCATCTACTTTAGCAGGAAAATGAATTCGAAACAACTGTTATAATAGTTGACATCTATCAGGTAATTATGCTATCCAAAAGACGCCATCTTCTCTGGCTCTTTCCTTGCCTTTCTGCACAGTTCTGTGTGTGTGTGAGAAACAGAGAGAAAGAGAAGGAGAGATTGCCCCAAAATAGCAATGGAACTCCTTTGAAATGCAAACAGGGGTTACAGAGTGCTCTTGTTAGTGATATATCATTTTTCTTCAAACTTCCAAATTTTGGAAGTTTCTGTTTCAGAAATTATTTTCAGCTGTTAAAGTTCAAAAAGACTTTGAACCAAGGATTTGGTCGGTTACAAGCCTTGCAGTTCACCTTTTGCATACTCCGTTAAAATCCATAGGAACGTGTAATAAATAACATTCTGAATGTGACTTTCAGAGTGTAGGACTGATAACAATAATGGAGAGTTATCCTGAGACTGTATTCCCAAGAGGCCACTTGCTTTCTTATTTCAGTTCCAGTGTCCTTGTGTGTCTGATTAGGGCATCCGTTTTAGCTGATCCGTATAAACTAGCTGTGTACATTAATACCCTGAGGGAACATTTGAAATGCACATAGAACCAACTGTGACAAACAAGAAGGTAATCTTCATCTGTTAAGTTGGGAAATCTTAGTTGTAGTTGTGTTTCCGTCTACATGCACGGACAAGGCAAAGTGGGAGGATTTGCTTTATTTGATTATGCCTTAATTCAGCAACAGTTATCTTTGATCTGTGAGCAGAAACCCCTCATAGTAAAGGATATGATCATGAAGAAAAGATGATAAAAGGTATTCAAAATCTTAAATTTTACTTCATCGTAGTAGACTGTGCTATTTGTTAGGAAGGGACGCTTGCTTTCTCCTGAATATGAAGCAAAAGAGGGATAGTTACTGTTACAGTAGTAACAGTTTTGTGATGGAGTTTGGATTGTTTTGAAAAGTTCCTTCTATTACTTTTTTTCCTTCTTTACCACTATCATCACTATTCCAGAATACAGGAAGAGGTCTTTCTTATATTCTTTAATTCATTAATAGTACTTTTCTTTTCTGGAGGAACTACACCAAGAATAAAGATATATTCTTGCTAAACAGCTGTCAGATTTCGGTGGAGGTGTTACCAAAAAGCACTTGGTGTCTAAGTCATTTACCAATACTTTAAAAAAATATGAGGGATGGAGCTGAAATCATTCTTAAAAAGCTGAAAAGCATTGTATTTTTAGTAATCAACTTCCTTTGTTTCAAGATTGAATTGTTACGCATTCTTTTTAAAAAACCCACCTGCACAGCTGCTACCACACCCTCCCCCTTCCATCTAACTTCATTCTCTGGGAAAACTAATGAAATTCCCAAACTCACCATAACATTCTGTCAGAGCTGTTAATTATCAGCAGGGGACCTGCGCATATATATTATGAGCTGAGAGACTGAACATCATAAATACATATTAATTCCGAGTATTCAAAAAATTGAAACTCGTTGGCAACCATTGCTTCTTGTATCACAAATCTCTTTATGGAGGATAAAGAGGATAAAAGACCTGCTGCTTTATCTAATTCAAAGTGAAAATCAAAGCATATATTAGTTGATACAGTGCTATATAGTGCTGATTACTGGTTAATTAAACTGAAATAAAGCACATTTTAATGGAAAACTAAGAATGTAAAGAAATTGCAAGTTTAATGTAGGAGCTTTCCTTTGCTGAGGAACCATGTTCTTTTTCCTTTTATTCCACCATCAGTTGTTTTTTCTTCTGACTAGTACATAATAAAGCGAGCACAGTAGACATGAGTTTGTCAGCCTCCAACAGGTGTTAAGGCACAAACATTTAACAGCTGTTCTACTTGTGGGACACAGCTGCTATTATTTGCATCCCTTTTCCCAACATGCACTGCTATTTCAACACCCATGAGTAAGTTCTTTACTTTCAAACACCTGTTTTTTGAATTTGAAAGGGTTAGTGTCTTACAGCTATCTCGTCCTACAAACTAGGTGGGCACATGGGAACCAATTTGGGAAAGGAAGAGAAGAAAACAGCAGTAAAATGAAAGTACAAATATTATGAAAAAGCAGTTTTATGTGGAGAGGGTCTGTAGAACAGAGATTTTTGTGTCTTTACAATGTGTGTGTATAAGACCTTACAGAGCTCTCTGTGTGTGGAGGATTAAAGGATGCAGAAATACTATGTTTCCATACAGAGGCAACAGTTGTCAGTCTCAGACCAACTAGTTAAACAGAATAAATTTATTATGCATGGAACCCATTCTATTTCCCTTCATTTTAAATTTTTGCATTGGGCTGCAAATAGTTGCTGGAGTAGAGCAAAGTGCATTGACCTGTAAAATGTGTTAATTTCTCCATCTCAGGTTTACCCACATAAATCTTGCCTATGTCACTTTAAGTATAGCCAAATATAATAAATCAGAGTATTTTAAACGACGTATTTAATTAGGAAAAATGGGCAAAGTGTATGTGGAATTTTGAATATTATGATCGACCTGGAGAAGATTCTTTTGAATCTTACTATTGCTGCTTGCATGGCATCAGACATATTACCGGGGTTATCAAGGTTCTAGATAAATTTTTACTCTAAGTACTGTAACAGTAAAAATTTGTCACTGCTTATGACAGTATGGTAGCCTCTGCTGTTATCAATGCAGTATATGAATTGACTGCAGCCTCTGTCTTTATCAGTGAAACATATGAATATACTGTGTTAATAGTACACATTCTCTAAGATTCCATTTAGTACTGTCTTTCAGAACTAAGCCATTAAAAACTGGTTTGGTATCCCCCTGTAAACTGCAAATTTTCCTAAATATGCAAGAACACAAGAGAAAATATGGTTACTTGGGCTCAAATGATATTTATATTACTTCATAAACATCTAGCTAGTGGAAAATAACTGGTAGTACTACAATAAATTGTTATGCAGAAGGCAAAACTCTTTACACTTCCCTGAAGAAACATTTAATGTCTTTTTCTTTTTGCCAACATTTTAATTTTAGCCTGCCTGATTGGAAAGAGAAAGATACTTTTTGCAGAAACATTTCAGTAGGTTTTGTGGGATATAATTGGGTGAATTCTGAATTTACATTTTTTCATTTCAGGAAAAGAAAACACGCTTTATGTGAAAGATTATTCCTGATCTTTAACCAAAAATCATGTATACAAATGCTAACATAACTAATTTCTATATCAGTGTTTTTCCATATCTTTTTTTTTTAATTGTTGGGCAGATTACAAGTTACAAACAAATTATGACAATTCTAAACTAAAAGGAAGGTGACTATTAGTTCAGCCCACCAAAACTAAGAAACCCCTTGTCTCTCCATCTCTTTTTCTCTTTTATATTATTTACCTTCATGCTTTCTCACACTTGTTCATTTTTTTGACCAACTGACAAGTTTGTTCATTTCATGGGAGTTCTCTTTCATTTCAGAAAAAGTGGAAAACGGTTTCAGGTCTTAATTGAGGATCTGAAAGACCTGTGCTTCCTCAGACAATTTTATCACAGATTCCTTTGTCTACATAATCATTTGCAACCAAACAGAAAAATTTCATTCTTATGAAAGCTAACATATCAGAGCAGGGCAATCAACATAAATGGGGTCACTCTAAAAAAAGGTTTTAAAATATAAGTCTTCTAATTGCTTTAAAAAGTGTAACTTAAGTTTTAATCATGACAGCAATATTTCATGTGTTACACTGATTATTAATCTGAACTATTAATGAACTCTTCTGTAGGTTTCCTCAGAGTTGCAATGCTCCATGTGGAACACAATCAGTGGAATGGTTCTAACAGCTGAATGTACAGTTAATATCCCCAAAGGTGTGTTGTGTGCAGTATACACCAAATACTCTACAGATCTATATTATTGATGGTTATTGAATCCTGCCAGAGTGCACAATGTTGGAAGGAATGCTGAAGGCACATTCCTAACCCGGAAGAAGATGTGGGAAGAAGTATGATTTCAGAAGACTCTGAGGGAGGAGTTAATGCAAATTGAGATGGAAGAGTCTCTAGTTTCTAAGAGCACAAATAGCAGGAAAGAATATGTAGAACAAGCACTGACAGCCCTTTAAGGTTAGCGCAGCTTGCTTTTACTTTGTCTCAGACTAGATCTGAGATATAGGAACTTAAAAGAAGCTGAAAAAAGCAAGGTGTCTAGGGGCACATTAATGGCATATTTTGCCACATCCAAGAAGCTTTGGCTTCAAGATTCTGGCCCTGCACCAAAATGTCTGTCATATTGTTGATGTAAAGAAAGGGTTGTGAACAGTGAATATCTGTACACAGTTCCTGTTATCTCACCTTAAAATAGCTACAGCAGAAATGAAAAAGCTTCTGACAAGGACAGAAAGGACGATCAAAAGTAAGGAATAGCTTTTCAAGAAGAACTGATACTTCAGCCTGGGAAAAGGATGACTTAAAGGAGATACCATAAACATCTACAAAATTATGAATAGCATAGAAAGAGTGGCCAAAAATTACTTTTTCACTTTTTCTTCTGGTATGAGTGCATTCACCCAATACAGGCAATAAGAACCAAGTGTAAAAAAACCAAACCAAACCAAAAAACAGAGGCAGTTTCTTGCGAAGGAGGTAGTACCTGTATGCCACAGACAAAAAAATGATTGTGCTTACTAGACATTTACATGACTCTCCAGGGAGACTGGACAACTATTTGGAAGAGAAATATGTACGGGATATGAAATACAGAAACTGTCTCTGTATTGGGAAATCCCGGAGTGAGAATAGCTCAAAACGGGTAGAGTACTTGAGGAGAGACTTATATACATGTACACTGTTTTCAGTCTTCCTGTAGGAGACGAAAGACAGGAGGGCCCCTCTGAGCCTCACTGAGGAATGTCTCAAACACTCACAAGGA
>RSEF01000031.1:46772432-46790888 GCA_003993805.1 Himantopus leucocephalus | reverse complement strand
GATACTGTGAACATAAAAGGGGAAAATAAGTGCCCCTAAAAGGGCGGGGAGAGAAGACTTTTTTTCCCTGGAGATCCAAAGAGGAGCGATTCTACAAACCAGAGACCCCCGTTGGCGAGACCAATGCTGGAACCAGGACCAGTGATCTCTTTATCTCTCTCTCTCTCTCTCTCTTTTCTTTTTCCCCTCGCTCCTACTTTTCCCCTTCCCTCACTCCTACCTCTGTTGATGGAAAAATAAAGTTGAAGGTTGTACGACATTTGACAGATTTCAGTGTCTTAACCTCATCTCTTGGGATGGTAACGGAACCTCTCCGATATCGGATCAGGACACTTCCTGAGGCAGAAATTTATTGTCAGTGCTAGAAATCAGATATTGGGCTAGTTAGACCCTTTTCTGATTCAGTTGTATGTTCTTGCAAGGTGGGAAGGGAGAAAAAGGAAGGGGCGCAATAAACCAGGAAAATTGTAATAAGTATTGTCATCTCATCAGGTGTGTAGGAGGACACAAGAACTGAACTGTAGGTGGGAAGAAGCAGTGCTGTGACAAGACTTAAAAGTGAGGACAAAAAGTTAGAACTTTCCTGCTAAGAGAAACCAGGAATTGGCTGTAAAAGAGGAACTAACTCAGTAAGTGTGGCAAGAAAATAATATGCTTTTGACGGCAACAAGTTTGATGCACTGAAAAAGAGCAAATTGGGATGCAGAGGAGGATTGCAGAGAGTGCAGTATATCACACATGAGGGAATAACTTTTTGTAAGAGAAGTTGGAGACCTTGAGGTAAACTGCTACTAATCACGCTACTTCCTGTTAAGGATTCTCGGTAGTAAAATCCAAGAGGCACTTTCATGTTACAATACAGACTATTACACCTGGGCACACAATGTGTTTGATTCTGTTTTCATAATAGAATTATGTCCTGCTATATTTGCATGTAATACTAGAATTACAGCCAGTAACCAAGACGAAATCACACCTGCAGATTTCTTTCTGATGAAGAAAAGAAGAAATACACAGAGATACCTATTGAAAGGGTAAAAGTGTAAAACGACAGTGATATACTTTGTCTTTGGCCTTTCACATTTTCTGATTTCAGAGATTTGTTCATCAGGATTTCTACTACATGAGAGAAGCTAGAAATACTGGAGAGTGCTTGTAAGAAAGAGTTGGATAAAAAAATGGAACAGCCTCACATGTGTTATTCAGTGTTATGACATGCTAAGAACTAATACTATCTCCCAAATTGATTTTGGGTTACGAAAATTGTTTTGCTGAAGAGAAAAAATTAGTAGGCTCAAAGAGTTAAGCTTTAAATGTACCCATATAGCACAACTAGAGATTTAATAGTTTTACTTTTGACTAGCGTAAATTTCCAGCTTCTGGGGAAAAAAGAGCAAATTTTCATGGTGTAATATTCGTGGTGGCAATTAAATACTTGACTACCAAAACTGAATTTTAAACTTCTATGTTTTCCAAATAATGTTCCATAATTGACCTTTACTTCTGTCTTGGGGCTTCTAAATGCTAAATAGCATTCAAAATGATGGACAACATACAATTTATTTTTATTTTATAAATACTTGTATAAGCATGCTTTTTTAAGAAGTTTTAGCATCTACATGAAGCACAAACCAGGAAACTGTAGTCTAGTGTGTATAATTTTGTTTGTCAATTGTTCTAAACATAATTAAAAAAACCTTAACCTTTTCTTCTGGAGCTCTTGATTTTCTGGCTCTGTTTAAACTGTAGATTAATGCAAAAGTCACTTAGGGCTTAGTTTGCTGGTAAAATAGCTTTAGGAAACACACCTTCTTGGTTTTGCCCCAAATATTCTTGAAGATGTAAAAAAAGGCTCTGTTTTGTCTGTTTAAACCTCTGTAACACCTTTGTATGGCAGTCATGCTTGACCAACCTGATAACCTTGTATGATGGAATGACAAGGGGATAGCAGCAGATATTGTCTATCTTGACTTCAGGAAGGCATTCAACACAGTCTCCCATAGGATCCTCATAGGCAAGTTCTTGAAGTACAGGCTGGATGAGCAGAATCACTCTCACAGTGATTTCTGATGTTTACTTTTTCCTCAAAATGCTTCCTGATGTTTAGATAGAGCCTCCTGTGTTTCAGTTTGCGACCATTGCCTCTGGTCCTGTCTCTGGGCACTGCTGAAAAGAGCCTGGCTCTATTCCCTTTGCACCTTCCTTTCAGGTATTTATAGACATTGACGAGATCCTACTAAGCTCTCTCTTCTCCAGGCTAAACAGTCCCAGCTTTCTCAGCCTTTCCTCATAGGAGAGGTGTTCCAGTCCCTTCATCATCTTGGTGGCCTTTTGCTGGACCCTCTCTAGTGCACCTGTGTCTCTTGTACTGGGGAGCCCAGAACTGGACACAGTACTCCAGGTGTGGCCTCACCAGTGCTGAATATGCAGCCCAGGACACTGCTAACCTTCTTAGCAGCAAGGGCACACTGCTGGGTCATGGTCAGCTTGTTGTCCACCAGGATCCCCAGACCCTTTTCTGGCAAGCTGCTTTCCATCTGGGTTGCCACCAACAGGTACTAGTGCCTGGCGTTGTTCCTCCCCAGGTGCAGGGCTTTGCACTTCCCCTTGTTGAACTTCATAAGTTTCCTGTCAGCCCATTTCTCCAGCCTGTCAAGGTCCCTCTGGATGGTAGCACGACCCTCTGGTGTACCAGCCACTCCTCCCAGTTTGGCATCATCAGCTGAGATGCTGAGGGTACACTCTGCCCCATCATCCAGCTCATTAATGAAGATTTGGACTCATTAACGAAGACTTGACCCAATATTGAGCCCTGCGGTACACCACTAGTTGTTGGCCTCCAGCTAAACTCATTTACCTGCACTGGACTCCAGTTAGACTCCTTTACTCCTTTACCTCTTTTTACCTAAAAAATTATCCTGTGTTTTACACATGAATATATACTTATTGATAAAGCTATAACACAGTATGAAATGTGCTCAGTAAAACTAACAATTCCTTCAGTGGCTGGTGTGAATACTTGAGACTGAGTAGTAAACTGGAATACTGTTGTCTGTATCTGAATTTATCATAAGATATATAAATTACTTCCAGCTAAGGTGTTTCTTACCTTTGGCATTTTCTTTAACGCAGGAACAATTTTCCTCTGGATTGACAGCTCCCAGATCTCATTACATTTGAAGATCATTTGCGGTATCCTGAATATCCAGCAGATTAGTGGTGCTTGCCAGTCATTTATCAGACTCTAAAATATTGAGTGCTGTTGTTTCAGAGTAAGATAAAGCTGAAGATGGGTACTGCCAGCCAGATCTGAAGTATATAGCTGGAATAAACTCAAGAGTGTTGGCAAAAGGACTATGACAAGAAGGTCTTCAGAGGAAACATGATTAAGTATTCAGGTTACCTTCCCAACCCAAAAAGGTTATTAAGTGTGGATAAGAGAAACAGTAAAATACTCATTTAAGTCTTATTTAGTCAAGTATATGTGTTCATCTCTATTTATTTATCTTTTTAATCCTTCTCAGCCTTACCTTATATCGTTCCATTTATAGTTCTAAGAATATAGTAATAAACTACAAAAAAAGAATGTAGGTATATATTGTTATTTCACTTGATCTTAACGTTACCTTGTTCTCCTTTGCAGCTTGCTAATGTTATAAAGTACTTGCCAAATTCATTTCATGTCAGAAATTCTCAAACACCCAAAAAATCTAGTGTAGCAGAGAGGTTGCATATTAGATTGACTTTCATCCTATTCACAGTTGTGTAGAGCCCTCTCTTTCTGATTAATCCCTCTGTGGGGTTTGCAGAAATTGGTCATACAAAAAATTATACATTGAATTCAATTTTATAAGTCTTTTAAGGGTGGAAGCAAAGAGAAGTCAGGGATATCAGCCAGTCTCCCATTGGTTTGATTTCTTGAGAATTGCTGCCTCAGTTCATCATAAACCCAATACATAGAACTGAAAGAATAAGGCATATACTGCTCTAGTGGAAACTTAGTTGCAGGAAAAATATTTCTAGCTTTTTATGGTGACCTCTGTAAGTTTTCTCTGCCATTTGTACAAAGCTGTTTTTGCCAAACCACACAAAAATGCTCAAATTATTAATTCCACAACACACATTTCTTTTGAGGAAGATATCTTTAAAAGGACTATCTTCTATTGCTGTTATTCAGGCTTCTTTTCAGTCCTTGAGAGAGGATTATAAAAGGATAAACAGGGCTGCTAAACAGATGATAATTCCTTAGCCAAAAATTGATAACAGAAAGTGACTTCTTGTCACTGTCCATGGCATCAGATAATTCTTGGTTTATTGGCCTACGGCTCAGCAAATGATTCCTGTGGCTGCTGATGCACAAGTCTCTGTCTACATATACCTGAGGCCAGTTGATGTAATGCCCAAATGCCAAAACATGTGAGAATATATTGAAAGCCTCCCATATTAATTCAGTCCAAGGGCATGTAATCCATTCTTGTGATAGGTGCCAAATGAATTTAAAATACTGTGTGGTACTGCAGAGAATTTTTTCTAGCTCTAATGAAGTGAATTTATGTAAGACTTTGAAGATTTTTGCCATTTTTGTCTTTATTGTTGGTAGTAATGGTAATAAAAAATATTAGGAATTATAGTTTGAGCATTTAATTAATGGAGGAGATGTTTGACTGTGGGGCTGGTTAAATTATAGGATGAAGGGGAGGCTGAATAGGTGATAGACTAAAGTAAGATAAGGGGTCCTGTGTAGGCCAGAAACACAGAAGACGGATTGAGGAAGAAAATTGTTCATGTGCCAGAAAACTGATTGGTAAGCCTGGAAGAAGAAAAAGGATGAATTGCAGGTGAATTAACTAAAGGAAGGAGATAGAGGTGTTGACAGGGAAGCAGAAGGTAGATCAGAAGAGAGGAGGACTCTTGAGTTGTTGGATCTCCAAGTTACTGACAATGACTTGGATAGATGGTGGAATGATAGTGTCGTGACCCAAAGGGTTATCCAGCCTGTGGGCATGTAGAGATCGTGACTATAGGTTTGTAGGATTCCATAATACAAAAGGACACAGAGGTTTTACTCTGTACATTTCTCTACTTTATTACAGATTACCACAAATGCCACAAAAATTACCACTAGCAAGTAAACTACCACAAAAATCACCACGAGCAAGTATACCTATGATTAATAAAGTTTATACATATATATATAAAAAGCTATTATAAATTACTATCAACAATCTATAATACAACACCGATCAGTAGTATGGTAGCAGTAAATAATAGAAGCAACCAGTCATATAACAGCAATCAATATAAGAGCAACAGCAAAAGTAGGTATATCCTATTACAGGTTACTACAAACTTATCACTAGTGAACAAACTTATCAACAATAATGACACCAGATATACTTATGATGAATTATTTCTATAGATATATATATAACATGAGTATCAAGTGAATTACACAGATTTCAGAAGGGGCCAAACCATACCAAAAGAGAGGACAAACTGATCCCAAAGGGGGACCCAACCATCCCAGAGGTTGGAAGACAAACTTACAAAAAGTGAGTCCAAAAGGGAGCCAGTTAGATAACAGAGTCTCACCTCAAAAATTCTTGTGTCAAGGACTCTAGAGCCAGCCAGACATCCTTGTGGGGTAGTCCAAGATCTCTAGGAAGTTTATGTGGGATTCAGCCTGCTTAGGAATGGAAAAGTACGTGCAGCATAGTAAGTTCTCAGAGAGAGAGGCTCCATTTTGGATAAAGATGAAGTTGCTTTTATATCATGGAGATAAGAAGGCATAGGACACTAAGGCTTCAAACTGCCAATAGGTGCGGTTAATTTCTATTTTTCATCTGTAACAGCCAGACATGATGGTGTTTTCCATTCTTTCAGACCCGTATTATTTTTCCAGACTGTTTCCACTGTTCCACATGATAAGCTGCCGTTACTGTTTCTTGGTTTTGCACTTATTCATGGTAGGTCAGGATGTCTAGGTACTTTCTAGGTATGGCATTTGAACTTCAGAGAGACCGGCTACACTTTTCAAGGATGTTTCTGCTTCCAAAGTCTAGTTCCCAGGATCACAGGTCCCACATTGGGAGGAAATTTCTCTGTCAGTATTTTTCAGTAGACATTTTCTTCTCTTCGCTATTTTTCCCCTTCTAACCAGGCCACCTTTATGGCTGCTCACATGGGATGGCAATAGCACTGGGAGCTCTCTTTGGCCCTTGGGGAAACAGAATTTTTGTGTTCCCAGCACTGCCTCCTTGTCCTTGCTAATGCCCTGCTGCTCTTCCTTATTGCTGGTTCTTCACACTTCTCATGGAAATAGAAAATGGGTGGCAATTCCAGCTGCAAGCGTCTACAGCAATTTGGAAATAATGGGAGCAGCCTGGGGAGGAGGCATTAGACAGAAGAAGGATCTTTTAGCCCGCTGGCCCTTTACTATTCAGCAGCTTTTCTGCACTCCCTATGCTGCAATGTCAAGCATGGAAGATGAAGAGGGACACTAGGAAAAACCAGGAAGAAAAGTCAACAGAAAATGAAACTACAAGGCATTGTCTCTCCCACCTTTGGGGAGAAAACAAGATAGGAAAGAAGTAAAAACACTCCACAGGGTCCAACTTTTGTCAGCCTTGCCCCAGGCCAGTGAAATTTAAAGTGATTTAGTCAGGAGCTCATTAACATGTGAAAGTAATTTGGTTAGAATGAAAATCTGAAAAGGGGAAAGAATATGAAGAAAAAACAGTCCAGGCAAGTATAATAAATACTAAGTTATATTTATTATTTAGCTCCAAAAACATTGATAAGATGAGCCAGAAAAACCCCAGGTTTTCCATGAGTGTACACTGCCAGTGAAAAACCAAAAACTCTTTTGATTCAGGCACGACTGTGCTTTTCAGTATTCTTTCATTGTGACCAGAGTTAACCAGAAGTTTTTAAGTAGTAATGTTTGTCTTGTTGACACTGTATCACTCTAAAAGATACATTTGAATGAGGTAATAAAAATTCACATTCCACACTGAATTTGTATCATGTGACAGACGTCACCAGGTTGTGGACTTGTAAAATAGCCTGCAAAACTTAAAGGGATTGAATTCTGGACCCAGTGAAGTCATTGGCCCGGCCCCAACATCAAGCCCAATTTACAAAATCTTTTCTCTCTTAGTATTTGTACCATATTGCTTATGATTGTTGTGTAGAGGAAAAAAAAAAAGTTAAATGAAGAAATAAATGACTAGTTTTGAATATCAAACATACTTGAGAAATTTGATCTTAGTTCACAAATAGAAAAAGTGAAATTTGATTAATAAATTATTTGTTATGAATTATTCACTGAGTTCTAATTTAGAGTCAGCCGGCTTTTTCTACCCAAATGAAGAGAGAACAGTAGACAGTGATTTGTAATTTAAAGTTTTTTTAAAAGTTCGATATTATTTCTCACTGTCTCTTTATTTTGTCCTCTGCCTCCTCACAATTATTTTCATTAGCAGACACCATGCAATCTTGCCTCTGGCCATAAGCACAGAAATTAGTGCCAATGTATTATTTACAGAGGTTGATCAAGTCTTCCTAGGGTGGGTAGAAAAAAGGTACAAAGCACCATCTTTTGCCATCAGGAAGGCAAGCATGACTGTTGAGCATGAATCAGATGAACTTTTAAATGAGATGAAACTTTATCCATTCTGATTCCCTAGTCACAATTAAAAGAAAACAAAAATTCCTCTCATAGCAAGATGAAAAGTGCTTTATTGCAAAAGCAGACTGTACACTAATGTAGGGCTGAGATTGTCTCACCTTTTAAGCATATTAACAAGATTTCAAATGTTCACATTTCCCCTGACCTCTGGATAAACAGAATGAACAACCTGGCCAGCTGCTCTGCACTACATTTCAGAGTGTTAAAACAAAGGAACTGAGGTGCACTTGATGTGTGAAAATGATGAATAACTATAGAATGCATGTGGCAAATGTGATACGAAGGTTAAAGTCAAGTTCACCACAGGAGCAGTTGCTTTTTGACGGAGTCAAATAATTACATCTTTCTCTGTTTCTCTGGTTTGTATACAATACATCCAAAATGGATTACATACAGGAATGTTAAGATTTCAAGGTCAATCACTCAAGAGCTAGGTAATTCTTGAAAAACGTTCCCCATAATGTTAAAAAAAACCCCTTCTGTGAATGCTTTATGGCAGGGTTTATAATTAAAAATTACTTTTTTTAACAGGCAGTTTCTGGCATTGGGGCGTGAATCTGCCAACATCAGAAGAGATACGTCTTCTGTGCTACAGGAGCGTGCAGACACCTATAGGCCATTGGCTCCATTCTGTCCTCCAGAGAGGAAGGCCTCCTTCCACAGGGTCCGGGCCCTTCCGCTCCCTCTGCCTTTTTTCCTTTCCTTTTCCCTCTGCTTCTCTTTCCTCTGCCATATGACTGCTTCTGCCTCCATTACATTTGATCCTGACTGTGTTGTTAATCACTTTTGCTCCTGCTTCCCCCCTGCTGCCCTGAGCTTCCCGTCTGTTTTCCCTCCCTTCTTTTCTGTTTGTGTTTACCTTCCCACTGCTTTTGGCCTGAATTCCCTTTTTGCTGCTGTCTTAACCTCTGTCTCACCCACATCACCCTTTCTCTCTCTGTCTTTACCTTTACTGCTGTATGATACTTTGCCTAGTTATTGTGGTTGTTCTGGGGGTCAAGTTATCACTGTATAGTACAGTTCCTGCCCTGATGAAAACAAAAAAAAAATGTGCTACATGTCTCTCTATAGTTTATGTCCATGAAGGCGATAACAGTGTGAAGAAATGTCACTGTGCAGCAGGGTCACAAGTGTCAATGCAGGAACAGAGCCCTCTACCCGTTGCATCAACCTGTAAGTGTTTTTTGGTATGAAGGGAGTCCCTCCATATATTATGGGCTGGAAAATACACTTCTCATGCAGAACTGTGCCACAATGTGGGAAAGGGAGTCAGGTAGGGAGGATGACCTCTTTTCTTTGGCCACAACGACTTCATTGTTGGTGCAGCAATGTCTTGTAACAACACTGTTGTCTGTGAGATAGATAATTTCTCAGAAACACTGGTGCACCTCATTGTGCATCTTCATTTATCTTGGATATCTGGTCTGGTGCCAGATTTTTGCTTACAGATCTCTGAAAAAGTTTTTGCCGGGTGACTTCAGTGGCTTCCTAATGCTAGCCTGTAATTTGCTGATGTAAAATCTTGACCAGAATCTATATCTCAAACCCTTTTTCTCAAAAGGCAACTCATAAGATTCACAGTAGTGGGAATTCACCATGAGATTTTTCAATTTCTATGGCAGTGAAAACTGCTGAAAGTGCTGGCTAGTGTTCCGTTATAAGGTTGCCACGTGAAGTCTGCCCTTACTGGTAATGGCAAGAGGTAGTTTCAGTTTAATGTTTGTCTCCCACAAGTAAAACCTCAAAACTATGTGCAAAACTTCAGGGAAGGCCAGAGCTTTCTTTTCAGTTTGCATGTAAAGAACTCATAATGTTGTTGTTTTGCTTCAAAAGCTCTATAGCCTGTTTGCATCTGGTCACTAGTTTTTTACACCCATATAATATTCCGAGAGTCTTCACCAGCACTGTAGAAATCTAATTTTCTCCCTACTGGCTCTTACTGTCTTATTGCACTCTCCTCTAAGAGGGCGAATCTCTTTAAGTTACCAGTTCAATTTTGTGACTGAATGTCGCACAGCATGTTTATTGGGCACCTCTGTGTTCTGTCATTCACAGATGACAAGTCTGGACAAGAATTGTGTCTTCCCAAGGTGCTTTTTTAGCTCTTACTTGGCTGTGCTAGTAAGGTTGCTGTTGTGTTGGATCCCCCTGTACACCTTTGCTGTACTAACTTGTTGTGTTAACACCTTGCTATATTAAATAACACCTGTGACAGATCCATATTATCGAATTCAATTTATTATTTTTAACTTTAGTCCAAGAGCTCTAGCTTTTTTTTCTAGAAGTGTTTATTGTGTCTGCTTATAGACATCTACTGTTTTTCCTTCACAATTAAAATGGAAGTTCAGTGAACTTTACTGTCTTCTATACAATTAAAAAATGGTTATATTTTCCTGTGAATTACCTTGGGTATTATCTGAAGAAACTGTTCCCCCAAACAGATGTTGGAAGTCTGAATATGCAAACTTTGTTTTGTTTCATTGGCCAGAATCCTGCTGATTCATGAAGCCTAGAAAAACACTTGGCAGGGAATATCTTTTCCAGAATTTTCTACTCATAAGTAGTGGAAACACTTTTTTCTTTTCAAACCTTTATTTAGCAATATTTTATCATATTTAGAAGCCAAAGCTTCACTCTTTTTTTCCTCATTGCTTGCTTCCTTTGCTTTCAATAGCGTGACCAACTAGTATAAAAACCTTTTCTTCATTTTCTACTTGCTCTATAATTCCCAGAGAAGTGAACCTATCCAATTTCTCTTTTATTCCCTTCCTTAAGGTCATAAGAATTTTCATAGGGGCAGAAAACTGGGCCCTTTTAGCTTTATTCTATACTTTATTGACAGCTTCCCTTTTTCTGAGAGCAATTACTCTTTGAACTTGTCCACAGTTGAGGAATCAGTTCTACCAATGAGAACAACCTATGGCAAAAACTGTGGACGTGACATGTTTTGAATCCAGTAATTGGTACTTTTTCCTCAGTGCTGTTTTAAATTGAATACATGCTCTTCCTCAAGCATTTGACACAAAACTCCCTTCGGAAAGATAAGCCTTTGAGCCTTGAGTTTCACCTATTTCTTTCTTACTGCCCAGTTTTGTTTGTTGGTTTTGGTTTGTTTTTTTTGTTTTTTTTTTTTCCCCCAGTACTAATTCACTGTCACAAGCAAAACTGTATTCACCTGTGCCAAACTTACCAGACTCCTCATTCTTCTTCAACTGCCTGCAGCCTTTTTGAAGAGTTCCTCTGAACTAATAGCCCTCTTGTTATCTGATTTGTCCATGCTGTGTGTCCCCTGCTGGCGTTTGCAAAATGATACATTTCACTGTAGTTCTTTCATCTTTCTCCAAATACTGTGTATTGTCTTGGCTGGCGATTCATATAGATGTCATTTTGTGTCAGATTCATGTACTGTCATTTTGTGAACTCTGATTCTGAGCACTGCATGATTTTTGCCTCTCATATCTTTTCTTGTAGCATTTGGATTCTCTAGGGTTGTTGTTCTTCCTAAGAGATAGCCTGAAAGAGGTGATGTTTTTGAATAGCTTATTCTGGATGGTTTACCAAAATTTAATTCTGTATTTTCTAGCAGCCACATTTGGGCTATCTTGTCTTAGATCAAAACTGAGTTTGTGTTTCCTGTCTGGGACTTAGCTGTGTAAAATTGCAGCACTGACTCTTTGGCCTCAGTTCATTCAGAGTCTTCTGTGTTCTGTTGAGAGTTTCCTTCATCAGACTGCAGTGTTCCCTGTTTGTCAGGCTTTCTCCACTTATCCCTACATTGCTGGGTGCCAACTCAAAGGGACTCTTGAGTCCCTTGATTCCCCAATGATTGACTCTTGAACCCCAACGATTCCACTCATGGTCTATTTTCTTTCCCCAGTTTATTTCCTTTTTTGTCCAAGCAATGTTCAATGATCATTAAGAGTGAAAAACAAGAGAGAGAATTTCTCCCTTTGGAAGTCTGTTCTAACTTTGTGTAGCATGAAAGACCGCAAAAGATCTGTTTGTCTCCTGGCTTTATTAAAGGTACGTGTTCTTCATTGCAGTCTTTCTGCTTTTAGGACTAATGTCTAGGGACATGTTGACTGTGGTAGATGAGTCTGTGCCAATTTCCTGGAAAGCTCGTTAAGTACCTACCCTGTAGGAAATAATAGTAACAATTTTTGGGGGTCCTTGCAGCATCATGGAAATACGAGAAGATGAAGCAGACCCAAAACCATATTATGTCTTTAGAGCATTTACTTGCTTACCTGTAATTTTTAGAAAATCATTTATAAATGATATTTGTAAATGCCTTTTCAGATGTTGCTTCAGATGTTGACATTTTCACCAAATATGTTTTTCAAATGTTGATGACTTGGCCAAATATGCTTGTTATTCATGTAAACAACAAAATGCACTTTCCTGGACTTGTCTATACTACTACTTATCCCACCATATTTCAAGCCATTACATAAAATAAGATGATGGAAAATAATTCCTCAAACTCTTTAGAACACTTTGCACTTGATCAATAAGGCTTTTAAAGAGCCAAGTGTAATTGCTATAGTTTTTGTTTGCACATATTAAATTCCCCCACTGTTATATAGTCAGAAATAACAGGATAGATTTAATGCAAATCCTACTAAAAACTACCTTCAAGAGAGCAGAAAGTAGGGAAAATTGAAAAAGTGCAATTTTCAGAATGATATGCCTGACAAAAATGCAGGTTAAGAATTATCATAGAAACCTGAAGCATAACAGATTCGTAAGAGTCTGATGAAATAAATAGCACGAATTTGCTCCCTTTCTGGCTGACCTAATAGTAGGCTATTATAAAATAAGATCTGTAATAAGAGATGGAAGAGGAGAAGAAAAAATGAAATTACAAATACAGAGCTAAAAGGTTGGAGTAAGAAAATAGAGTACATTAAGAAATTATAGTTTAACCCCAGTAGAAAATGGCTTCTCTCCTTTTACCATTCAATCCTTTGATTAATAGTACAAATGCAAAACCATTTTTTTACAGACTACAACTTCTGTTGGAAGCTGTTCCATATCTTCAACTCCAAACCTTTCTGGTTACTTACGTTATAATAACTATAGTAATTATCTTGGGATTTTTTTTTTTTCTCCACCAAACTTGTTTTTCTATGCTTATGGATCTAAAGACCGTGATGCACATGATTCTCCTTATTATGCATGATGCATTATTATTAATAAGAAATACCAAACGAACACAAATGTGGATGCTTCCATTTCTGATCCTTGAAGCAAGCAATCCATTGTATATGGACTTATCTCTCCTGATTATGACAAGTAATACTTCATTGCTTCTTTCTGATAATACACTAATTGACATTTTTAATTCCTGCACATATTCCTGTGGTCAATATTCAGGGATTTTTAAGTTACAACAAGAATGAAGTTAGGGATAGAATGAAAAGCAATACTGAATATATTAAATAATGTCATTATGTAAGTAAATTGCTCACCATTAGCTGGAATCTGGTCTATAGCACTTCATCTGAAAATAGATATTCTGTATATGGTGAAATTAAGGCCAGATAAAATCATGGGACTAATAGAGGAACATTAATTTAACAACAACAAAAAAAAAAAGTGAAAAAGGGGATTATTTACCTCTTGAGAATAAAATCCCAAACGCTAAAACACAGAAAAAAAAATCCAGAAAATAATGGGTGCTAAAGAGCAGGGAGATCAGATCCTTCTTTCTGTCTGTTTTATTATATAAGGATATGATAATCATTAATGTATCTGTGAGGTAGGAATTTCAAAAAGAATGAATCCTTTTTTTTAGCAATACTATTACTTATTTAATATAATTTAATTCTTCAGATAATGTTGCCTTAGAATTCAAGTGAACTAAAAAACGTGGATTCTGTGTGGAATGAAGTCCCACACTCAAGGAAGCAATCAGCCTTTGCTTCTTAGACTTTGGGGTGGAACTTTCTTTAGAAGAAGTTTCTAGCAAATTAGCCTTGTACAAGATTTTTATACCCTAATCAAAGGCACCTAGTGGCAGCCATTATCTGGCACAGGATATAGTAGTACTAGGTGAGCTATATGTGTATTCCAGAATGGAAATGTTTTTATTCTAATACCATCATCATCACAGGGAATGGAAAAGTTTACTTAACTTCAGTGGATTTTGGGGTTTATCCTCAGTTTTGAAATTTTCATCACTATAGAAAAGTTAGCTTAAGGAACATTTTCACACAGCTGTGTCTTCAAAATTGTAAGTCCTAGACAGGTAGGGAAAAACAATAAATAACATAAGATATTCCTCCTTTTTGTTTCTTTCCATTAAAATTAGCTCTCTCCGTTGGGAAGTCTGTTAGCATTTCAGCTGAGTCTCTGCAGTTTGAGTACCTGGTTATTAAGAGAACTGTAAGTCTTTCATGACAACAAATGTCTCCATTCTGCATAGAACTGGGAAAATTGATTATTCCCTATGACTGCCTTCGGAATTATTAGCATAAACACAGCTGTGTAGATGTTGTACTTTGACTTCAAAGTTTCAACATTTCTGTGTTATCTTCTTTTTAATATATGGCCTTTATACCATCGGCTTAGTTTCTTTCTTATTGTTTTTCCTCCCCCCTCTATCTTCCTCCCCTTTTTACCTACAGCCCACTCCTTTTGGTAGTGTTTAACTGACTGTCTATCCCTTCAAGGTATTCTGTCAGAAGTCCATCATACTCACCAGTAATTTCCTTATTACTGAAAGTCTAATCAATCACTGGGCCTTTCCATTGAAATAAAAAGACCAGACTTTTAAAAGTTGAATGGATTAGGTTAGACATTTGGAATGTCTATTTAGATACTTCATGAAGTGACCTAACTTTTAAAAATTTCACATTCTCATTGGCTCCCAGTAATTTCTTGAATACTCTGTTAAGAAGTTCTTGGCTGATGATTTTGTGACCATCAAAAAAGCAAAGATAATGATCTGGCAACAAATCAAGGTACTGTAACAAGAGGAGGCCTGTTTATTACTTTGCTTCATTCTGATGTCCAGCAAAATCTTGAGGCTGCTGTTTCTTGTGATCAGGCTCCATTTGAACCCAACTGTTGGTTCTTAAAATTTGAAAACCAGACCTGAAAAAGTATAGGTAACAAGATGGCAGTCATGAAATACCAAGAAATCATCACAACATGTTTTGTTGCTAAACAAAATGTATCTTATTGTAGCTAATGCAGATTTCATGTAGTGGGTTTATGAATCGTAACCAGGGTTAATGTCCCTAATTCAAAAATGAAATAAAAAATATCCGAAGCAGAATAGCAAAAGTTGTATTCTGGGAGGAAAATCTTAGGTTTTTGACTGTCCTATTAAGATGATGTTGTTGAACAAGCTGGTAGAATACAAAGGATTTGTTTCCATGTAAATATTGAAATATCTTATTGCATTCTATGAAAAGTTACAAATATTTTTGAAAAACATTTTATTTTGTCAAACAGAAAAAGTGACTGTTTATCAATGAATCTATATATAGCTCTTGTGTTTATTTGGAAATACTAGTTCTACAAGTGAGGTGCTATGTAGCCTGTAATACTTTTTTCAAATTATCAATACAAAGAGAAAAATTATGGGGCTTAAATCTTAAATTTCTCTGCCTTTAATAGAGAAGGCATTAATGGATAAATGAAATACATTTTTTCCTAAATTATTGTTTTAACAGATCGTAGCCCATTGTTAGTAGATTTTTAAATGTAGCAGTATGGAAAAGCTATTTATTATCAGTACTATTTTTGAAACGTTTCAGTGTAAAAAAAAGTTCAGCATTAACATTGGTAAGTCTTACTGTTCATACAACAGTAAACTCGGGTTATTCTGTAACTTTATATAAATATTTTGGTGCTGTACTATAATTCACAGCTGTGTAAATAATGATGTTCATAAATACAAGTCAGTTCATTTCTCATTCAGACTGCACTAACTTTTTCACTTCTGTTTGCATGAGGAACACAGAGGTATGAGAACATAAAGGCTCTCCTCTGTTCATAAGATTGTTAAAAAAGGATAAGATGCTTTTCCTGATACCCCCTGTAATCACATAATCATCCTACCACAAATAATTTACAATTCATTTATGACACAGGTTGTCAAGCATGGAACAAAACTTGCCACAAGCTTGCAAGTTTTCTTAAGCTGACAGTGCTTCTACAGTAAGGGGGAAAAATCCAGTATTGTATTTTTAAGGTTTTGTTTCTTTACTTCCTTCAAAAGAATTATTTTTAGCACTATGTGAAATAATTACAATTGCCATTTTTCTCATTAAAGGAATTTTGAAGTAAATTGAAGATGAAGTGACCTAAATGTAACAGTTTGGACTCTGGTGATATCTGTTCTACAGGCCTGACTGTAAGTCATGTAACACATGGATGATTTTACTCCAGATGGTATGTCCGTATTCTGGTGGTGTGCTATGTGTAAATCGTCACAATCAGGATCAATGTACATCCAAGACCATTCTACTTCTTTTTCTGGTCATGGTTATTTACTTCTACTTATCAGACCCTTTTCACAGAGTAACTCTGAGTTGGCAGGATGGGAATTTGCCAGTATTTTTTTTCTTCAAGTATCCTGAAGCTATCAGCAAACAATATCCTTTTTTCTGCCTCCTGTAGGCTTGCTTCCACATAGGTGGTACCCCTATCTCTTGGCTTTTAGCATATTCCTTCAGAGACACATATGTGCACTTGCATACATATACACAGAGTGTCAAAGAGTAGCACCTGGAACTTTGTAAGGAGCTTACAAAGGATCTGCATTAATGTTACTCTGTCAATATCAGTTCCACAATGCTTCATCTATCTCAATAAGTAAACCAAACGAAAAAAATTACTGTTCACTGATACTGGACATTCTAATTTGGACTCAGATTTCTAAGTGAACCTATTTCCTTCATGACTGAGAATGTGCTTGTGTAACTGCCAGCACCAAAATTGTTTTCCTAATGTGGGAAAATGTAGATCCATGACTGACCTGAGACTTATTTGGCCAGACCACATTTATTATCTTATTTAGGAAGCAAATTCAAATTTTCAAATAAAAAAAGTGCCTTTTTTTGTGATTTATTTTGAAACTGTGCTTGGTACAGACACACCACTTTTCTTTGTTAATTTTTGCACAGCAGAGTAGTTTTCAAGTCATAGACTTTTCTTTCATCAATATCTTGTAGTGAAGATCATTTTGATTTTGGCAGTGGTGCTCCAGATTCAAAAGAAACCCAGCAGTGTATATGGTTCTGGTGTGGAGCAAGGTCTGGAACATCTTGTTGCTATGAAAGTTGCTTCTAAGGAGAATTATTATCAATGAAAGAGATGAAACATTCAAATGCAAATTGAACTTCCATGAACAATGAGTACCTAGGCTGACCTGAAAACCGGAAAATCATGACCTGTTTTGTTTTGGATGATGATGTTTTTTGTGCACTGATTTTAAGACATATGTGAAATGCAGTGAGGTAGATAGTCAGGTTTGAAAATTTTAAACTGTGCAGGCTGCTGAGATGATTCATTCCATGGCAATGCCACTATTTGCCTTCCTAAGAAATCTCCACAATTCTGTTTAAGAGGCAATATGTATCTGGCTGGTTTGAACCCCTGCAGGAGATTTACATAATCTGCCTGGGGATGTATGAGGAGCTGACTGAGAGCTTACAGGTCAGGATTAAAGGAAAAGCACTAACAGGTGACATTACAGTGGGGGTCTGCTACAAGTCACCCACACAGCTTGGCATAAGCAATCCAGGAGGTTCCTGGAATGCACTGATCGTAACTTCCTTCTCCAAGTGATAGAGGAGCCAACAAGGACATGTGCTATGCTGGACCTTGCTCTCACCACCAAAGAGAGGCTGGTGGGGAATGTGAAGCTCAAGGGCAGCCTTGGCTGTATTGACCATGAGATGGTGGAGTTTGAGATCCTTAGGGCAGCGAAAAGGGTGCACAACAAGCTCACTACCCTGGACTTCCAAAGAGCAGACTTTGGCCTCTTCAGGGATCTGCTTGTCAGGGTACCATTGGATAGAGCCCTGGAGGGAAAAGAGGCCCAAGAAAGCTGTTTAATATCCAAAGATATTAAGATATCCTCCTCCAAGCTCAGGAGCTATGCATCCCAGCAGAGAAGTCAGACAAAACGCCACAAGGCCTGCATGGATGAACAAGGAGACCCTGGACAATCTCAAACAGAAAAAGGAAACCTACAGAGGGTGGAGACAAGGACAGGTAGCCTGGAAGGAATACAGAGATATTGTCTGAGCAGCAAGGGATCAGGTTAGGAAAGCTAAAGCCCCCATAGAGTTAAATCTGGCCAGGGACATCAAGGGCAGCAGGAAAGGCTTCTACAGGTATGTCANCCATAGAGTTAAATCTGGCCAGGGACATCAAGGGCAGCAGGAAAGGCTTCTACAGGTATGTCAGTGATACAAGGAAGACTAGGGAAAATGTGCATCTTCTCCAGAAGGAAACAGGACACCTGGTTAACTGGGACATGGACAAGGCTGAGGGACTCAGTAACTTTTTTGTGTCAGTCTTCACTGGCAAGTGCTCTAGTCGCACCGCCCAAGTTACAGAAAGCAAAGGCAGGGACTGGGAAAATGAAGAACTTCCACTGTAGGAGAAGACCACGTTTGAGACCAGCTGAGGTACCTGAAGGTGCACAAATCCATGGAACCAGATGAGATTCATCCGTGGGTCCTGAGGGAACTGGTGGATGAGTTTGCCAAGCCACTATCCATCATATTTGAGAAGTTGTGGCAGTC
>RSEF01000031.1:46716151-46772332 GCA_003993805.1 Himantopus leucocephalus | reverse complement strand
AGGTCCCTTCCAACCTAAACCATTCTATGATTCTATGAATATATATGTTTCTTGAGGTGTGAGAATAGATGAGGCTACAGATTTGACCCATTAGTCATTGGTCTTTTAATAATGACAGTGTAGGAGTGCAGAAAACCCTGTGATTTACTGTGGGGTAACAAGTATTCTACAGACCTATTTTAATGATTCTCTGTAGTCCCAGGTACAGCTGCTCTGGTCTGGCAAAACAGAATGGGTTAGGGCTGTCTGTGTCCTCTGAGCAAGAGAACAGGCTTCAATACATACAGCAAGTAGCTGTTTTTAAAAGATTATTGTTGATTCAAAAGTGACTGTATTGAACTTCAATTTCTGGACATGTATTTTCTTGCAGCCTCCATAGTGGTTTTTAGTATTGATACTTTCTCTCTCATCAGTTAAATAAGAGGTTAGTTAAGACTGTATTAAGGATCTCAGATACAAAGTTGTCACTGAGAAAGCAGTGAGCTAAATTCTCAACTTCTCATTTCTTCTGACATGAAATAGCTTTCCAGACACTGCCTGTTGCTTGGATTTGCCATGTCAGCATCTCCCTCTTAGGAAAAGAGAAACTAGTGAAGAGAGGAAGGCAGGTTTATCTATGATGATTAAATAACAAATGTGTTAATTTATTCTCTGAAAGTTTTTCTGAGGTCCTACAGAACCATATCTACTGCTTCTAGAGATGGAAATGTTCTGTATCGTGTTCCTATTAAGGGATAGCCCACGTAGTTAGTATAGCAAAACTCAAATAATGAGGTCAAATCACATGGCACAACATTATAAAATACCTACCATACAGATATTTGAAACAAGTAGAAAAAGCCTACACTAACATCCTTGTTTAGTAGAATATGTGATAAGTCAAAATATTTATCAGTTGTAAGCTTTTTGTGTTACGCCCTTGTTTTCACCGTGACAGATGATCTGGATCAGCTGTTGCTGAGCGCAGCCCAGGGGTCTGGCCTACATCGGAACTGTAGACCTTCCCAGTCCCAGGTCCGTGTGTTCAGCTGATCTGCTCCTCCTCAAGTGCACACAGGAGCCAGTGGAGAGTGTGCTCCATAATGGTCCCCAGGCTTGGCAAATTTTCCTGGGCTGGAGACATAATCCACAGGGCTCCTGTATAAATGTAACTAAATCCGCCTGACCAGGAAAAGAACTCATCCTAATTCTTAATATTAAAAAGGCTAAATCCTCTTTGATGAACTCTTGTTTATGCCACTTTTGTTTTCCCAGAAGAAGCCTTCATGGTACCATAGCATTTGTTAAGGAGTAAACTTAGCAGTCATAAATCTCTTTTGACAGACAGCCAGTGCCAATTAACAGATTAAATTAAAATTAGTGTATTCATCCTCAGGCTTCTCAGGTAGAAGTTATCTTAGTTTAGCTTAAGGAATAGTTTAATTACAATACTTAATATGAGGCAAAAATCTTGGTGTCTGTGTCCATGTCTGTGTCCGTGTCGTTGTCTGTGTCTCTCTCTTTGTGTGCATATTCCATGAAGTAGGAAGTACCTTATGCAAACGAACAAAAACAAAACCACCACCACCAAAGACATTATTCTTATTTCAATTATTGGCTGATTTAGAAAGTGGTTCTGTTATTTTGATTATTAGAGTCAGTAACTGCCCTTTAAATTAAAATTACTGTTTTGACTCTGCAGAGAGAAATATGCTTAGTTGAAAAGACTAGTGAACTGTGAACATTTATTTGTGTAACACAGCTTTCTGTGAAATTGTGTATACGTGATTTGAAACCAGTGTAGTTTATAGATGGTTTTCTGTTGGCATCACACAAGACATGGCAAAACTGGCAAATATAAATAAGCCAAATATCTTCTTTTTATAAGTAAAGAGGGAAAAAAAAAAGTTGAATTTAGTTTAAAAGTTTTGCATTTGGACAATGTATTTTGATAACTCAGTCTACTCAATTAGTGTAGCGATCTGTTTTCTGATACTTGGAGCCTCTTTAAAATCTGATTTTTAGCCCAAGATTTCTTCAGTTCAGACAAACTGTACAACTGGATGGGGGACAGTTTACTTCTTACCAATCAATAGTAAAACTGTGCTATTTTGATTTCAGATGGAAGCTCTTATAGAATCATTAGACAATGTGTTTATAACTCAGCATCAGTAAATTACACAGAGAGATTTCATAAGGACTATTGCCATCTTAAAAATGCATTTTTTTTTAAAATGGCAGCAGATAATTACATATATTGACTGTTCCTGCTGTTGCATTTGTTAATATAGTATTTTACACTCTTGAAGATCTGTGAAAATTATGCCCCAGATTTGGTTCCTGTGGATTCCTGAGTAAAGTACAACACTATATAGAGCTCTCAGTTCCTTGTAAAGATTTATATTTATCAGCAACACATAATTTTATAAGCAAAACTGAGTCTGAAATGAGTTCTTAAGAGCTGATCTGCCTGGAAAACAACTTTGAGAGTTATGGAGCTGGACATAAGGTTATTCAGGAGAAAGTCTTATTCACAAATTCTGCATGAGAAAGAAGAAGGAACATTTCTTTCTCCTGTGGAATTTCTGTCAGGAGGTAGGAAAATGCGGGCAACAGCCCTATGGTGAACTTGAGATATTCCCTTATTATTTAGAGCAACTTTGGACTCCAGAATACCCCTGAATCTAGAAAGTGATGTCTTGCACTTCAGTACTCAAGTAAGCCTTTTGTCTGGACTTCTCTGCAACATTACTTTTTGCAACAAAGGATTGGGAGAGAAAAATAACTTTATACCTAGTAAAAACACACTAAATCTAACAGCAAACAGCATGTAAAAGACTGCAATTTTATCCTCTAGATGTTACATTCACATAATCAGGAATACCATCAAGAATAACTGGATGGCTTTTTTGACTTTGAGTTTTTAGCAGAACTGCTGGGGAAATGTAACCAAGGTAGCACAGTGAAATTCAGTCTGGCTGGAATTTGTGGTGTTTTGATTCCTGAAAGACCAAATAGCCAAATAGGGGGAGCCTTTATTTTGACTTGCATAACCTAGGAAGCTTTGTCACCTAAATATTTTATTTTGTTACTGATATTAGTAACTTGTCATCTGTTCACATGATAGAGGTTTAGGAGTTAAGGGACTGTGGTGGCCTCACCTTGGCTGACCCCCTGCCAGACCCCCACCTAGCCTCTTTCTCATTCCCCTGCCTCAACAGGACAGGAGAAGAAAATAAGATTAAAAAGCTTGTAGGTCAAGATAAAGACAAGGTGATCACTTGCCAGTTACTGTCATAAGCAAAACAGACTTGACTTGAAGAAAATTAACTTACTTTATTAGCAATTAAAATGGAGTTGGATGGTGAGAAACAAAGGCAAAAACCTTCCTATTCCTCCCCTTCTGCCCAGGCTCAACTTCACCCCTTAATTCCCCACTTCTCCACCTCATCCCTGGTGCAGGGGGATGTAGAATGGGGTTTGGGATTAGTCCATAACATCTCTCTGCTGCTCCTTCCTCCTCATGCTTTTCCCCTGTTCCAGTTTTGGTCCTTTCAATGAGCTGCAGTTCTTCAGGATAAGCCTGCTCCTGAATGGGTCCTTCACTAGTCGCAATGATAGGTCTCTGCTCTGGCATGGTCCTCCCCACACGCTCTGGGAGAAGCTCTGCTTTAGTACCTGGAGCACCTCTGACCTTGGTGTCCCCAGGATTGTTTCTTGCACTTTTCCCCCTTCTCTTCTCTTTTTCTCCAGTGTTTTTTGCCCTTCTTTCAACGTGTTTCCACAGAGGCAGCACTACCTCGGCCGAGGGGCTCATCTGTGCCCCACAGTGGGTGAGTTGGAGCTGGGTGGAATGGGCTGTGTCTGGCACAGGGTAGCCCTGGCCTCTTTTCACAGAAGCTGCCCTGTAACCACCTGCTGCCGACACCTTATCACTGACACCCAGTGCAGGGGTTAAGCACTGTGTTATGAATGTTGAGAACTCGTACTCCCAAATTATCAAAGACTCTCTGCTCTTCACTTTCTTGTCTTCTCCACCTCCCTCTTTAAAAGGGACAACCTAAATCAGATTTACACAGCCAGTCTGCACAGCACAGTATAAGGACTAGGATGAAGCAAGGAACAAGTACCAGCAGGAAACCATAAGCATGTCAGATGGAAACAGAGTTTCGAAGGTCAAGTCCACGGCCATCAGATAACTCAGACACAGTACAGGAGGTGGAAGAGTTTAGGTGCCGGCTGTGGCAGGGCCATTACTTGTTCCATGTGAGTCATTGGGCTATGCAGTGTCTCTTAAGTGTATTAATAAAATGATACTAATATCATGATTATTGTTCCCATTGGTTATTCATCTGTCCTTGTCAATCTCATAGTCACCACTGTTGAGCTATGCAACATGGTACCACGCATAGCTTTATTCATAGATAGTAAATGGCATCATAAGGGAATGGAAAGAGTCACCAAGAAAGAGAACTGACTGGATCTGTGGATGTTTTTGCCCACCAGAGATCACTTTTTCAGGCCTAGAGGTAACAATTATCTCCATAAATGCAGAACTCTGATCGATACGTGTTTTATTATGACCTGTATGTAAGTTCTCAGACCCACAAGTTCTTCAGCTTCCTTCAGTCACTCTCTGCTGAGAATCCTGAAACATTACCAGCCATCTTGAAAAAAGTAAGTTTTATGTTTTTTGAATGTTATACTGAAATTTTATATTCTGTATGAGGTTGGCACATTCTCTCTTTCTTAAGAAAATAGCACATTTTAAAATTTTATTTTCATATAAATTTCATTTAGTCTTTCATTTAATGCTCTGTGTTACAGTGCCTGTTGCTAACAGGAATTTATCAGCAACCTTTTCACAGTCTGTGCAAAAGAGTGAAACAGACTTTCTGTAACCTAAATTATGTGCCAATCAAGAAGGTTCCTCCACTTTGACTTTTAAATTAAATTTACCAGGAAGATCGTTTAAAGTTGCTAAATCCTGAATTTTTTGAAAGGGGGTTATCTCTTTCGAAGACGAACGAACCTTTAACTAACGCACTCTGTTCCCCTTATCCTCTTTCTACCCTTGAGAAGGGATACCTCATTCACCATGGCTGAGACCGGGATAATTCTCTTTTGTGCAAGTTCCTTTGCAACTGAAGCTGCTCATCTGTGAAATGTTAATCTCTTCCCTTCCAGCTTCTGAATGCCAACTAACCACACAAAGGGGGATCTCAGCAACATTGTCTTAGCCTGTTTATAGACTCTAAAAGACAGCCTTGAAATAGGTCATACACAGGCTAATTCCTTTGTTGTAATTGTTGTCCTCATGGAGAAACACATTTTAATTTGGTATTAAAGTCCAGTTTAATTTAGTCTGAGAACACAGATACATTTTACATTAATGAGAATTGTGTCATTACCCTATGGAATTGCTATAGCCAGGATTAAGTTTTTCATGTATCTAAGGATTTCCATAGCTTCATGTCTTTTGGTTTGTGTTACTTTTGCAGGGTACACCTGTATTTCCTGGGCTTGCAAAATTTTGGGAAAGAATTAGACTATTGTTTCAGTATTTTTCTTCAGATTTCTGAACGTACTGTTTTTACAGAGACAGAGATTAGAGATTTTAAATAGCTGGAGTTTGGGTGAATAAACCAAGCAGGTAGGAATAAAATCAGTGTTCACAGCTTTTCTTAAAGCCTAGCAGATATTTGGCATGGCAAGAGCGAGGAACATACATAAGTGTTTGGGCATTGTGCTCCCAGATGTTGCCATCTGTTAGCAACAGCAGCTGCTTGAAAAGGGGGCGGCAGAGAGTTCGCTGGCAGTAGTGGAAGTGATACCGCCAGCAGAGCACTTCGGCTTGCTTTCCCTTGTGTGCATATGGAGAGAAATAGATGGATTTGTAGATTGATTTAAATCCCAGAAGAGTGTCTGAAGCGAAGACACTCAGCTGAACTGCTTGTCTGGCTGAGAGGAAGAGGTGATCTCTGAGTGGTACTTGAAGCCCTTTCTTTCAATGTTATTGTTATACAGAGCATTTATTAACTAAATCTTCCTCATCGCTGTCAAAATTAGCATGCTTGCTCATGCTTCTGAAATTCTCCATGCTCTCCCTCAGGGAAAGGAGATAGAATTACGTGATATGTGTAAACAGGGATTAATTTAATCTTCAGCCAAATCCACACATTGCCGTGCAACAGAAGTTTGCATAGGATTATGAAGGCAATATAATTAGATACAGTTAGACATCTTGCTTTTCGAAGCTACATATATTACTAGTTTTTTTAAAAAAGATTAATTCATCATATCTCTTGATTCAACATTAAAAAGAGATTAAGAAAAAAATCAAGTTTGCATTATATTGCATATACGATAGAAGAAAAGTTGCCTGGCATTTAGGAAAGGGAGTAGATTTGATGTGATTCTAAAAGACACCTCAATCCTCCCTGCAAAGTGGCAATTGCCTTGCCCAGGGACATATGTTGAAACAACGTTCATAACTTGGGACATCTTGCTCGTTTTGATTCCCAGCACAGTTCATCACTTGATTGAGTGACATTTATTCTGCAACAGCATATGAATTCCAGAATGGAGGAATGAAAAAAGTCCCAAACAAAATCATTCCTTGCACTCCCTGCCAAAACAAAAAAAGCAACTTCACATGCTACAAAAGGCTGCAAAAAATAATAGGGTATCACTCTGTTATATTTCAGACTATTATATCTAAATCGATTCCATCTTTATTTCAAACTATGTTTGATTTTTTTTGAGAAGAGAAAAGAGTAGAGTACATCTATTTTGTAACAATTTTGACTTAGAATTATCATAAATTTTAAACAAAGGAATGCCATTCATCTTACCTCCAAATACATAAAATCCTTCAGAATTCAGACATAAGTATGATAGCTCCATGACGTTTAAATGGCTGAAGAAGTTAAACATAAAAAAGAAAAGAAACTCCAACATATTATACTCTAGTCTTGGACTTAGGGAAAAAAACTCCTTGTTTTTTTTTTTAAAAAAAAAAAATTGTAGAATCATTATGTCTTCTAGAATAGTATATGTGTTATTAGTAAAGGAAACTAATTTGAGTTTTCTTGAAACTTCTTGTGAAAACTTTACCAAATATTTTGATTCTCTATGTGTTTCCAAAGTACGTACACTATTAATGCAGTCTCCTGAAACTTGTGAGTCAAGATGCAGATGCTTAGAAAAAGTAGCTTGTTACAACAGAACACCATGTTAGTAATCATGTAACAGTAAAATTCATCTACCTGATATCTGACCTTGAATTCTAAGAGTAGCATTAAAACTATCATACTACTGATCAAGTTAGTCTTGAGAAGGAATGAGACTGAGACATGTGAAATCCAAATGTAACACCTCAATTCAAAAAAATGAGGTAATTTGGGACTCAGAACTGACCCTCCTAAAATCAATGAAAAAAATGTCTCTGACTTTTATTGAAAGTCAGAAAAAGCTCATATTCTTTTATTGCTTTGCTGGTAACTACGGTCTCATTATCCTGAACTCAGCACAAGTGTGGAAGCAATTTCTAATTAAATGAATACAAATAAATTAAAAATAAGATAACGTACATTTGTATTTTTCATACATAGATCATTCCTTTAGATGAAGAACATGAAATTAATCTAGCCTGTCAATTGGGAAAGTATTTACTATGAGATCACTTAGGAAATTTATTAATAAATACAGTGAAAGTAAGGAATAATTATAGAGGAACTGTACAGTAGGTAGGGATCTGGTAAGAAGCAGGTTTGGGCTACAGTTATTTGTGTTCCTATAGAAGTTGGTCATGGGACTAGTTTCATTTACTATTTTCACAAATGTCAAGTGGAAGTGTCCTAGTGAGTCTTTAAGATGTCAAGAAGGAAACCTCTGTGGAGGACTGAGATGATATAGAAAGACTGGAAGAGTCCTGTGGACAGCAGAAGTAGAAATGAGATAAAATTAAGCAGTACAAAATGCAAAGTTCCATTCTTTCTGACTAATAAAAAATTATTCCAGAAGCTGAAATCTCATCAGTTAAAAATGTCAGAGAAGAAAGCACAGCAACATTAATCAAATGCAGAATGATTGAAGTGCTGATAAGAAAATGGCAAATGCAGTCCTAAGCTGTCTCAGATAAGATATTTCTAGCAAAGACATGGAAGTATTAAAGCCATTCTACAAAGTACTGGGGAGATATAATTTTAAATACTATATTCAAGAAAGATGAATTCAATCTCATTTGATGAGGGGAAAGAGAGCCTACTGGAAAGTAAAAGAGCACAGCTTGTTTAGGCTAGCAAAACAAAGGATAAGAAGGGATATAACAGATGTTTATGAATTCAGTGGGAGGGATAAATAAACTATGAATAAATTGAAACCGGGACTTTTGTAAGCTTCAGGGGAATGAGATTCTGAAGTGATCGTTCAGTAAATGTAGAGAGAATGAGACACAAAACTTCTTTTAAAAGGTAATAATTATGCTGAAATATAGACTGTGTTTGCCTGTGATATCAAAGGACTTAAACTGATGACCTAGGATGTCTCCTCCAGTCCTGTATTTTTGCACTGAGCAATCATCCCAGAGAAAATAAGCACCCCCTCTCAGACAGGGTTTAGCGTGAATGTCAAGGAACACATGGTAATCTTCAATAGCACATTCACAATCTATATATTACTTAATAAAGCACAACACTGTTTTAGGGAGAAGAACTTTAAAATAAATAGCTATATATCTAAAAAAAAATGTTAAATATCATATCTATACAATAACTTTATGTAATAAATAAATACATTTGAAATATTTATTTTAAAAAGAAAAAAGAAGACACCTTACCTGACTCCTGATCCCAAAGTCTCCGTACCAAAATAAATAAATTGAGAGACTATTCTGACATCTGAATGTTTTTCACTAAGTATGACAATGAAGACTGCAGCTCTGCTCTCTACAGGCGTTCAACCCACCTTGTATGCAAAACAGGTTCCAGCACAGGGAAGGGAACGAATTGCTATCCTGTTGCCTGATCTGCATGTTACTCTGGACAATGCCTTCGAGATTTTATTGACTCTGTGTTTTGTCCCATATATGTTCCACGTATACTTACATGTGTTGAATACCGCTTTCAAGCTTGAATGGGTCTACTGAGAAACTCTTCTGAATGTCTTTAGGGTATAGAGACAGAAGATACATCTGTCAGTGGACGCCTTTTCAGCTTTGATGATTGATTGTTGCAAACAAGAAAATCTCCCTCTGCCTGGAAGAGCTTTTCTCCCTGGCTGGCAGTTTCCATCCAGAAGAAGTCGACTTTGGACACAGATTTATCTTGCACAGTCATTCAGCATCTCAAGGTTTTACACAGTGCCTTGACACAGCAAGCAAAGGCCTACTATAAAAGACATTGAAATTAATAAGAATCTTTCAGCCAACAATTAGCTTTCAATAAGGCTTAAGGCATTGAAACTTATGGGAATCTAATGTTTAATTTTTTGTCTCATGTTTTTAAGGTTTACCTGCATTAAGCCCTTGAATGACATTTCAACCTCCAAATTAGTAAATTCTGCAGTCTCAGTTACCATAGAGCCCAAATACTACCCAACTTCTTTGTTTGAATGTGTTTTCTCCTAATGAATTAGACTTTTTTTCCACTGAATTAATCTTTAAGTGGGTGCAATATCCCTCATTTGCAATTCCACTCTGTCCTGTGTGGCTCCATTGCAGTTCTCGTTTTAGTACTACAGGCAAGAGCACATCTTACCCCCCCTGCCAACATGAACTGACATTACACCCTGCTGGTTTGTTACGAACTATTTTTGTCTCCCCTGTTTCTTTTGCTGTTTTATTTCCTCAGTGTACATTAACTTTTGATTCAATAGCAAGGGTGATTATTCTATGTTTATCTTCTCTGTTTCTATGTCTACTTTTTTGCTTTCTGGTCCTCCTTGGGGAAGGATTACACAGTCTCTGGAGGTGACAAGTCAGACAGTTGAAATGTCAGCACAGCATCTGCTAAAGAAATAAGTACAGAATACATACCCTGACTGTAGGAGTCAAACTTCACTTTTTAACTGGCTTTGGGCTACTTATAGTGTGCTGCAAAAAAAATGAAAGCAGAACTGTGCTTTATACCACTGCTTTACTTAAAAACAGACCCTTGCTGCAGTGTAAACATAGACACATATCTGATATTTATGGGAAGCTATCACTTGAAGATATGTTGTATCATTTATTTCAAAATGATGAGTTTAATCTCATAAATCAAACCAACCTTCTCTCCCAACTCTCCCTTGGTTTTGCTTTTAGATTTGGGGGTGTTTTTTTCGTGTGAATGTGGTCGATTTTGGCACTTTATTTGTCCTTACAGCTCTTGAATGCAATAGTTAGGAGAAAAGTTGTACAGGGAAGTGAAACAGAATGAACACAGGCCCTTTATGTGTAGGATTTTCTTCCTATTCCAACCAACTTAACTGTGGACAAAGGAAAGGATTTTCTGACTGTTCCTCAAAAGCAAGATAGACATCACAGTAAGTCCTGTATAGCACAAGAAGAGATTTCTCTTCTACTACATAAGGCTTAACATCTGTGTTCTGAACAGAAGTTGCCACGCAATATTGTGTGAATTATATAAAATAACAAAAGCAACACTTTTTCTTATTTCTTTAAGCAAAAATGTGGCATTATGGATAAAGACCAAAGTATTTATTCTCTTCTTCAGACAACATGTTTTGCTGAAGTGTACACTGTACTAAAAGGATGTGTATCTCATGTTACATGTAGTTTTACAAGATCACCCAGAAATGTTTTGCACGGGCAAGCCTGCAATATTATGATTAGACATATTTCTCTCTTGAGAGTAGAAAAATGTCTGTCTTTATGATATTATCATCAGAGATATGTGTTTAGTATAGGATCCTCATATCACAATGAAGGAAAGCGGAAGTTTGTAAAAATGAGTGTGTATTTAAGAAACTTATCTCTTAATCAATGCGATACTCAGATTTCTTCTGCTACAGTAATGATAGTGGCTATTGATGTTGGAAAATAAATAGCTTCATCCTGTACCAAATTGTCATTTTCTAAATTAAATTTATTTTTACCTCATCAAATGTATTAATTGTGCAAATTGTGGAAAATTTATCTTATTTTCAGTTTTCAGCTTTACTTTTTTTTCTATAGACTTAGATGTTACACTAAAAATGTCAGCAGACCTCCTGGAGGCAGGAAGGGAAACTCATTTCAATTTCAAACTACATTAATTCTGAGTGAAATCAAACTTATTCTCACATTTATTAATGCAAGCAAGTCCTTGTGAAAAATTGCAGATTTTTAATAAGGGCATTTTCAGTGGTTCCATTCCATTCCAACAAACTCATAAATCAATTGCTGTCTTTCAGCCATTACAGATTTATCAGTTCATGTGAGTAAATGTGACAGCTGAATACTGCTGAAATCCATACAGCAATATCTCTGTTACCATGATAAATGCAACTTGGCCTCAAAGATGTGCTGTTTGGTTTGTTGAGGCTTTTGGTCTTTGGTTTTGTTTTGCTTTATTTTAAGCATGACTTAGACTATAGGAAACAAGAGGAAAAGCCTAGCCTAGAAAATATTTTGCACTCTGCCCCTGCCCCTGACAGTACAGTCAATGATAAATACATTTTCATCATGACAATATCCCCACATGTTCTTTCAGTTAACGCTTAAGACAGGAAGGAAAATATATCTTTAAGGCATTATTTGTAATAGACAGAGGAAGAAGGATAAACATTATTCATTTCTAATATTTAGCTGAGAATCCCATCCAAGTTCATCAGCATCTGTAGGACTTACCATATTTTGAATACATAGACTTTCCTTTTCTTGTAGCAATGACCACATGGCAATGATTTTATGTATACTGTAAGGCTACCGTATTCACTAGTGGCACACCCTCAGTGATTTATTAGAGTATATAGAGCATTCAGTACTCGCAGTCTCTGTGGGCTAATTAAAAATATCAAATTTTATGGAAGGTGCCTTGCTGTTTATTTTGTTGGATTGTAAATTGTGAGAATGCTTTCAATAAATTATACATGCCCACAGCAGGAAAAAAGCACAGAAAAATGCTAATAGGGGTGCAATCAGACTAATAAGGAGAACATTCAAGGTCCATAATTTTGCATTGACAAAATTCTTTGGAAACTGAATTTTGAGGAAGTAGAGACAGAGCACTGAACTTATTTGAATGTTTCCAAATTTATAACAGTATCCAAACACAAATCACTTTTCAAGGCTGCTGAATAGATATTTAGGAACATTCAATAGTACCAATTTGTGTCTATTATTTCTTACTGCCACTCATGTAGCTCAGTAATTGAAATGCTGAGTAACAGTTTCCCTCCTCAATTCTAATGATGCCCTTTATAATCTTCTTTTTAATGCAGTGCCTGAACTTTAGAAAGGTTGTTCGCTGCCAAATGTCAGTCCATTGCAAGATGTAGCAATGGAAACCCTCTTGCTTTATCCATTTTGCTACGTAAAATTATTGTGGACCACTAAGGTAGCTAAATGTTTGGCTCCTTTTTTCCTGTTTATTAAGTAAAAAAAGGGAATAAAATAAATCCAATAAAAACAGCACTTCTGGCCCAATCTCCCACTGATATCAGGGAAAACCTAGGTCTTGTTATTAAATTCTGCGGGAGAATAATCTAATTAGGCATCTTCTACTTCTATAGAAAAGTAAACCCAAAAACCATTTCATAGAGAATGTGACCTGTTAGCAAAGATACAAAAAATAGTTCATAATTGTAAGCTGATGCAGACTTGACAACCTTCATCATAGCAGCTTTCACCTAGGTCAACGATTTATGTCCACTCCTAGTTTGAAATATGAATCCTTTTCTTTGTGGCGAAAGCTTGACAAACTGCAAAGATTTATCCTGGTATGAAATCACTTTGGCAATCCCTGTTCTGCACTGCTATTTGCATTGCTATGGCTGCATTGGTGCAGTAAGAGCCTTGAAGTACACAAAAGCTTTTATATTAAAAGTCAATGGAAGAGATTGTTTTCTCTTTCAGTAAAATTTTGAAGCTACAGGGCTACATAGCTATGGAAGGCTTTTCCATCCTCTATGTTCTGTCCATATTAAGGCTGTTTTCAATCTTTTTGTGTGCATAACATTGGACTTTCTTGTAATGTGCACAAGCTACTAGACTGTCGCCTAAGTACAGCTACGCCAGGAAGCATTAAAGGCTTGTCCCTACCACAGAAATAACTGTGCTATACTTTTCTTGCATCAGTTCAGAGGGTGCGAAGAGAACATGTTTCTTTTCTTCAAGACTCTATCTCCAGCTGAAACAAGCGCTCAACCAGTCTTTCACCTCTCATTTCATTTGAATGTTCTCCCTGTAAACACAAAAAAAAAAACCATGTTTTTTTTCCTCTCTGCTGCTTGGTGAGTGGATAAGAGGAAGACTCTGAGCGGATGACAGGGAACAACCTCCTGGAAAATGAGAGTTGGCTATTTGGAGGAATACAGAAGAAAACAGAAATCACTTGGATAAGAACTGAGCAATATTCAGTGGCTAGAATAAGACCAAAAAGCTCATGAACCATAAAAACACACTGCTCAATTCTTCCATAGTTCAAACATAAAGCCTGAATAATTTAATCAGTGCTTATAGGTTTAGTTGTGCCCTTGACACAGAGGTAAATGAGAAGACACTGGCAGTGTTGAAAGTCTTGGCTGAGCAGCCAGGCCTTGAATCATGTCCTAGGACTGTCTTCTTGGAGCGCCCAGCCTCCAGAGTGCTCAGGGGACTCTAATATCTTTAACAAGTGGTTTAAAATCAGCTCAAATGCCAAAACATGTGGTTTGCGCAACAAGAGATGTCCACTACAGCTTAAGAAACTTCAGCGTGAACACTTGCTCTCCTGGCTGCTCTCCTCAAGCTCCTGTGGGCAGCCAGGTGAATGGACAGCTGTGAGCATTGTCTCATTCGTCTGACTTTGTTCTGAGTGCTTGGGGGCAGGGGGTGGGGAATAAGTGGCTATAGTCACTGTGATCTCTGTCTGTCACCATGATTACAATCTTTCTTTCCCCAGTTTTGTATGGGCTGCCAGCCCAATGACTAGCTGTGAACTGTCTCCTTTTGCAACTGAGGTCCAAATAAGCTTCTCTACAGAAGGATTACACATGAGCCTTATTGGATAGGGATATGAAAGGGAGAGGAGGTTTGTCCTGACCACTGATCTGTAAAGGAGTCTTGCAGTTTGATTAACATATATGTTAGTTGCAGGTATCCCAAGAGTTTTTGCGCAAATCTGGATCTCAGCTGCCAGATGTTCCAGAGTGTACATTGCTATGTAAACTTTACCCATTCCCAAACATCAAACCATACATCTGCATCGCCTCTTTAAAAAGCAAGACTTTTGCCATTTGACAGCTCTGTTTCCAGACCTTGGTTTGCTTTGACTGCCTTTTTTGATTCCAGCGTTATGCAGGTCACTGATCATAGATGTCCTTGTTTGTGACAGAATGATACGGTGTGAAAAAGATGAAAAAGCAAGCATGAAGGAAATATTGGCTAATGACACAAAAGCAAATTCACTAGCCTTGAAAACCATCTTTTTAATGTCCAGAATAATCTCATAAGGTCTCATAGAAATATTGAAAATTTGGGTCCAAATTTCCATAGCGCCTTGTGCCAAATGATTAAAAAGAGATGAATGCTTCAGTGTGAGCAGAAGATGTTGACAGTGCTTCCTGTATACTTTACACTCACTTTGCTTAGGTTCAAATACCTATGTAAGCTAAGATGTCAGGCAGCAGGGAGTGAGTTCTCTATTATTTCAAATGCGTTTGTATGTTGCATGTACTTCAGATGTCTTTGATAGTATTAGCTAAGTGATTAGACAGTTCGGTAAAAAGCCCAATGAGCAAACAGATGCTAGTGTGTATTAACTATTCAAAGTAATGACAATTCTGTGTAAGAAAAGTTAATTCAATGTCAAATAATTCTGCCAGAAAAAAAATTGTCTCCTATGAAAACAAGTACCTTGGTGTCACCTGGAGATCACTATCCTTTGAAAATGTTAAACCCTGCAGATACTATTGATTTAACGGGTGGCAACTGAGACTTTAGGAGCCTTTTTTTAATCAAAGTTGTTCAGTTAGCACTATTAATAATTAAACAGTGTTCCTTTAATTTTCAGCCCTTATTTTTTTACACTGTTATCAAACTGTGTGCACCATACAGCTTCAGTGCCTGGTAGCTTCTTTTGAAAAGCTTTCCAAATAGAGATGAGGGAACTAAATAAGTTAAAATACTCATTTGCAAGTACTTTTTCCCAAGACTTAAAATAAAGTAAGTTTTATTTTCTGTCTGAAACTTCAAAATCGTGTAAAGATCCACCCTGCTTCAGTTACCTGAGATATTTGTATTTGTTCACCTGACAGACCGTTAAGAGTGAATACTTTTATGCTGGTGCTTATACTTTCTGACAGAGTTTTCAGCTGTAATGAAAGTGTAAAGTCTTTGAAGATACAACCTTTGCAAGGCTGAGTGCAACTCTTAATTTTTAAGTACCGGAATTCAGACGGAAATCTATAGTTCTGCATTAGGCTTCCTACACAAGAAAAAAAGACTTCCCAGAATGGGATGCATAATGTCTTGTATGCTCAGCAGGGCACTGCCTGAAATGACATTAAGGAATGCTACAAATATGCCAAAAACCCTTCCACTCTCTGGGAACTGGATGCCCCTCTCTGGGCTCCACAGAAATGTCTCTTCATATCTCCTGAGAAAAGCTGCCTATGTCTCTTTTCAAAAAAATAATATAAATAATGAGCAAAAATAATGTCTTGCTTTCGAAACAGCAGTACATACAGTGGCCTATTTGCCATGGAAGAAACTGAACATAAAGTATTTCTTCTAAGGAAGACATTCAGATTGATCTTCTAAGAGACTGTGAATCAGGCCTGACTCTCCACTCCTCTTGAAGTTGGAGGGCCCTGCATGTGTAATGAGAACATGATGCAACTATACTCACTAGATATTTTATTGTTGGGTTTTTTTTTTCATTTTTTGTTGATTTGTTTGCTCATTTTAAAGAATTATGTTTTAAATATGCTCCAACACTAAAATTATAGCAGCCTCTGAGTAAATTTAACTTACAGTGTGTGCTGATCTGGGGACTTAGTTCAATCCACATCACACTGATCTTTGAAATGGATGTAACCCCAAGAATTAGTGAACATTGCAGAGGGAATTTTGTATTGGTAAACTGAATTTCTTTGAGGCAATACAACCAAACACCAGCATTGTACCAGAACTCCACAAATAGACTGACTTCTTTTGCCTGCCCAAAACAATGCCACAGATCCCAAAATGGGCCTCAGCATGACGGGAATAGTTCTTCCACTTGTCATCCCCAGTATTTAACAAAAATCTAGACACATTTTGTTGTGGTGCTTTACTATATATAAGCAACAAAATGACATTTACAAAAAGCAACTCTTTGTCACATTACATTTAAATTCAGTTCTTATATATTTCGAATAAAACAACTTCTAGTCTTAGAACATCAGGTGTGTCAAGGAGTAAAAAGCTAAACAGCCATAAGGGAAATTGATTTCTGTTCACACTTCTGCCAACTATTTAGGAACATAGTATTCTTGTTAATATTAATTTAATTTAACTAAGTGGAAATACAATTTTCTTTGCAAAGGAAAAAGGTGTAGGTCCAAAAATATGTTTGAATATCTTACTCCAAACTTCAGCCTGGAAAATGCAAAATCTTACTTAGCTGGACCTGGGGCTTCTCACTCTCTGCTGAAGGACTGGCTGCAAGATTGCAGTCAGGATCTCACTAACCGCATGAATCTTTCATTCCTTTCTGCTGGTGCCCAATCTCAACAGCGTCAGTATGGTATGTTCTTCCTTAAAGCTGCTAGCATCCTTTCAGATACCACACTTTACTGAGAAACATAGGTTTAATTCCTTCTTGCCAGAGGAATGAACCAAAACTAGGTTTAGATTGCCTGTTGTCTTCATGGCATTTTAAGAAAGTTGGGCAGTGTCAGTAGATCTGTGTCATCTTTATTTAGTCTTTTGAAACAATAGTGTTTTCTGACTTCTAGGAGTATGTTCTGTACTTTGGATCCAACATGGTTACAGGTGAATAAAGCTCAGCTGGGTGGAGTTTCAAGGGTCTTTTAGGTGCTGTTCTGAAAAACTGAATTCCTGTATTTGGATTCCATTCTGTGGAGAAAGTGATGAAAAATTTGGCACAGATGGGCCTAATTTATTGAGGGCTAAATCCTTTCTTCAGTTTAGTGGTAATCCTCTCATAATTTCAGTAAGGGTTGACAAAATCACTTCTGTGCCTATTTCACCTATCCAAAAAATCTTTAAAAATTATTCTTTGGGAAAAATAAGCTGAAAGAGGAAATAAGCATGAAGAAATCCAATAGTAAGTCCAATATTCCTTTTTAGGGCTAAAGAAAGAAGCATAAACTTGCAACATACTGTTCAGGTCAACTTTAAACTCAATATGAGCTACAAAAATAACTCAGCTGAATGTTACAAAAGGACCTAACCAGCACAGGCTAGGTGCTGAACAAAGACTTAATTCAGTGTCTTCTTCATTGTGAACCACACAGCAGTTACTTATAAAGAACTTAATTGTAAGTTTCCAACATGGACCAATTTACTCTGAGAATTTGGCCTATAGTCACAATACAGTTTTATGAATTAAATTACGTGAACTGTCTAATTTCAAATGACAGTGACATTGAAGTTGTGCAAAAGCTGGATTAAAAGCCAGGAGAAAAGAAGTTTATGTTATCTTTCCAAGAGGAATATTTTAATAAAATTTGCACCTTTTATCCTTTTTAATAGACTGCCACATGTCTGATAAAATTAAACAGGATTTATATACTACTGTAGCAGGGGTTGCCATGTTTGGGGTGATGTTAAACTCTCTCACAAATCATTATCGATTTAAAATTATTCTGATTAGTTTCAGATGGCTGGAAAGGGCTGCAAGTGGAATAAATCTAGATGTCTCCTTTGTGTTCTTAGTCCAGCATTGCCCTCATTATAGAATCATCATGCATAGATTGTGTTGGCAGACTTTGCTTTAAAAGACAGTCTAGGCTTCATGTGAAAAAGGATAAATAGCTGCCTTCTCATTACATGAAAGTTTCATGGTGCTTGCAATGCAGGACCAGGAGGCAGTCAGCGAATAATGTCCAAGCACAGAAACTGTATCTGTAATACATATGAGGGCACCCGGCCTGCAGATGTCATTATTTAGAAACCTCAGTTCTTTTTTGATGAGATATCAAAATATACTGAGGCTTATAGAGCCACAATTAATATTTGAGAATTGAAAGTGTTTCTGTGTTATGTTTAGGGACCTTTATGTTCTTATAAAAGAAGTGTTATAATTGCCAAAGAGATGAACAAATCTTGTATTTTGCTTGTTAGATCAGAATTGCTGTAAGCATTAAAAAACACTGTTAATTATGAATGATACCTCTTCATTCTTTGCAAATATTACCCAAATCTCCAGTCATTTTACAACTCTTTATAGGCTCATAACATCTCTGGGTGTGATTGTAAAAGATACACCGTAAAGAAAGACACAACTTTTAGAGCAAGTCCAAGCAAGGGCCACAGTGAAGAGCTTTTATGATTAGTTTGTCTTCCTGTCTTCCTTCTCAGGTTGGAGAATGTGTAGATTGTGCGATTGTGCTTAAAATAATTATTTGTTCATTTAAAAAAATGGCAACATAGATTCACTAGCTTGATAACTGGGTGTTCACCTGAGGAAAAGATATAAGAAGCAGAAGATAAGAGAATTTTTTAAAAGTAGTTTTAATATTTTTAAACACAGGTGTGGTAGCTACTGAATTTTCTGGAGTCTGGTCGCATAGTTTTGGATTAAAATGGACTGCACTGGAGAGTCTGCCGAGAGTAATATCCAGACTCTGGCTCTTAACTGGACTTACGTACAGAGCAGGTACTCACTCTGTTATTGCTCTGCACTGTCTAAACTGGTAAGCTTCTGTATATGTCCAGGGAAGGACTCCTTAAAAGACAGGGAGCTTCACTGTTGAACACTGAACTGTGAGTAAACCCAAGCAGCAGCTGAGAATGGGGTTTCAAGCTGCTTATTTTGAAGGTTTATATACTGTTATTTTAAGCCTAAGCCCCTTTTTTTTTTNTTTTTTTTTTTTTGCAATTGGCTCTTTGTGACATGAGAGAGCATAAATAGGAAGGGACATAGTATAACTGTAGGACAGGACAGGACGGGACAGGACGGGACAGGACAGGATAGGACAGGATAGGATAAGATGGGATGGGATGGGATGGGATGGGATGGGATGGGATGGAATGGAATGGAATGGAATGGAATGGAATGGAATAGAATAGAATAGAATAGAATAGAATAGAATAGAATAGAATAGAATAGAATAGAATAGAATATTTCAGTTGGAAGAGACCTACAACAATCATCTAGTCCAACTGGCTGACTACAGCTGGTCAAAAAGTTAAAGCATGTTACTAAAGGCATTGTCCAAATGCCTCTTAAACACTGGGGCGTCAATGCATAGGGCATCGACCAGCTCTCTGGGGAGCCTGTTCCAGTGTTCGACCACCCTCTCAGTAAAGAAATGTTTCCTAGTGTCAAGTCTGAACCTCCCCTGGTGCAGCTTTGAGCCATTCCCAGGCAACCTGTCACTGGATCCCAGGAAGAAGAGATCAGCACCTCCTTCTCCACTTCCCCTTCCAAGAAAGCTGTAGAGAGCAATAAGGTCGTGCCTCAGCCTCCTTTTCTCTATAGGCAAACCTAAAGTCCTTAGCTGCTCCTCATAGGACATCACTTCCAGCCTTTATACACAATGCATCGGGAAAGAGCAAATTAGCTAACGGCTCTTATACTTATGTCCTCAGAACACAGCAATGTAGAGACGTTTAATATGCACGTAAGTCTAAGTCTAAGTAATATGCAGAAATAATCACATAGTATCAGATAATTCCTATTTTCAACTCATTTCCCACTAGCTGTCACAAAGGAAAGATTTCTCAATTTGGACAGTTATGTAGCTAGCTATAACATCTAAAAATATGTTGGATAATATATTTCTGTTTTCAGAATGGGGACATATCACCACAATTCCAGATCTTAATGTTATAAATAGTTCCTGGCACCTAAAGAATCTAATAATTAGACAAGTGGGAGAGAGTGAGCTCCTGAGTTTCTGCATCTTGAAAATGTTTTCTCTTTTGTTAAAAGTTATAAAAAACTATGGATTGGGTGAAAAGTAGTGAATGGGTTAAAAGAAATAATTCCAACCAAAAAAATCATTGTCGCAGGAAATGTTAGGGTAAATGTTAGGGCAGATTATTTTCTGTGTGATGATTTTATTTGCAGTTTTTTCATCTTGCTTTTTACAAAGATTAATGTAAACACTGTCACCATTTTGATAGATATTGATGCAGTAGTAATTGTCCTTTTTTTTTTTGTCCTTTATTTTTCTTCCTAAAACTAGAGTATTTTGGAAGAGGAAAGCTTATTGCATGCTCCAGTCAAGAAACACTGGCAGTACTTTTGTAACTAAAATAGCTATTTATTTATTGATGTTTTAAAAAATGATCAGTGGTAAATAACAATAAAGGACAGTTCAGCCTCCAGCTGCCTGATTGGCTGATATCAATTTCATGTGGCATAAGTGAGGAGTGAGGCAAATGGAATTGAACACTATGAATGGATAATGGTCTTCCACAGCAAGTTAAATGTTGAGGCATTGTAAGCGAAGTTATATAAAATAAATGCTTAGGTGAGGCTGAGACATTTATTTTCAAAGCAGGAGACCATTTTCCAGTCACAGAGTTTAATTCCACTGTCACTGTTGCTGTTATATGAAGGATTAATATTATAAAATCAACAAATAAATGAAAGTGGCTTTGTGGATCAATGGAAGAGCTATCTGCACTAAAATCCTGTGGTTTGATAGTCTCAGGCTACAGCAATCTTCCCCATTCCATGCATGCTGAAGCTAGTTTAGTTAGAAGTAGGAGATATGAGAAAACAAAGGTGAAGTTCAAAGCAGTATAAATTAACTTTTTGGTAAAGTTCCTTAGATTAAGTCTGAAAGTTTTTCATAGGAGGAAAACAAGTAATAAATTTTACATTAGTAAGATCCAAATCCAAGAACAAAATGTGTCATCAAATAATTAAAAAGGAGCCCAAACAGGTAGAACATACATGTTGAGAGTGTCAGAAGACGTCAATACAGATTCACCTTCAAATTGTAAGGCAGGAGGTGAATTAGAGTCTAAACTGAGTTAAAATCTTTATTTGTCAGATAAAGATATTTTTAGTTGTGAATGGGTCCGCTTGTGGACAGTGGAATATTGAATGCCTGTTGCTAATGACATGAAGTCATCTAAAGGTCTTTCAGTCATTAGGGTGAGTGAATAAAATACATTTGCTCTTCTACTGCTTACTCTACTGCTGTTTTCCTGCCTTCTCAACCTAACCACGAGGTGACCTCATCTGGCAGCAGCTTCAGGAAAAAAAACATGATCTGAGGCATCAGCATGGCCCTACACAGATGGGATTTTTTTTTCTGGTTGAGTAGTTCTGTCTCTCTGTAGCTTTCTTCATGGCTTTTGGACAAGTGCAGGTGTCTTTCTTTGTTGAGTTTCTCAGTTCTTCTAGGGCTATTGACTTCAGAGGACATCTGCTGCTTAAAAATGTCTGAAAATCCAGTTCCTGTGTGAGGATGTAGAACCAGTTTGCTGTCACTCAGGGCTGGTATTTTTGGATGGAGGTCTCTCCAGCCAAATGATTGTGTGAAGTTGGAGCATGGAATCATACTCACATTAACCTGAGTCTAACCAGGCTGAGTAGTTCTTCTCATTATGACATGATTTTCAGAACAGGATGTACAAGAGTACGCATGGGATTGCTAGCCCATGCTAGGGGTCCTTCACTCTGTTTTTAGAGTAATTAAAGCTAATACCACGTATTCATTTGATTATCCAGGCCTGAAGGGATTTAGCCTTGAACACTTTTCAAAAACTTGCTAGATGGCCTTTTGCATTTTATATAACTGTCTCTTAGACGTTGTGGAAAATGTTACCTCCTTTTTACTGATCTCCATTGGTCAGTCTAAGGAGGAGAAATTCAAGTTAATCCAGAAACTGTGATGTGGCTTCAAAGGGTCTTGTAAAAGTGACAGCATTGGTATTGAGTGATATTAACTGACAGTGACTGAGGAAGTTTGCCTTCCAATTTCATCTGTGCTGCTGATGTGTTTTGATGTTTAGCCTTTCTGTGCTTCAGTGTCAAAGTACAGCTTACAATTAGCATTGTGGGATCTTCAGGTAAAAAACTTTATACAATCAAAAAAATCACTCTGGTGAAAGCTAATGTAAACTATACTTGTTAGTAGAATTCTATTGTATATTTTTAAAACTCCGTAATTGTTCCTGCTTTGTGGTCTGAAAACAACTGACCAATAATTTTTTATTTCATTAATCCATTTATGGCAATACCAGTTTTAGTTCTGATATTATCAAGCTATTTCACAGCCAGATTCTTATGCATAAAGACAGTATTTTATTTTGACAAAGATAAGCAAGGAATATAAAAAACCTCTAGGAAAATATATCTTTCAGCTTAGAGAAGAAAATCTGCTTTTCCTGACTTTCTTGACATTTTGAACTCCACCTGGGAGATGTTTCACTTCTGTGTGTTGACCAGGAAGCAGTTAGCTGAAAAGCCAAACTGCTGTATGTGAATAAGGGGAAACACAGAGAATATGAAGAACACACACCAAAAATAGGGAAAAGGTTAAACTGATATTTTGAGCAGTCAGTCTTCTCTAGGAAATGCTAAAGCAACAGCTTATTTAAAATGTCACCAACTGGATTTTTTTTGACAAAGGTGCAAACCTTTCTTTTTTTTTAGTGAAAAGGGTTGGTTTCATCAGAAAAAGAGCAGTATCAGGAATATTTCAGAGTTTTGGTCATTAAACAAAGAGTCAGAATCACACTCTTTAATTTTCGGTCTTTGTGTTTTTTGGNTTTTTACTAAAACCTGAAACCATTTCAAATGAGCTTGTGATTTGTTTCCTTAACCCCCACTGTGTATTACTTGGGCGCAGGTCTGCTGAAGAACTTTTTCTTTGTGGTCTACTAATGGTTTTGGCTTTCCTTCCATTTGTAAACTGAAGCTTGGTATAACTTTCTTCTTTCTGAAAAGGGTTTGGCTAGTGTTCTTGCAGTGTTGGCCAAAAAGCAACCACTGACTTGCAGTCAAACCCATCTTTTATTTCACATGCTGAGAGCAATAAAACCAAAAAAGAAGGACTATTCATGGGAGAGCATGCACTGTTTACTTCCTGTGTAACAGTCTGCATTGAACTGAAAAAAATATTATAACCTATTTCTAGAAACAGCAAAACGCTAAAAATGTAAATGTTCAGTAAACAGAAAAGAAATGATACATTTAGTGGATTGTATGAGTTTCAAGCACCTCTAGAGTAATCCATTAAAATAAAATGAAATAGATTGTAGAATTGGTTTAGGACTTTAGGGTAATTTTTTTCCCCCTGGTCTGAAACCATGAAACTCCATTAGCTTTGGCTCTTTTATTTAAATATTTTTTTTGCCAAAAATTGGAACCTTGCAGTGAACATTGAGTTGAAGTCTAGCTGCTTTTACATTTACCGTGATACACGAGCTAAATCATATCATTCAAACTTCTAGTCTTGTAAACAGCCATAGTTTCACTGCAAAAGCTTTTCAGCTAAACATTATGACTGAGTGAAATTTCTGCCTCTGGTTGCTGTCCCTGAAGTTGTTATTCTTTTGCTGCTTCGTTTTGACCTGTCTAGGGATATTAGAACTGTTATTGCTAGTGGTATCAACTTACAACTCGGCTTAAATTTAGTATCAAACTTTTAGAATGCCGTTTACCATCTGCTGAAGCCTTAAGGTAAACATACGTGCCTGGCAATAATTCACATAGGAATATTCCCTATTAGCTTGTGTTACAAAGAGCAACCTTCATAGATATAGGTTCATTCCATTCTCCAAATTGGTTTTGAATTTGCTTGTGACTGACTTTAGTCACTAGAGCAGAGTGGAAAGCACATTTTGAAAAATCTCCTGTCTCACTTCCCAGAACTGTCTTTTTTTTTTTCAACAGGGAAACTCACAGCCATATGCTGTGCAGTTATCTGTGATCTATTGGTCAAACTCTTGCTTGATTAATGAATGATTGCAACACTGCTCTCCCCGCTGGCAGACTGCTTTCCCACCAGTGGTTAAAAAATGATTGCTTTGTACTCTTAAGCACATACTCTGACACCTCTATTCTTAAATTAGTCCAAAAGACAAGAAAAATAGTCTATGAATTCCTCCACATTAGGAAGCTCTGGTGTTTACTGTGAAGCAAAAAGAACCTGTACAGTGGGAAATGAGATGCACTTTTTGCTGTCCACATAGTGGCTTCAACAGCCACATGCAACAGCCATATTATTGGGTCATAATGATTAGGACATGGATTATTGTCTGATTAGTTTGTTTAGAGTCTGATTACTGTAATAGTAAGAGAGTTAAACTGCCTTAGAAAGCTGATATCTTGGTATCTCTTTTCATACCTGCCAGTTATAACTGCTAAATAGCAGCTGAGTGAATGGAGCACTACTATCTTTAAAGGATTGTGGCTTTTGTTCAAAAGAGGAATCATTTAACAAAATAGGAGATATCACTACAGATATGAGGTAGAAATGTAAGAATAATGATATATCAGGGCTAACAGTTAAATAAATTATAAGCCTGGAGAATAGCTAAAATGATGGAAAGAATGAACATCAGAAGAAAATGGAAATTTAGATACATTTTAAAGCCAGTTTTGAGAAAACAGCTGCAACATACAATCAGTACCTGACACAACATATGCATGTAGATGAATTATTCTCGTCTCTAGGTTTTATAACTGTATAGATAGGTTCAGCAGAGTTCTTATCTCCTAAAAGGGGGACTGTGAATTAAGATGGTGTCTCCTAAGAGAGGGACCTCTCTCTTAGGAAGGGGAATAGGGAGCCAAATGAAATAATTTGTTGATTAATAAAAAAAGACACAAAAGGAAAGCTGTCCCCAAGACTTCTGAAGCCCAACTCCAGCAAAACTGTAATTTTGACAGAAAATAGTACAAAGTAGGTATGAAAAGCTGTTACTTCTGCAATGACTTCCTTCTTCCTCATAACCATCAGTGCTCCAGCAAGATAGGGAGTTTAAATTTTTGAAGCAACAAGTATTGTGGAAGTCATTTAATTTTACCACAGATCTGTTCTACCTTTGATAGAAAAATGCACCACACTGTTTCTGGGAAATGTTGTTCTGACCTTCAAATGTACCAAGGTGATCCTGGCACTTAATGCTTTCATTTTTCTTAGTCTTCCCCAAGATTCGTCTTTAAACCACTGCTGTCCTTCAAGGTTCTGATTTTCATGAAAATTTTAGAAATTTCGCATTTTTTAGAAATTGTACAGGGCTGGACACATCTGTTTTCTAATGGCACTGTAGTCCGTGCTCCCACCCTTATTTTTACCATGCATATGTTGCATAGTATGTGGGAGATGGCTAAATGCTGAAAAGCCTAGTATAAGAAAGCTTCATATGTAGAAGAATAATTATTCTTAACAAGCTTCTTGACCTGAGTGGAAAAAGTGAGGCAAAACAGGATGTTTCAGTATTCCCCTGTTGCCTTTTGGAAACCTATTAATAAAATTAAAAAAAATTTGCCATTTCTGGAATAAAGAAACTCCCATTGACTCTCTAAGGGTGAGGATTGTAAGTTAAATGTCTTACAGACACCAGTGGATAAAGAACCTTAGTTATATGCTAGTTGTTCACATTATTTAATAATTTCGGTATATTATGCTTTAAAAATGCTCTAACAAATATGTTTTTATGCATTAGGTTTCAGAAGATTTGTTTACATTTTACAGCTATGTCTTATCAGCGTATTAAAGCAAGAAGTATCTCACAAGCAAGACCATAAGGCACACTATATTATTCAGACAATGTAGGAACAGCAGTTCAAACATCTACTTAAACTGCCTCTGGCAAGTCTGTAAAATGTCATATAAAGTATCTTTAAAGCAGAGAAAGGAGCAAGATATTACATATATGTAAGAAAATATTCTCTTCATGGATAGGAAAAGTCTAGGAAGAAGTCAGTTGAAGAAATTTATTATGTAGTAAGATGTCCGTAGAGTGTGAGTTATGTGAACTCCTCGGAACTAGCAGCAGAAAAAAAACTACCTTAAGCACATGAAGGCATGTATCAAGTGTTCCACAATTTTTGAGCAAGCTGGTATGAGAAAATGATACATAAATGACCTTGAATCTCTGCCTGTCCTTTGTCCCAGACCTCCTGCTCCTTGCAGAAGAGCCTTCCCTGGTTCTTTTGCAGTACTTAATATTCAGAAGAAATTAATAAAATCTGCTTTCCAAACTTTGGCTCATGCACTTTCCTAGGGAGGCACTGTGGCCTCTATTATATTGTTCTGTGGCAGCTGGTAGATGACATAGCCAAGTAATCTCTTGCCTATGCCCTGCTGCAGTCAGTCTTTTGCTCCTGAACAGTATTCTTATGCTTATGTCCCAGAGGGCACCATATATATTTGAAATTCCAAACTGTGAGAGAGTTGTCATTATTTTTAGAGCGAGCTATTTGTCACAAAGGAAGAGAGAACAGTTGGCCAGTGCTCTCATTCCATATATTCTCATGTGATTTGCTTCTTAATGAGATCTAAATGCTAATGGGGCAAATGCCTGCTGAAACCCAGCCCATCAATTTTGGGGGGAAAATAATTTACTGAACAATCATCAGATTAATATATCTTAGTAGAACAGATTGACTTTTTTTCCTCTTTTACAACTCTGTGTCCTTGTTTGTAACTTCTTTTGAATTCTTTGTTTTTCAGTAATTTCAAGGTAGAATAAAGTTATGAGAATGTCTTAATGAAAGTGACACATTTTAGGTTTTTTTTTTCCACCTAAATATTCCATGAGAAAATCAATGTAGATTGAACTACTACTTAAGAAGAAGAAAGTAAAAAGAAGGACAAAGTATGTGGGGGAATAATTTTCTCTCACAGTACTGTTTTTACTAGGAAAGAATGTTAAACATTGCATATAAATTTTATTTACTACTGCTCAACTGTAGTAGGGTCAGCCATTTTGGAAAAGAAAGAGGAAAAAAAATTGAAAAATCTATTTCAAAAATGGAGTGCTAACTCTTTTTAAAGTACTTCTAAACTTCCCCCCCCCCTTTTTTTTCTTAGTCTAACAGAGAAGGAAGAATAAATATCTAAAAGAAGATTTTCTTGTAAGTTTTTTTTTATAGTCTGTCAATACTAGTATTCTTCTAACTTTCTATTTTCTTTTGCATTAAAATTAGAAATTCTTTTGCAACCATATTCTTTCCAACTTAATCACATTTTTTATAACAACACTTTTCAATAAAACAGAAATTAATTCAATCTGCTAGACTTCTCTGAATTGATTATATAGGATTACATTCTAGAGGTTTATATGTTTTACGTGACAAGATAAACTCTTAAACCAATTGATAATTTGCATCTTCAAGAACCTGGTTTCCACGATCCACCAGGATTTATGAGTTGTGTGTCTGGGTTCCTACCGTCACTCTCTTGAACTGGACAACAAAACCCATTTGGATATGTGAGCTGCAAATTTTAACAGGACTTCTACTGATACTAACCCATTTTAGGAAATCTGTATGTTATAGACAGCAAGACACCAAAGACCAAATTGCCACTTGAAATTAAGCATAAGTAGTGGAATGGGAGATGCTCAGTAAAGGCTTGCATAGCTCATATTTCAGAATCAGCTAGTAAATTTATTAATTTTGAGGGGCGTGGTGTGGCTTCTAACAAATTTTATCCCTGCCTGTCACCATGTGACTTGATTCAGAAAAGCATGTGCTCCAGGAAGTGTTAGTGCAAGAGATCTTGGCTGCCGTCAGTTCATGCCCTCTGAACCTAATAAAAAGATGAGCCATTCTTCTCAAATACAAATGAAAGGGCATTAGGAAGTTTTTGATTTGTTTTTTCTGCCTTTGCAAAAACATGTTTCAGGTAACTTATAAGTAAGGGTAGGAGAGAAGGGCTTGGTGGCTCTTTGGACCCACTGGTCTTTGATTTTTATGGTCAGCTTTGAGGTGAAAAATGTTTGATCTTGTTTAGGCCCTTTATTTCAGGTGAAGGTTTCCTGGATAAAGGATTTTCTGTCAATACAAAGAACCTATGACATGGGAGAAACATAAAGTATCCTCATGCCTAACTGAAGCAGCTGTCTAAGCTGTCTGACTTCTGTGAATCCCATTTTTTGGCATCTAACTCATAGGCTTATAGAATAGTTTGGGTTGGAAGTGACCTTTAAAGGTCATCTAGTCCAATTCTCCTGCAATGAGCAGGGACATCTTCAACTAGATCAAGTTGTTGCTCAGAGCCCCATCCAACCTGACCTTGAATATTTCCAGGGATGGGGCATCTACCACCCCTCTGGACAACCTGTGCCAGTATTTCACCACCCTCATTGTAAAAAAATTCTTCCTTATCTCTAGTCTGAATCTATCCTTTTTTAGGTTAAAACCATTACCCCTTGTCCTATCACAACAGGCCCTACTAAAAAGTAATGTGCTGTTATATTGTGAACTCATATGCATAACGCACGACTATGTATTCAACTTGATGGCAGAATACTTAAAGATTTGATATTTCAGTAGTAAGCATTGCTAAGTATACATTTTTTGATCTAGTTTTTCCTGGTCTCAGTTCCCAGTTTCAGGATAGTCATGACGTCACTCTTCCACTGATATGTAAAGTGCATATCCTTCTCACACGGGATTATGAGGCAGTAAGAAGATACAATATATAGAAGTCCCTGTACATATTGAATCCATATGTTCTAAAGGAAAAATATAAAAAAAGTTACATATCAGAGATCATCATCACCTTAAACAAATTCTTCATCTAAATTTTAAATGGCACTTGTAGACTAAAGTTGTGAGATTTTAAGAGTCTAAGGTTAGACTCTAAAATACATATTTAAGCATCAACTAAATTACTTTGACCTCTGAATTCCTGGTTGCTGAATATTTATTTTTCTATACCTCAAGTCCTGACTATGGAATTACAAAGGCATCTTTTTTTTTCTTTTTTTTCTTTTTCTCTTCTTCTTTTCCTTTTTTTTTTTTAAAAAAAAAAAACAACAAAACTTTCTTGCATAGAAAGCTCTTAGGTGATTCTTTGTGAATAAGTATCCTTCCTCACCCACCTATGTACACATTACTGCTATTAAGTATGGCTAAATCGGTAGCTGAAAGAATGGACCAAAATTGGTTATAGCTGTAGTTCTCTTTTTCAGGCAAAAGTTGAAGCAAAATGGCCTTAAACCACTATAGGGTGCAATAGAGGAAACTTCTACCTGTGTGTTAATGTCATGGTACAGCATCAGCTACAAATACATCAGAAAATTTATCAGTCATTTAAATTGTATGTTATTATTTTGTAAGTAACCTTGCAGTAGTTGTCCCGGTTACTCCCTCCTATGAAAACACATTCTACCCCTCTGACAAGGCCAGCAACCTTCTACAGTATGCCCTTCGAAAAGCAGATATTTGAGAATGTAAACTCAACCAATGTAAAACTTGTCGGGTACACAGCCTAACGATAATATTCAGTCAACATTTATTTCAGTGCATTTTACATACTGTTTTTCCAACACCGAATTTCTTTCCTCTTCTTTTGTCAGAATTCTTCAGCTGAACCAATGGGATATATGCATACAGGGCAGTAGTTGAATAAGTAATCATGGGTCCAGATGAGATGAGTTTCTGTATCATGGTATTCTGATATAATTTAACCACAGGGATGTATTTGTATCTCATCCTGTGCCTATCTGATGCTCAAGAACCTGTAAATCTGCTCTAGATACATACTAAGAGAATATAATTTCTCCTCTAGGCTTTTCTGCTAGCGAGTTTAAGAAAAGTCAAAAGTATAGTTCTTACTCTGATTGAATGCTTGTCTTTCTTTTCTTCTAACAAAAATAAACCTTAATTTTAGTCTAGACATAATAAATCTAAATCAGTTATAAAATCCACTTTCTCCAGATTAAAATGTTACAGGCACTCTGCACTATCAATCTAGTTATAATTTACAAAGAGATTTTCTTTCTTTTAATTTGCATTACCGACTGAAAGTTCAGATCTTTCCTCAATGAGAGAACTTCTAATCTTCACTTAGCTAGTACAATGACAGTGGCTACAGCCACATCTGTCAGTTCATACATACCTGGTATTAGGTAAAAATATAGAAATCAAAATTTTATATAGTCTTCAGAACAGATGAAATGCAAGAGTTCCAGCAGCATTTTATTTTCTGATGTGTTTATTTAAGCTTGAATCTTAACAGTAAACCTGAGCTATCTCTACTCTATTCATCTCAGAGAAAATGTATAAGGAAATTGCCAGCTTTCAATGAAGTCTAGTAAGAAAATCCATATGCTGACTATAGTAATTTGCCCTACTCCCTTCCTTTTGTAAAAACCCATTCAATTTGCCCAACGCCACAAACATCCATGTACACGGTCTCTTACGAGCTGAAAGTTAATGAGAATGTAAATACATCATTCTGACTTGCACTTCTGACTCATCTTTTCCTCTTCAATTCTTTCTTTTTTTTGTTTTCTTCCTAGTTTGTTCTTGTTCTGTTACACCAGCATCTATCTGCCTTGTACAACAGCTCCATCCCTACGCATTCTCTGCAGGGAATAGCAGTGGTCTGAACCTTTTCATCTACCTCATGACCCCTGTTTTAAAATAAATTCAAACATATTCTGAAAATACCTGATCTATAGCTGAGCTGCCCAGAACTCAGCTGTCTGGATTTGGGTTCAGACATATACATAGCATGAAGTATTTCAGTAGATGGACCTAGAGTACTACCTTTCAAATATCATCACTATGGATCTTTTCTGTAGATTCACTTTTGTTTCAAATGTAAAAATAAAACAGGATTCCATTAAAAAAGAAGGTGCTTGGCAGCAGTAGAAACTTTGCCTAATGTCTACCTGCCATTTATTTTAATGGCCACAAAATCTAAGTTTGGTGAAAGAACTTGTATTATTACAAAGGGTAATTTTGGTTACATGTTATATAAGCCTATCATTGTTAAAAGTTTGATATGTGATTTATAATTTCTATAGCAATCCACTGACTGTTTTGCTTTGAAGTAGTTGGTGGTGTGGGCTCGTTTTGCTTCCTTATGCAAATCATTACCAAGTACATTTATTTCACCAGTTATCCTCATTATTTTAGCAATTTTCTTGTAGGCAGGGTGTATATAAACCCCATAGTGTGGGTGCTTAGTAACATCTAATGGATCAAATGAGTCTTTATATCATTGCTACTGTATTAGCTTTACAATGGAGCAAAAGGTAGGCCAGATCTTTGAATACTAAAATATGATCTCCAATAACTCTGCCCTTTTAAAAACATAAGACATAGGCAACTGGAGCTGTTAGCGTTAGAAGTTTCTGAAGACAATGAATTTCATATCTGCACTTCCTGCTACAGGAGAAATCACATGCTTATGTTTCATTTATCATCCTGAGATTTTGTAGTGGAAGGGTTGATAAACAGCTGAGCTCTCTCTGCTCAGTTCCTGACAGTTGTGATTATCCCCATTGTTCTTCTCTGAACTCTTCCCAGGTGTGGGTGAGGCAAGGACTTATACTGACAAAGTGACATTCTCTGTTTGGTTTCTCTTGCAATACGGTTATTTTTTTTTTTTGTCACTGCTGGCACTTTGCTAATGTTTTTGTACCCACAAGGTCTTATTCTTGAGCAGTAATTGTCAGCTCCAAGCCCCAGTTTTATATGTGGAGTGAGAACTAGGTGGAGTAATGTTCTCTTGCGCATTACTTTATGCTGATCTAAACTGAAATTATATTTCCTCTTTATCAAAATCAGAACAAGGTCAAACCTTTACTGTGAAACAAACCATCCTATATTTTGGATATTGGAAACTAAGCAAAACAAAACAAAATGAAACAAAACAAAAGAAGTACTGGTCCTTCGGTCTTTCTAGCAGACAGTCCATGGACCTAACTGTAGAAGCACGTGCACAGATGTGAAGCTTCTACATTACAGATGTAACTGAGTTTTATGGCAGAAAATCAGGGTCTAAAGGTTCTACGTCTTAATGCCAGCGTGTGCAGGTGAAACAAACCCTGAGATTAGTTTAATATAAAGATGTTTACAGTGGGCATTCTGTGAGGTCTGCTAATAAATACTGTTTCTGTAACTACTGTGTCTAGCTGCATTCTGATAAGATTCAAAGCAAATTTCTTACTATAAGATTTTTTCTAAAGGAAGTTGTTGTCCCTTGTGAAGGTTCTGTGTGAAAGAGGTCAACCCAGTTGTGAAAAGAATGACAATAGATTCAGTCTGACTCGATCTGAAAGATATTCAAAGCATGAGAAGTAACTATAAAGAAGGCAAGAGGGCAAGAATTTATTACCTAACATATTTGTACATTATACTGCAGTTCAAAAGCCAGTGTTTCTTGTTACTAGTTCTTTGATCAGAAATGTAGATGCATGAAGGAGTGCAAGGAATTGCATATTGTGGCTCTGATTGACACTTGAAGATTTCAGGCCATACTCCTGCTCCCAAGGTTAAGTGACTTTTCCACTGTCAACTGGCATGTGTCAGATGAAGAGGTTTAGGGAGAGAGCTGTGTTCTCTATGAAATAAGCAATTAATATAAGAGCAAAAGTGCAATTATATGCAGACAAGTACTTTAATCCTGAGAAATCCCATATTGTGCCACTATGTAGCATCACTCTCAGTGACAGATGCCATAAGTCAGAATATTGATTAATAAAGTAGTGCAGGAAAAGAATGGGCGGACTTGTCAATGGAAGGCAAGAGGAGAGAGATAGAGTAAGGTCTGAGGGGAAATCCATACAGACTGAACGGTCTTTGTGATACTCTTCTTATCAAACAGGAGAAATGGGTTAGGATCAAACATAATCATTTTGTTTTGGAGAAAAAATCTATTTCCAGAGAATTAGAAGTGAAATGTTTAGATCACCACTGACTAAGGTATTAGTTACGAAACTGTGACACATAGTCTGTATTCAGCAGTGCAGCATCATGCTGTGCAAAGAAATTTAAACACATGAGCATTGAACGCAGTAGAAAGAGGCTTACAGGAAATTGATTGAACTCTAATGGCTTTCCACTGTCGGTTATTGGCCCTCTGCGCTTATGTGAACAACGATAGAGACCAACCAGTGAATAATGTTCATGTTGGCTAGAGAGCACTTAACGATTCTCTCTGTATGTGGGGTAGTGTTACCTGTTGGAGTATTTAAAACCCACAAATTAGTCGATTCACTGAATCCCGTCACTAAAAGGGACAGTTTATTGATTCTGTTTGGGAGGTGGCAATAGTGGAAGGACAGCAATTTCGTCCTGTGACACAAGTCATTTGCAGGCTGCTGAAATGGCACACTAGGCCCTGCCATTATAAATCTGCTTGTACATAAGAAAGAGGTAGTACTCATTAGCACAACAATGCAAATATAAGGACTTATATGCTAGGCCAAACAAAGCTGGCTGAAGGGGCAGCAATAAGCTGTGTGATTTTTCTCCCTGTGAAAGGCAGCTACAGTAAGTTCTCCTGATGTATATTGCTTCTTACAATGTTCATAGCAAAATCTCTCTCTTCCTGTTTTTATTATTAAAGTATTAAGTGATATGACTGGATGGTTGTCTGCTCAGGTTGCCTTATATACCCTTCTTCTGGTCCTAGCTACACTACTGTAATTTCCCCTTTGTAAGTCAGTGAGCCTTTCATGGGCTTTAAGTAATAAGAAATGACACTGCTCAAATTCTCGATATGGATAAATTTGTCTCAGCAGCTCAGAAGCTCTCTAATATTCTGCTCCGTTGTGCTGCCAGGTGCCCAGTTATTCCAACTCTGTATCTGCTGATCATCTGCTCTTCCCTAAGTACCACCCAGCAGAATTTAACAAACACATAAAGAAGCAAATCTTACTTCTAAATAAGTACCTAGATTTGACACTTGTGATTATTTCATCCAGTGCAATATAAATGGTGAAAAACAATAACAAATGGAAGACAAAAGAACAGTCCAGTTGTTACTCTAAGTACATTTCATTGTTACTTATAAAAATGTAATCTGGAGAAATGTTAGAGTATCCAGACTTTTGGACTGACAGCCCAGATCAGGAACTGATTCTTTTCAATCAATATTGCACAGATATATAAAGTATTTTGATTGATGTTGTTTTAATTAGCTTTTGGAGCTTAGAAATATTGAAATTTTTCTAAAGATATGATAAAATATCAGATTGGAAATATTATTGCTTTTTCTACGTTCTTTACCACTGTAATATCCTGTAATTTCCTTTCTTAGAGAAATATGCAGGACTTTGAGAATTTACTAGATGCCAATGTATGCAATCAGTTTTGTCAAATCTTACTCACCAAGCATTAAGATTTGTTTTCAGCACCTTCCTCACCAGCTTTTTTTGATATTGCTGACTCGCAGTGCTGAGATGCAACGTATCATCCCATTCACAGCCCTACGTGCCAAGTGCAGCTAGTTGAACTGAGATGTGTTGCAGTGATCAGCTGCAATGGCTGTCCTCAGGCCTGGAGGTACGCTTACAGTGTGCCTACACTCCTTAATAAAACAGCCTTTTCTTATGAGACATGGCAGCATGGTCAGGCTGTTTTACATAGCCCATATCTTCTCCAAGGCTGTGTGTGGTGTTCTCTTAGGCCTACAAGATGTCAGTTATTTCCAGCGGGCATTTCTTTCAGTTTAAAGTGGCTGAATTAATGTGAGGGGTTTTTGGCAGCCTACAGAAGTCATGTTTGCATAGCAATGAACTGAAGGTTGTGTTGTGTGCCTCGAGGTGCGGCATGAAGGAGGACAGAGTTGTCTGAACTCCTGCAGGTAGACGGCCTGAGAGCTCTGTTGGAGGGGAGCAGAAGCAGCTGCGGCTGGTGTGGTTGTGTCTATGCTGTCCTCTGGGAATGGTCTTCTTGTGGGTGCCATCTCCTGAGGCACAGCTGGACCTCACATCAGGGAAGTTTGTAGTGGTTTTATTTAGCAATGTAGATGTAGCCTCAGTAGATTCACACTCAGAAGTCCCTGATATCCTGCCCAGTCATGTAACAATGTTATGTACTGCATGGCCATTCTTATCATGCGGGAAGAGACATGGAAGAAAATTCAAATAGGCTGATGTCTGTAGAACTTGCTGAGATTTCATGATCACATGCTGAATTATATCAAGGAGTTTTTGATGACAGAAAAGTGCATGCAATAGTAATATAAACAATAAAAAAAGTCTCACATAACACAGTAGTAGCTCGACTGAGAGACTCGCATTATGCTGGTAAGACTACATGTGATAATAATAATACTATAATTAATGATGAAAGCGTCCATCACATTTTACTATAAATCCTCAGTAATAAAGTAATTATTGTAGCACTAATTTGTTTCTTATTTTATTAGTATGGCTGTTATGCTTTTTGTGACAAAACTCCGTGAACCTTTCTTGGCAAAGACTTTTCTTACTACTTGAAGTTAATTGCAGATTGATTGCATCACAAAAATATATGCACCTACATCCACCCAAACCATAGCTGAATTTTCAAATTCATGTTTCGCCACACTACTTGTCCCAGCTTGCTTCCTCTGTAGGATTAAAGAGCTGTCTTCTACACTAGGCATGGCTGCAATTTTTAATATATTATTCCTGTGGGGTTCACTCTTTAAAGCTTTATAAATATTTAGGGGTGGTCCACTGTAAATATAAACCATAATTATATTGTTGGAAATAAAGGATTTTAAAATTAAGACTTCACCTCAGTAAAAATAATTCAGCTGATACATTTAAAGAGGAAATTTCGCTTTCTGTTTCCTTCACATAAGTTGGTAGAATCGCTCTGCATTTACACAGTTCTGCTATAATATCAGGTGGTGTTTTGCTGTATATGCAGCTAAAGATAATCTCAAACTAGAAGTTTAGGACTAACAACCCTCAGAGCTATGGTAATAGGAGTTGGTGAGAGAGACAGCTTTTGGTCTAAATATCACATATAGGCCAAGTAAATTTCTTGTTGTACAGATGTTCATACCCAGACTTGGAATGGCACGTGTTTACAAAAATTGAAGTTTGTAAATTTGAAGTTTGTTTTGATCAATTTGTAATTAAAAGCATGCATTTTTCAAACTAAAGTTAAGAGGTAGGAATGAAGCGCTCAAAAAGTTCAGCGACAGTCTCCAAGCTAATTATTAGATGTGCTTTTCTTCTATGGACACTGTTATAGTTAAAGCACATTAAACATTAGATATGTGTAAAAGATGAAAACACTATTTTGCTGTAACTTCTGAGTGGAAATAAAAATGGAATATGTGAATTTCCCTGCCATTCTTTTCAGCTCCTTTCATACTGTTGCAATATCTGCCTGCTATCTCTCCACAGATCGCTAGTTTTCAAAAACTGTCTAAATGTTTTTAAAATAAGTAAGACTCTGTAGAATGCTTCATCTTTCCTAAAACAAGGTGCTTCAGCCTAAATACACACTGCTGAAAGTGCTCCAATCACATTTATTTTGTAAATTATGGTATGTAAAAAGATGAAAAGCATTAGGAATGAAATTCGATTTTCCTACAATGTGGTTAAGGAGGTTCACACTCATAGAATCATAGAATGGTTTAGGTTAGAAAAGACCTTAAAGATCATCTAGCTCAAATCACCCTGCCATGGGGAAGGACACCTCCCACTAGACCAGGTTGCTCAAAGCCCCATCCAGCCTGACCTAGAACACTTCCAGGGATAGGGCTTCCACAACTTCCCTGGGCAACTTGTTCCAGTGCCTCACCACCCTCATAGTGAATTTTTTTTCCTGATAACTACCCTCTTCCAGTTTGAAGCCCTTACCCCTTGTCCTATCACTACAGTCCCTCTCCATCTTTCTTACAAGCGCCCTTTATATACTGAAAGGCTGCAATAAGGTGTCCCCAGAGCTTTCTCTTCTGCAGACTGAACAATCCCAACTCTCTCAGCCTGTCCTCCTAGGAGAGATGCTCCAGCCCTCGGATCATCTCCGTGGCCTTCCTCTGGACTCGCTCCAACAGGTCTATGTGCTTCTTATGTTGGGGGCCCCAGAGCTGGACGCAGTACTCCAGGTGGGGTCTCACGAGAGCAGAGTAGAGGGGCAGAATCACCTCCCTTGACCTGCTGGCCACACTTCTTTTGATGCAGCCCAGGATACAGCTGGCCTTCTGGGCTGCAAGCACACACTGCCGGCTCATGTTGAGCTTCCCATCCACCAACACCCCCAAGTCCTTTTCAGGGCTGCTCTTGATCCGTTCTCCACACAGTCTGTATTTGTGCATGGGATTGCACACGCCGACCCAGGCATAGGACCTGGCAACTGGCCTTGTTGAACTTCATGAGGTTTGCACAGGCCCACCTCTCAAGACTCTCAGGGTCCCTCTGGATGGCATCCCTTCCCTCCAGAGTGTCAGCTGCTCCACACAGCTTGGTGTCATTGACAAACTTGCTGAGGGTGCACTCAATCCCACTGTCCACGTTGCCAACAAAGATGTTAAATAATACCAGTCCCAGTACTGACCCCTGTGGAACACCACTCGTCAGATCTCACCATTTGGACATGGAGCCATTGACTGCAACTCTTTGAGTGCTACTGTTCAGCCAGTTCCTTATCCACTAAATGGTCCATCAGTCGAATCCATGTCTCTCCAATTTAGAGACAAGGATGTTGTGTGGGACAGCGTCAAATGCTTTGCACAAGTCCACGTAGATGATGTCAGTTGCTCTTCCCTTATCCACCAAATCTATAACCCCATTGTAGAAGACCACCTAATTTGTCAGGCATGATTTGCCCTTAGTGAAGCCACGTTGACTGTCACCAACCACCTCCTTGTTTTCCAAGTGCCTTAGCAAAGTTTCCAGAAGATCTGCTCCATGATCTTGCTGGGCACAGAGGTGAGACTGACTGGCCTGTAGTTCCCCAGGTCTCCCTTTTTCCCCTTTTTAAAAATGGGGGTTATGTTTCCCCTTTTCCAGTCAGCGAGAACTTCACCGGACTGCCACAACTTCTCAAATATGATGGATAGTGGCTTGGCAACTTCATCCACCAGTTCCCTCAGGACCCACAGATGAATCTCATCAGGTCCCATGGACTTGTGCACCTTCATCCTGTGTATGCACACTTTGCAATGAGAAGCTACGATGGGGGGCCATCCTATGACATCCATTCCATTGGCTATTCTGGGACAGTGAAACTTCTCCATGATTTTTTCTGTAGAATGGGTCTTTCTAGTTCAATCATCTTTTGAGGAAGTTAAATTATTTACAAAAATGTAGAAGAAGATACTGTCATCTATCATGAGGTCATGTTACGTTTCTCATGGATCTGTATCAAGAGTTGTAGCTTTTTGAACAGACTCTGTTTTCTTTATGGGAAAAAGGCATGGACTAATTCTAAAAGAGTGAATAACACAGCTTATGTTTAGAGCTGTTGCATGCTAAATGACATATGCTGAACTAGACATACCTTTTCATCTAAGTAACCAGGAAAACCAGAAAAGATCGTAAAGCAAACGTGTAGTCTGCAAATCCAAGGCTGTATAACTATAGACCATCCATTACTCAGGGTAGTTCACACAGTCTGTGGACAGACTCTATGGGCTGGGAACAGTGCTCAAAACTAGAATTTCCTACAAATACAGTTTACCAACATAACACATATCCTTCAGTGTCTGATTTCCATGCAAATGCCTTATCTCCCCCTGCACTGACATGTGTCCTGGATACATTATTTCTTTGGGATGTTGCCACTACCAACTGCTGCTCCACAGCATGTTGGATGTGAAGATAGCAATAAATGACATGTTTTGGNTTTTTTTTTTTTTTTTCCTAGGAGCCAACAGTTTATGGTCTCAGTGCTGCAGACTCATACTTGAATCCAGTTCTGACTTATTAAAACAGCAGCCATGAATCCAACTAAAATAGCGTAGCCCGGAATGAAACTTTGTTCCCCTGAGGGCATTCTGAGCCATGTACTATGTTCTTAAATAATGAGTCATTGACATAGCATAACTGGTGGACCACTCTGTGGAAAACAATTATTTTCAGCTTAATTAAAATATTTTGAAATAAAATTGACTATTGTTTCAGTATTTTGATTTTAGAATTCCTGCTTTCATCCTACATAAACATCTTTGGAAGAAACTAATTAGATTTCTTAGAAATTAAGATTGCCTTCCTTGGTCCAGATTCAACCACCTTTTTTATCTCTAACTAACATAAAATACTGGACTTAGCCAACCTTCAGTGCGGTACACAAGATGAACAAATCTCTCGTTTTTTAAGATACACTATTCCTTTGCAGTAGACTTCTAGAGGCAAGCTTGAGGAAACTCATAACACTACTGCTGGTGCTGTACCTGGCAGTAGATAAATGTAAGCCTGCAATATCCCGTGCTGTCAATCTGGCCCTTTCACAGACTCTAAATGAAATGAAAGATAATCAAACCACTATTCACAGATAAGAAGTTCGTTGAAAATCCAGATTTAGAAAATATACCTTAGTATTGATTTGACAGTCTGGTGATGTAACAAGAAATGTGTATATTAAAAAACCAAACACAGTAAGGCAGAGTAAGAAAGAATTTTGCAGAATAATTGCTGATTAGTTCTCTTCGTTTTCCCAACAGTGAATAATGCAGTTCTTTACTTTGTTACTTTTGAAATTCAAAGGCTATACGTTTCACTTAATAGTAGGGATTGCCTTAACGGTAATTTCTGAAAGAGGTGGGAGTTGTAGTAAATAAAGTTACTTGTAATTAACGGTGATGAGAAGGTAATGACTTTAGAAGACCCTAACTCTGCCTGTGAAGGAGAGTTGCTCACTACAGAAAACTATGCTAAACATCCATTGGACTTTTCTCTCATGAGTGTTCAACTGCATCAGTCTCATGTGCACCATGATTTGTAACATGATTTTTTTTCTTCTCTTTGGGCTTTCTTGAGATATTTGGAATTAAAGGTAGGAATATAATTGTTCTAGGTTACAAGTAGTTTCTTCTCTTTCAGCCCTGTCCCTTATGCTTCAAATTTAGATTTTCCTTGTTGCTTGCCATACCTGTGTTATTTTAGGTTAATTTTCAAGAGAAATATCTATTTTACCCTCAAATACCTCTGCCTTGTAAACGTAGATTGAATATAACTATTAAAGTAACCCAAATGAAGGAAGGAGGATGATTGTGTGAGGAGACACAATGAAGAGATAGCTTCTGTGTACATGTTAATGCACACATAAAGTATATGAAAATTACATCTGTTTTTACAGCATGACCAGCCATAATAAAATCAAATTGCTTGAAAAAAAAAATACTTATTTTAAAAGGTAAAAAAAAAGGTAGCATTTTAAGCTAATGGTCTCAAATGCTATGATAACACTATGTAAAACTGTGACTGGTTTATTGACATAGAACAGTATTAGGTTTAGTGGGTCATATGGTATTTGTTAACCACACACATGGTGTGGAAGTAATTTCAAAGGAATATATGCCAAATGTTATCATAAAGTTACCCTGTGGTTGCCATTACTGCAACAAATCTGGGAACATAAAGAACTTGTAGTTATCTCTGATACAGCTCTGTCACAGCAGTCAGTACAAACTCTATTTTTAATGGCATCTCCAAGCTATGAGTTATGGAGCCAAGTAAGTCAAGGAGATCAGAATTTTCTCCTAGATGGTTACTCTAACTTAAAAATTATGTTCAGCACAGATTGAATACAATATAAAACTAAACAAGACTGGACTGCATTTTCAAAAATGAGATTTTATTCCTGGAATGCTTTTACATAAAACCTTGATATGTGGTTATTTATTGAAAACTAGCCTTATATTTCAGGAAAGTGGAGCTGTGAACAGTGGAGTGACAGCAGAGAGAAAAGCCTGTTGGGCTAAGTGGAATTCTTGCATACTTTTACCAGAAGAATTATTTTAAAAAAAGGTAACATGAATCTCAAAATTTTTGCTTACAAAATATTTGCAAAATTTTGTCCTTACAAAGCATTATTATGTGTTTTATAGGGCTTTAGAAATATTGTCTAAAAGTGCTGACAGTTTTTGTTTTATTTCATACTGTGATTAAATAGTTGTCTAAGTGGCTCTCTCCTTCCCTCTCTCCATTTTTTTCTGTTATTCTTCAGATTTTTGCACACTGAATAAATTCAGCCACTTTGTCTAAATCTTGACATGAGGCATTCTACCCTAGGTGAGCTAATTCGACATGAAAACCTCATTTATATCAGCAAAGACAAAGAAAGAATTGTGCTGGGAATCTTGAAGTATTGATCTATGTGAAAGTTATATTGCTGAGTTCCCTATAGTTATATGCCAGAATATAGTTTGCCACAGGGTAGACATATTCAACAAGATTCCACAAAAGTTTTTTTTTAAAGATGTGCTTACAGAAGGGATATAAAAATAATGTAATATCCGCCTGTTTGGTTAGAATAAACAATATATAATCCTAGAAATGCGCTGGCATTAAGCTTTTAGACACATTACACTTTTAGACATTATGTGGTATGTGGAAATCAACACAAGTTTATTGCTTTTTATTATTACTAGTTCTAGTTTCCCTATGCTGCCACAACACATTGTCATTACATGCCATTGAGGTCAACAAAAAAACTGCATAACTCACAACTGAAATTGTACCACTATGGATGTGGGAAATGATCCCTTTTGCAGCAGCAGATATTGTCTATTGATGAGTACAACATCTGTGTAAGTTACATAGAAGGGTCAAATAAATAATGCATTAAGGGCTTGAAGTTGCTTAAAAAATAAGACCCCCAGATACATTTCCTCATTCCATTAAGCAGGAAATAATATGAGTCTACCCTTGTTTCTTTCCTTTTTAATAGTCTTGCTGCCACTCAGCTTTCATCTTTCATTAAGGTACCTGCTGGTTCTGCTTTAGCTGCAATGTAACATAATGACACTGAAAGCAGTATAAGGACTTTACCACACTGCACTTTTCCTCTGTTATAAAGACTAGTTTACCAGAGTTAATATCTGCCATAACTGAGCATGGACCTGTTTCTACTAAGACACTTTTCGGAATAATAAGATCAAGACGAGTACGCACCATCTGGCACAAAACCTCTTTTTATAGTATTGCTTGTCTTTTGCTTACTGTGACCACACACAGAGTTTTTTTCTGTTTAACTTTCTGCTTTGTTTTTTAAATTAGTAAATAGTATCTTAGGCTGATATAAAGAATGTCAATGAGCTATAATTGGAGTGTAAGTAGAGTGAATAAAGCTTTTGGCTCATGCCAGTGAGCATGCAGTTTAGTATTGATAGTATCTGATGATCAAGGAATTGTTGTCTAGTATTTTCCACATCTCCTAAGGAAGCTAAGAATAAAACGATTTAACTCCTTACACAGATCTGAAAAACCTACAACAACCCTGTGCCTCATTGTGAGAGAAAGCGGACTACTCAACTGGTTATAATAACAGTACTTTCCATCTCATACTGTCATAGACATAATAACTTTTTCTCCTTTTTCTCAGAAAATTGGTCTTAGGTAAAAGATTTGGTGTCAATTTTTCTTTTTTTTTNTTTTTTTTTTTTTTTCTCTGTGTATTTCTACTTTCTAGATGATCTATGACAAGAATTTCCTTTCTTCTGAATATGTAGACCGTGTGTTTTAAATTAGATACAGTTGTGTAGGTGACCACCTTCCAAATGCTCCAGCAGCTGTATTATTGACTAAATAGACTTGAAGGATTATGTTCCTGAAAACTTCTCCCCTCACCCCCACCCCTGCACCAGTAGTTTTAGTAAAAGAAATGTCCTATCTTTACACAGCTTGCTTCACTTTTACACATAATTGTCATGGATGAAGTAATAATTGCTGCAGTGAACACTGTTAATCCCAATGTCTCTATTTAAGGGCTTCAGAAGGAACTTTTAAGCACTTAAAGGAAAAAGGAAGATTTCCAGAGGTTCTCAGCACTGCTATCCCTGGTGAGAGCTGTCAGCTTCCCAGAAACTTTGAAAATCTGGACAAGGCATCTTGAGACCATACAGTGCAGCATCATCTTACCGATACATAAGGTTTTTCAAACTATCTGGTAAGTCCATCACATGTATTCTTATGGCATGGTTCAGTGTTGAGCAGACCTTGTACTCCAGAGGTGGCATAGCTCCCTGACCAGAAGGCAGTACGCTATCTAATTGACCCTCTCTCTCAAACAGGTTTCATTAGACTTTTCTCTTAGCAGGACTGTGGAGCTCTGCTCAGTGGAAGGGAGGTCATTTTCGCACAGATGTACCACTGTCACCATTACTGGTGCTCTTTTACAATTCCAGAGTTGGTGCTGGCATTATAATGTGCTTCCATGCACCATTAACAGTTGTAATGGTAATTGTGGTCATTCAAAAACCAGGCCCAGAAGCAGAATACTTCTGAAAATGTTGACTTTTCTCAGCTTTCTGTGATTTGAGGTAGAAAATCTTGCAACTTTCAGTTTGTCTTCCATGTAAGTAGCACAAGATGAGTTATTTCATTGAAGGGTTTTTCAACACAAAGATTCTTAGCAAGCAATAAACTGAACCCAGTTCTGTCATTCTTAAACTTGGAGATTTCTTAGCAAAAGAAGCTGAGCATCTAAAATTTCAAGCAAATTAAAATACCCTTTCCCTCTTTCATTTAAACCAACATTTCTTTCTTTTTTGGGTAAATAAATTAGTCACTTGGTTTTAAATTGCAAAGCAACACTAATCAAAGAGCTAATTTGTTGGTGCTAATGATGACTTAGCCAAAGCAAACATACTGCTCAAAGAGAGGAAAATTGCTGCCAAGATAGGTTTTGTTTTCAGTAGGCATATTACTTATTCATTGGTGAAAGATTATTTACATATATACATTACGGTATACTGGAAAAGAGAGAGTTATACATATTCATTTTATGTGTCCAAGAAGTAGTATTCAAATTTTCCAAGTGCACAAAAGTGAAGACGAAGGAAATGTTCAAAAAGAGATATATTATGCTAGTGGAAGTGTCCCCCTACACTCCCTGCAGAGCCAAAGAAAAGAGATAGGGCACAGAACAAGAAACTCATTCTTTAAAATAAGGTCTTCAAGAAACCTCTTTGATTGTCCAGTGAGCAGGGAGGGAGCTGGGCTACAGTTAGCTCTGGTAAATAGTCCTGGTCACCTCAGCCAATTACTTATTGTTTTGGCTTAAGTTAGCTTGAAACACAATGCCTTTACATATTTATGTGTTATGGATCTTGATCAGGAATCTGGGTTGCAATTTGCCAAGGCACAGGGAAACTGAGGGGAATTCAGTGCCCAGCTCTCAATAAAATTCAAAGCTATTGAAACCAACACTTACTGGGTCCAAAGGGATTAAAATCTTAATTTGTGTTTGTACTCAACATGTGTTTAATTTTCTTATTTCTAAAAGGCTTTATTGTTCTATTTTTGTACCATACTCTGCAAAAGACACTTTTTTAATAAACATGACTATCTGTGGGTAAAATGTAATTTTTTTAAGATGACTAATCCATTAATTTAATCTCTCTTCATTTTAGTTGTAATTTCTTAAAGAAACATTTGGTTTTAATACTCAATACTTTTCTCAGAGATTGTTGACTGGGGTTTGATAACGAATCAGTCGGGAATTTCTAAAGATAGTCAGCTGTTCCTGTTCTGTTATCACTTGGATTTGGCAGTCTAGTATTCAAACCCATAAATCAAGAGTGGTTTTGTACAAACTCAAAGCTAACTCTCCAGCACATCTTGCCAGTCTTTCCCCCCATTTTAAATACTGAAATGTTTCAAATACTTACCCATTTTAAATTCTCTAGGGTTTATAGGAGATGATAACTCTTGAACCATAGCATGTCGCCATTTATGTACTGGTATTTAGTGGACAGAATTAATACTTCTTCTTGAGTTGTTTTTCCTAAGGATGACCTATTGAATAAAGAGCTTCTTGTGCTTTGCTGAACAGTTGGAATAGTCTAAGTCCAGACAATATTAGAATTCTCACAAGCGAAGTTATTACCACACAAACCTCAGTGCAAAAAGTATTGTAGTTTTTAAAAATATTTATTTGACTAAGCTCTGCTACAGTCAGGTTTCAGTCATCTGTAACCAGAATCCTTCTGTTGATTCCCAAGTGATTCATGAGGCCTTTAGCTTTCCCTCAGAAAAAATATTAAGGGGAATTAAGATATGTTCTTATTATTTAAGTTTCAGAGAATAATAGCAAATATTTTACTTGCTAATTTGATACTGTATTGTAGTAAAGATAACATTACATTGTACTTAGACAAGATATTCTGGGGGAGTAAACTCTAGGGTTCAGTGAAAGAATTTAAAATTATGAGAAACAAAGAAAAAAAGAGTTTAGTAAGATCTAATATTATAAACTTGAAAAAATAATTTGTGGCCTTCCTTGGCGGGTTTTCTTTTTTGTTTTCTTTTGTTTCTAAAGTCCCTGACTTAATTCTCTTGTTGATCAGATTAAGACTGTATTCTTGATACGCAGGAAAGATTAATGCAATTATATCTGTAAAAATGTGCATTTTTCCTCTGTTTTGATATAATGTGGATTGTAGATGAAACATTAAAAAATAAGTTATCTTGTGGATTTCTGAAGATCATTGTTACATGCTCAGGACTATGCACTTCAAAAAGCTGGCATTTCAAGATCCACTGTATAACTTTGCTCACATCCCTTGGCTGTCTAATTAAAGTCATATTGGACTGACCACAAATAATACCAGTTTCAACAGTAGCAAAATCAGAATAAAGACTAGCACTACTTATACCTGTAATAGCCCAGAAATCAGAGAAACAAAGAGTGTACAAAAAAGAAATATAGAAAGTCAGACAGGTGGAGCATTTTTAGATGATTGTATTTTTTCAAGTGCCTTTGTTTTGTTAAACTGAAATATACCAAAGTACATCCTGCTTGCTTAGAGACAAAAAGAACCCAAACACCACCACCCAAAAAACAGAATAAAATATTAAGATTTATTATTTTAATTTAGGAAAAAAATTATCCTTCTTTCAGTCTTTCTGTGATAACCGTCCCATTTGTTCTTCATTGTTTGGCACCCCTATACTTAAAACGATACATCTGCTATATACAGATTACCGATGACTGTTTCACAGCACATACAATAACCAGTCAACCAAAATGACACAAAGATAAAGAAAATGTACTGTATCTCCAAGCTTACTGTTCAAAAATTCGCTTAAAAATAACCTTTCTCTTACATGGTTTTATCTGTGTTCTCTCTTTTGCCTACAGTACTCCATATTCTGAGTGCCAAAATATTGCTTTATTTCTTCTTTCTTTTTACTTTATTTTGCTCTGTTTTTCCCCAATTGCTCATTATCATTTTCCCCCTAAAGCTTTCTGCCAAGATAAACCAATGTGAGATATTCACACAGTTAAAAAAATAAAGCCAGTGAGGCTGATTCAAATGCCAAAGTATGCTTCTAGAATAATGTATTTTTAGCTTTGGGAAGAAAGACTATATGTAATTATATCTAGAAATAACTTATATTTTGGCCTAGTTATACCCCTGGATAATAGCCATCTAGCTGAGCATTAAAAGGCATAGAAAAGATTAGCAAAAATACAGTAACTTTATGGTTTTGTCTGGAGACATTTACTCCTCTCCTGTTTCCTTAAAGCATAACAATTAATTTTTAGTAAAATATGAAAAATGTGGATAAATTGACAGTATTAAATTCGTATAACCTTATGAACATTTAAAATCCACTGATGTCATATAAGAAAGGATGTGTTATTAAAACCACATCAACAATGACAAGAATGATATATTTTTAGCTGCTTGATTAGTTCTGTTTCCTGGCTGTTTATTTGTTTGTAAAGGTTCATCAGTTTCTTAATAATTATGCCCACAGCAGGTAAGTGATAACCTAATCTCCTATAGATATTATGATTGTAATACAGGGCCAAAAGAACAAGATCAGGTGAACTCCTTTTTTTCTCTCAAAGGCAACAAAAATAAAACATAGAGTACTATGTACTTTAGCAATTGAATGTTTCCCGCTGTTTTATTTTGGCTTAATAATAGACACATTTTGGAAAGTAAGTATAAAAATATCACAGTTCTGCTCTGCAGGATGCACAATATCTCAGAGTCTCTGATCTAGCACCTGGCATGTGATCAGAGATTGGAAAGGACAAAGGCTTTTCAGCTCAGTAATGACTGGTCCGTATGGTGTTGCAGTCACTACAATGCCTGTGCTGCTGACACTTTTTAGACTTGTATGTAATGCATCCACAGATGTCCCAACTCTCAGGTTGGATTTCCACAGTTCATGCCTTTCTCCCACTCTGTGACTCATGACAGCCCACAGCGCACCAAGCATGACTCCCTTTGGTTGCTGTGGGATGCTCTAAAAGTCTGAGAAGTAAATTGTCATAACAATACCTTATTTGTTCTTCCATCCATAGGGCACAGAATAGAATAACATAGTTTGCAAGGCACTTCTGGAGGTCATCTGACACATTTTGGACAAAGGCAGAAATTAAAAAGGAATCCCGTAACTGTTCAAATCTACCATGGCCCTGACTTTTACCTGTGAATGGAGAGGAACGTGTCTGGCTGGTATCTCATGCCCTCTGCTCGTGTGAAAGTCTTCCCAGACATTCAGCTTTGTCACTCAAGGTATCTTTGCTTGGGCTCATGCAGACTTATCTCCTCCCCTTCTATAGATATTATGTATTTTAATTCCCTTCCTCACAGGCAATACAACTTTGTCACTAAGGAAGTGGTGAAGGGGTTCTTCAGCTGTAAAACTGAGTAACTATTTGAGACAGTGCTGGTGATCCATACCAGGAATTTTATCTTTGCTGGCTGATGGCTTTCAGGGCTAACTTAGAGCTGTCTTTGATTTAACACTGGAACATTCAAGATGGAAGCATACAAAACTGAAGGAGGAAGAAGGTCCTACATCATGTTAATACATATATATTCTCTTCCCATTGGACTATACAGGATAGACATATGTTTGCAGTTTCTGTCCTCCGAACAAGGATAAAGGTGGCATTGTCCAGCATGCTTTCCTAACACCCCTCATATTTAGTTGTCAAAATGTGCTTAGCAAGAGTAATAGTTATCATCGATAGTGTAATTGCTAATGGACTGTAGTAGCAATGCTAAGCATCTGTGTATGACTGCTGTATCTTTTTCACAGTAACTCAAGCTTCTGACATGAGGGGAAAGGTGCAGTCCTTCACAACAGTATTGATTTACTAGATCATTTCAACTTTGTATTTCCATGGCACACATAACTATCTCCTTCTGACTTTTTAAAAATCTAGAATAATATATCTCATCAGAATTATTGGTTTTGACAGATGTACACTTATAATGCTGCTGTATTTGCAATTATATGAGCAGTGTTGAGTGTAGCAAGGACCAGACCCTATTCTACTTGATATCATGCAAATATAGAGCAAAGACATGGAGAAAGAAGGAAATAAACATCTGCTTGACATGATAGACAAAAGAGTACAGTAGAAGACTGAAATAGAAGTGTGTCATGATCAAGGTGAAAGGCTTGGAAAATGATCTCTGCAGAAATATTCTGGATGGGTATAAGCAGGAAGACAGTAAATTTGTCAAGGACATTGGGTTTGTGTGGCAAGGTTTGGGGGCGGGGGGACGGGGGTAGCTACAGGCATGGATTCTGTGAGAAGGTGCCAGACGCTTCCCCCATGTTCAATAGACCCAGTTCCAACCAGCTCTAAGACAGACCTGTCACTGGCCAAAGCTGAGCCAAGCAGTGACATTAGTAGTGCCTCTGTAATAACATACTTAACAAGGGGTAAATACAGCATAACAATACTGCACAACAGCAGCTGGAAGAGAGGAGTGAGAGTATGTAAGAGAAACAACTCTGCAGACACTAAGGTCAGTGAATAAGAAGAGGGAGGAGGTGCTCCATACACCAGAGCAGAGATTCCCCTGCAGCCTGTGGTGAAGACTATGGTGAGGCAGGCTGTTCACCTGAAGCTCATGGAGGTCCACAGTGGAGCAGATATACACCTACAGCACATGCAGGACCTTGTGCCAGAGCAGGTGGATGCCCCGAAGAAGGCTGTGACCCCACAGAGACCCCACACTGCAGCAGGCTCCTATCAGGACCTGTGTCCCCATGGAGAGTGGAGCCCATGCTGGAGCGGGTTTGGTAGGACTTGTGACCCTGTGGGGTACTCATGCTGGAGCAGTCCGTTCCTGAAGCACTGCATCCAATGGAAAGGACCCTTGCTGGAGCTCTTCATGAAGAACTGCAGCCCATGGGAAGGACCCGTGTTGGAGAAGTTCATGGAGGACTGTCTTTTTGTGGGTGGGACCCCACGCTGGAGGAGGAGAAAAGCATGAGAAAGAGCGGCAGAGACAACATGTCATGAACTTGACCGCAAGCCTCATTCCTCATCCCCCTGCGCTGCTCAGAGGGAGGATGTATAGAAAATTGGCAGTGAAATTGAAGAAGGGAGGGGTGGGGAAAGGTGTTTTAAGATTTGTTTTTATTTCTCATTATCCTACTCTGACTTTTGATTGGCAATCAATTAAATTAATTTCCCCAAGTCAAGTCTGTTTTGCCTGTGATTGTAATTGGTGAGTGATCTCTCCCTGTCCTTTTCTCGATCCATGAGCTTTTAATTGTTTTCNGGGGGGGGGGGGGGGGAGTGATAAACTGGCTTGGTGGGCACCTGGCATCCAGCCAAAGTCAACCCACCACAAGAGGTAAGGGATTAGGATTAGTGTCAGGATTATCTAAGGGCAGGTTTAGTCTGTATTCTGAAGATCATGGTCTGAATATCTGAAATCTTTGTTGTCCATGGACTGTTTGTAACTGATAAGCCTTTGTGTGTGACCACGGAAGGCTTTTGTATATGTTACATCACAATACTCCTGCAGCTACCTAAAGTGAACATATCACCTTGGGAATGAATTTTGTGATGTGGCCTGACACGCTAGCTACCAAAATGCTCCGCATGAAGAAAACATGAATTCTGTTGATCTATCTCTGGACAATCAGGACCTGGGAAACTCAAATTGCTACTTATCTGGGGGGAAATCTCAAACCCAGTTTTAATTTCTGTTATGCATTGAAGGTACTTTCAGGAATATTTAGACTTCAGGAATTTTATTGATCCAAGTGGAGGTATATGTTACTGCAACTTTATTAATCAGGGCCATGATATCACTATAAAAAAAAAATCGTGCTTTTGTTTTTCTCCCTTTCTCATCCAGAACAAGACCCCAGAACAAAATGACTGTGCTACTCTATGTGATTTTGTGCTGCAAATTTAGAAATTCAGCTCCATTTTCTGGTTCTCTTCTGTTCTTTATTTTCTTGATTAATAGCTTTTCACCATTCTAGTGTGTTGTGATATAGCAGATATTGGTTCAGTCTTACAGTGGATCTTTGCTTATCTACTGTGCAGTGAAAAAATGATAAAGTACATTTCACAGTTTTGTAGAGACTGAGATTGGTATGCTGATTTCTTCTCGCATACCTCATTTGACTGTGGAGATATAGTATATAAGCATTCAAAAAAAACTTCAGCAATTCGTTGTGAGTGCTTGATCCAATATTTTCCTATAGTAGATAGTCTTACTGTGTGATTTACTAGAGTTAGTTTTCACAGCACAACACAAACCTTTCTAGTAAATATATAAAATAATAAGAAATGAAGGCATCTTTTTGATGATAGAGAAGCATAACTTCATTAATGAAATTCAATCTGTTCTCTATTTATGTTTAAACTTCTCAAACTCCAAAACTCTCTACAAAAAAACCAAACCAAAAAAAAGACTTATGTTTTCTACATATGAACTGCTTCAGCAAAATCCACACAGTTAAAGCGCCTCCAACTGTGACCAGCCTTCAAACAGAAGGAATAAAAAAATGTAAACATTTTAGGTTATATCCAGTGTTCCTCTTAAATCCAGTGTCAAAACTCCTACTGATTTCAGTAGGGTCACAATGGTCTCTTCTGGCCTAAAAAGTCTATGAATATCAATTAATACTATTCTCAATACTATGTACCCGATCTTTAGAAAAATGCAGAAGAAGCAGAAGAGATTCAGACCTCTTTGTTCTGGGAAAGAGTCCTGCTTAAAAGTATTGTCTGTAGTCTGCAAATTTTGCCAAGTCTCAGTATCACTGTTTTAGGAAACCAGTTTAACATTAACAAAGCTTATAATTGTGCTTGTTTAGGTACCCTGGGTCAGACTACCATTAACTTTTTCTGAAGTTGAAAACTGCTTACTTATTGCTACTGTCAGCTTGTGAGTTGCTAGCAACTTACTAATCCATAACAGTGCTTTGTGTCTCATGTCTCCTACCATCTATAACAGTTCCTTGTCAAAGGCTTTTTGAAAATCTAAATAATACATTGCCATTACCCACTATTTTCCTGACATAAAAAATAATTTTAGTATACCAAGTCTTGTAATGTGGTTTCATAACAGTTTAAGGCAATCAAAGTCACGGAGCTAAACAAATCCATGTATCTTGTCCCTTTTTTTGTAGTCATAAATTGCAGCTGTCTTTTTTTTTTTTTTTTTTTTTTNTTTTTTTTTTTTTTTTCTCTTTGGAATGGAGTAACATTTGCTCTGAGTAAGGCTCTAGGTTTTTCTTGGGAAGGCTCACCCAGGCAGTATGTAGATCAAGTGCCCTGGAAGAACTGATTCTCAATAATGGCCCTGAAAACTAAGCTATTAAAATTGTTGTCCATGTAAGGCCTATTTCTGATGTACTGAGTTTTTTTCCTGTAGTGTCTTGGGTGACTGAATATCTTCTCAAGAGTACAAATCTCTTCTGATGATTATCTGCATATATGCATTTCTGGCACATGAGTGGAAAAGGAATTGAAGAAACACAGTTGATCATACAAATTTTAGCTTTGATGTATGGAAACAAGATGCAAGGAAAACATCATTTTAGCCAAATAATGAACTGAATTCTTTCATTTTCATCATGTTAGCGAACATACCAAAAAGCTCTTGTCATAAAGTGTGACTGCTCCTCAGGCTGAGACAAGGACAGACAACAAAAGGGACACTCTGGAAAAGTCATTTTACTGCTCAGCAACTTACAGACTTTTCTCCAAATACTGACTCTACTATAAAACGTGACTAGGTCTAGATGGCCATGGAAAGGAACTTTAACCTGTGTTCATACTATTGGTCCTTGATAGTGAAAAGACTAAATTTTGGGAAATGCATTCTGTTTGAGTGTATAAAAGATTGGTGAAGCAGACACAAGATAGTCTGAACTGGTTTTTTTCTTTTATAACTTTGAGGCTCTCACTTGTGACTTTTTCTAATGTCTACCACCATTGAACATGTCAAATTAAAAGGAATTCCTTCTGGATGGGGAAAGCACTTCAGAGCCACCGAGTGGTTGTCCACTAGAAAAAGATCACTGGCACCAACAACTCACTTAACACCTTCAATTTTACCACAGTGAACAACTATGAAAGAGGGAAAATTTTCAGTCAGCCTGAGTCAGATTTGTGACTTGGTATAAAAAGACTCTGTCAGTTGTTGGATTTCCTTTGAGGTAGCTTTGTTGAAACACAGCTGTGTTTCACAAACTCTGAAAATGTGATTTTGTGTATTCTATGTAGGGTATACTTTTTGCATCTCTTGTTTTTCCCTCTCTCATACTTCTCAATACATGCGTTCTTCTTTAAAGAACAAAAAGAGCAAGGACATGTGATCACTTATGCATTCATAGTTATTGATAGAAGGTTCTTCATGTGAAAAACAAAAACTTCCACAGAAAACATTTTTTCTTTTAAGAGAAATAAAGAGGAAAAAACTCAGATCTCCTAATGTCTTTCAAAAAGCTTATATTAAACTAAACACAAAATTACTCTTTCTTTCGTAAAAAACAGAATAATCAAACTGGAATATAATAAGATATATCATCGGATATATCAAGCTGGAAAACTATAAAGCATAAGATTTACACACTAAAATACNTTTTTTTTTTTTTTTTTTTGTTCTCAGATGTGTATACTGTTTAAATTGAAACACATTTTTCTTTCCAGTTAAAATCTCAGACTGAATCTACTTCATAAACCCCACAGTAAGAATTGGGGCATACTTGTGTGCTCCCAAGTACAGTACAAGTGCACAAAGGAAAGTCTTTCAGTATTTTATCAGTCCATTTCTTAAATGCGGTATAAATACACTTGTGCAAGCAAAATATTTGTGGAGCATGTGATAACAAAAGCTGATAGTTTAAAGCTTTCACCATCTCCTAAGAGTGAAGTTCGAGCCTGGTAAGATGCTGATGGTCATTTTTATCCAGATCCCACACTCATTCTGTGCCAGTCCAACTAAAATTTGAGAATAAATACTTATTTTTGTGCATAGATTCTACAGATGAATCAAGACTGACATCCACATCAAATAACAATTTCCATCATAAAATGGGGAAAAAGAGAGATTGCTCCAAGGAAAATTTCCAGCAACTGACAGTGATAAGCCATCTGGAAGATTTGAAAGAGTAAGCGTGACTTTCTCCGATGACACATTGAAAAATCACCTGGCACATCAGGTGAGGAGAAAACTACACAGTGCAGCTTTGAAACTTGCAGTATTTTTAACACTACCTTTGCTGAACTGAAACATCATTGTATATTTTTGTAATACATGAAGTAGTTTTCAGAAGCAAATTTCACTGGCACAGGCAGTACTGGGAGACAGTAGCTTAAAAAATTCTCTCATCACTCATTCTAGATCTGAAATAGCTATTGATTTGATCATATCCGCAGCTTTGCTTAATATTCAATTGTATTTGAACTAGCAACTTTGCACTGGTGCTCACAAGACCTTCATAGTTTGAACCAATCAACAAAAATCCAGATACTCAGGGAAGTTATTCAGCAGAATTTTTGATTTTGAGAAGCAGTCAACCTGTTGCGCATGGAGAGTGCTAAATAACATCTTAGTAATGGCTTTTTGCTGCATGCAGGTGACTAACATTATTATTATATGCCAGCATCCTTTGGTGATTCTGAGAGCAGCTTATTTTAACTAATGACTAAATTTTTTGTCATTTCCTGCAATAATTTATTGCAATAAATAGTTTGTCTAACTCAGCTATTAGTTTTTTCACATTCGTTTATTCTGCTTGCCTGTCAAATCAATTTTACCATTTTATTTTGCTGTTCACCTTTCATTCCTAATGGCTAACATCAATGACTCCTGAGATGATGTCTTCCAGACAGTAAGTACCCGGGATACAGCAGAATTCATTATTGCCATGTGTTTGACTAGACAACAACTTGGATTGACAAGTATGTGAAATTAGTAACATACAACAACTGATTGATTCTCTTCTTACGTGGCATTTCTACTGCAAACTTCTAGCATGAGCAAACAGAACGGAAACTCAAGCGCGATCTCTGTAATGACTAAACAGTGTACCAATAAGATCTTTGGTTATTGCATGTATATGAAATAGAGACTAATAACTCCTCTATCCAATTGAACTTCCTGATGTGGTCTGGCCTAGATTATGATTTGTTTTACTCTGTGGGCAGACTTGAAACCCAGTGGTAATTTCTAGTTTAAGTTGTTTTATGAAAGAATAAATGCAAATTTATAGAGACACTCTAATCTGGATCATAATAAAACTTTGGAAAGTTGCATTTGTGGACAAAAGCAGCATTGTTATGGCTCTGGTTCCCCTTTAATTGTCAATAAAATGAGATGTGCAATACCTGCCTCTGAACTGCTTACGTCTAAAATATTGTATCTGAAAGGACCTGTCAGAGTGATGTGGCACTTATAGCCCCACAGATTGTCATGAAGTATATTAAATTCATGTAACAAAGTAGCTGAGGTAGCCAAGTGTGCACTGATTGCTAATCTTAAAATAAACTGCTCTTTACTTCATAATTAATAAAACCAAAACATGCCAGATAGTGGCAAAGATGAACATCAAAAACATAGACTAATATCTACTATTTCCACAGCTGCTGTACAGTATGAATATAGTGGCAATTTAAGCTGATTAGACAAGTATTCTCATAGGCACCACCTTGCATTTGCTTTATATACCTTTGTGATTTCTTTTACACTTCTTTAAACATAAAGTTTGAACAGGACACAGTTATTTTGCCTTCAACTTATTTACTTAATGCAGGTGACAAGTTCCAGCAGATAGAGCACATATGAGTGTCCGTTGTTCTGTTTAAAGTAGTGGAAATGCTGTCCTCAGTCCCCAAGAAAATTGCTTCAACAATGCAGCTTGATATGAACTGTACTAGTGATTTTCTTATGTTTTATTCTAACAAAGAGTCACAGCAATGACACTGTTACATAATATTAATTCTTACTGATTTTGAGCTGGATCCCTTCTCCCGAAATGGTTGTCAGGATGGGATTTCTGGGAACTTTTTCCTGGTTAAGTATCTAGGAAAAAGTCCCTAGACAGTTTCAGTTTGGGCTTTTATTGTGTCACCTTACTTAAGAGTACCCAAAAGTATGGTAAATGTTTCATAGAAATAAAAGCATGAAATACTCTACTGTTTAACTTCTGATGTGATTAAATTGTGAAATGAATGAAGAGGAAGAGAAGTTTCACTGTCACATTGGATTATGCATTATCTTCAGGTCTTATTCAGCCATAAATTGGAATAAGAATCACTCTGCACATACTCAGGCAAATAAGGGTTGTGAAGAGTGAAAGAAAAGATCAGAGGAAGTTCTGAGGAAACTGATTACATGTGAATAAGTTGCCTAGATTTTGTCCATCATCTTGAGAGCTAGAGTAGATGGTTGGGTAGGAACATTTGAGGAAACACTATTCCTTGGAGGAGACATTATCTTGTGTTCATTATTGCTTTTCTCCAAGAACAAATGGACGAGAGGAAATGGGTTCAAGTTATGCCAGGTGAGGTTTAG
>RSEF01000031.1:46688683-46716051 GCA_003993805.1 Himantopus leucocephalus | reverse complement strand
GTTTTTTTTTTTTTTTTTTTCAGGGAACAGCACTGCTGTGTCTTCCTACTTAGATGTATTTGGTGTAATGGCTTGCTGTAATCTTGAGTAGCGTAATTTTGCCTTGTGACGGTCTGTTAGATAAGACAAGTCCAACAAAAACTCTGTGCTGACGTATTTTATGCCATAAGGTCAACCTATTACCTGATTCCTTGATGCTTATGTACAGTACAGGACAGAAGAAGAAAGAAAATGGGGCTGTGATGGAGTATCACAATGCCTTCAGAATACATATGCTCATAACAAGGCTTCCATGTATAAAATTATAGTATTTGTTCTGGAGGTACAATGACATGGATGCAAGGGATATGAAATAAAAACTGCATATTCAGGTAGCAGTAAAAATACCTTGTATTTGCATATCTTTCCTTCATCAACAGCTGTTCACATCTCTTGCAAAGAGTTCAGTAGCATTATTCCATTTACCAGCTGGATAAACTGAGAGACACAAAAGGTCCCTCAGCATGTCAGAGGCAGAGCCAAGATCAGAATACCTGCCCTGTAGTCTATTTATGTCATGTTAGATTCACTTAAGCTTGTATGACCTAAGTTGTTTTTTGGTAGTCATTTTTACACTAACAACCAAGAAAAAAAAATCCACTATGAGTTATTGCAGTAGTCTTATTTTGCATTGCATAGTCAGAGTGTGGAATCCCTTTTACTAACTAGTAGTTAACAGATAAAATAATGCAATTATATGTCATTGCCAAATAAAAGGTAAGTGCCAAATGTGGTGTTTTTCTTGTATGGAGCATAAAACAAAAACTCTCAATTCTTCAAGCTCTTTTGCAGTTATCTCAAAGGGAAGTTATCTCAAATCTAACCTGCAGCTAAAAGTGTCTTAATATTAAAACCCTCCAGCCTCCCACCACAGTTATAAAGAATATTTACCTCCAGACTTTGATCAAATGTTAAAACCAGGTAAATGGTAAGGAATACTGACAGGACAATGGTGTGGAAAAATGTTATGGTAAAGAGGCAGTCAAGCAAGGGCTAAGGCTGAATAGGAATACACTAATGTTCAGAGGACAGAAAGCCAATATATGCGAAGTATGAAAATTTGGCATCAGTTATAGGAAGATTCCTGTATTTTGGAACCAACTGGAATATTTAGGAAACTAAACCATATGAAATATTTTGGGAAGCAAAGCTCTTTTTTTTTTTACTTGGCTGCCTAATGTCATCTTTGATCAGCTACTATAAACTTTCCATAAAGATTACTGCATATATATGGTACTACAATGATGTTTTCTGGCATTGAAACTTCTGAAGGAAAGAATTTTTGTTTTTCAGCTGATGTGAAGTGCACTGGTTTCCAGGTGCCACATTATGACAGCATTGTATCCTAGGCAATGCCCTAGGCTTTCACGCTGCTGAATAGTCGTTACAATCTAATGACTCCACACACTCTAATGTTGACATAGACTTAAGTGCCTTTCAGCACCACTGTTCTGAAAGCAGTGCATTAACTGATTATGACCTTCTTTGAGGCCCATCTCTTCTACCAGCAGGTACTTATGTATTTTTATGAAAAACAACATTAAGTGTTGTGTTCATTCTGTTGTCAACATTTTCATAAGGTTAATGTTACCATTCTCACTTTTTCTATTTTAACAACTTTTTTTCTCTGGTAATATGAGGAAGCAAACAGTGGAAAACTAGATATTAGTTATTCTAATCAACAGCCTCAGTTATTCTTCACTGTCCAACCACTTTATATCTACCAAAAAAATCATACTTATCAAATTTTACTTATTAGACTTTGTTCTTTTAGAAATACATATTTTTTCTTCAGAGTTTCTCAACTGTTACCAGTAAACTTATAGCTATAAAATTTTTCTATGAGTTTATGTAGACACTGAACTGACTTTAACAGGCTTGCCAGAACAGTTGTCTCCAAATTATTGGCAGTCACAAATTTGTAGCCCCTTGAAAAGCCTCCTTACTTGCCATCAGAAGCTTCTGAGAGTCTATGCAAACCTGCAGAAAATGCTATGGTACCAAGCACATCTCCAAATCACATGATATATGAAGCCTCATCATTGGTTTAATGAGGGTAGAAAAGAAATTATCAGAAAATGAGGTGGTTTTGGTTTTTTTTCCTAGGGGGAAAAAAATATTTCCATGCAAAAATTTAAAGCTGAAACTTTTTTGACAAACATAAGTCTTTGGCCAAACCTACAGTATTTCAGCAGAGGCGCCTCAGTGGGAGCTGTAGTCTAGTTCTTTCACGCTCTTCTTTACCATTGTGGTCTAGGTAGGCTGGCTGCAGGGGAGTGCAGGGACAGCAGTACCTACTGAGAGGAACATTCCCACTGGAAGGCAGAGCCTCTGACAAAGAATGACTCTGAGGCTTCCCTCCAGGTAGTACAGACCAATTTGGAGACAGGTTTTGGATGAAATATTTTGTTTTCAGAGGTTGTTTTTTAATAAAATGAAACATAAGCTGAATTTCTTGATAGAAAGAACTTTTGTTTCTCTCCCTTTCTCTTTTGCAAATGTACATTTTCTTTTTTTCATTAAAAACAGATTTTTCATTTAAAAAAATCAATTAACACTATACAAGAATCGTCCTTGAGCCAATATTTAACTCTAATTGTACACATTTCATTTACATACACAATGCTGAAAACAAAAACCTGGTTCTTAGTTTCTTTCACTGTGATGTGCATCATGAGTAAATGCATACTTATCCTACATTAAACATTATTTACACTGCATCTGTCATGCATTTCAATTACCATAAATCTCTGTACACTGGGAAAGGTGTTTGCTTTGGAACAAAATCCAGATACTGGGGTTTTTTTCAGCTATATTGTGTAGAAAAAAATAATCTGATGCACTCAATGTTAATCAAAAGTTCATGTACATTGAGTGAATTTACTGCCAGTCAAAAGACAGATCTATTAGAAGGAAACCTACAAGGGAATTTCAATACATCTGCTTTGTTAACATCAAGTGAGAAATGTGCTACATATTTCACTGTGATTCTTGTTCTCTGCATCTTTCTTCTCTTTCTTAAGCTGAAAGGTGTCAGGTTTGGGGAGACTGAGCTTTGCCATTATTGCAAGAGGAGTGCTGTTCATGTATTTATCTCTCTGGCTTTTCCTGCTGACCTTCAAAGGATCTCAGAGGTACCCCATCTTTTTCAAACCTGTGGGTTGAAACCTGTGGGTTTTCAACCTTGCGGATTCAAAAAACATTTTCCAAAAGTTTTCTCCAGGTTGTCCCCAACTAATACGTGCATCCTGCTCTTGTCTTTTTGGTTTTCAGTTTATTCTGCTGCATTTTATGTAAGCTAGCTACAACCATTCTGAAAGATACAAAAATTGTTACTGTAAATTAGAAAGGTAACCAAAGATTTTTTAATTCTTTCTTCTTTGTCCCAGGTGTTTTGCTTCCTTACTTCTTTAGTTGCTATATATATCTCCTATAGTGAAATAACACTGACAGTGACATATTTGAATTTTGACTCTCTTCCCTCTAGTGTTCAGAGTCTATGGGTAAAATTTACTTTGTATGCAGTCTCGCCTTCCCATTCAATGTCAGTTCATTCTACCTATCAGTTACCACCACAAACATAGTGTCTTGATATGTATTACTAATAAGTGGATTATCACCACTAGAAATGAAGGAATGAGTTTTTCATGGGAACTAACATAATTTATATGACAGTCAATAAATTTACTCATTCAGTGCCTTATTCTCTTTGATTATTCTAGATTAAAAGTAAAAGACTAATTCAGTCATTTAGAAACCTATGCACCATTTAATCATGAATATATTCCTAATACATAACCCAGAAAGGGGCAAATTCTTCCTTTTCCATAGCCTTTATTAGTGATAAAGGCTCATGAGAAACCATAGTAGTTTTCAACTGGGAGTCTTTGCCCTAATGATACTTCATACTTTGCTGTAATCTTTCGAGAATCATACTTCTGTTGGATCTCTGTGCCCTGGTTTTGGAAGTACTCTCTCTAGCTTGACAGGTAATTATAAGGTTTTTATTACTACTACATATTTTGGAGTTAGATTGCCAGTTCTTGTAGAACTGCCTCCCAGTTCTTGCAGATCTCAGTGCATTTAGCTGCCTAGTCTGAGAATGGAGGATATGACTTGGCCCATATTTGCCCTTTGTTTCTGGGTTATGTTCTCTAGATGGTAGGTGACACTTAGCTAAAGCTTGTTGGAAGATTAATTTGGTGTTGCTTTTCCGTCTCATGGAAAGTATTCTACCCTGCAGCGTGTATTAATAAAAGGTATGGGGAGGTATGGGAAGGTTTTGTCCAAAATGTTTTTACTTTCTGGCTGAAACCTGAATCTTTTCTGTTTTCAGCTTTTCACTGACTATTTAATTATTTTTTTTTCCTTTTTTTTTTGTGTTGAATGAAAGCAGATACTTTTGGAGGAAAATTTAATTTAGTAAAATCCTCTGAAAAGTAGTTTCAGCACATAATTTTCAACTAGCCCTATATGCAGCATTAAAGCAAATAATAAAATCTTAACAACAGATTCCTCTAATGGTACACTTCACAGCTTGCTAAGTGACAGTTGACTACTATGCATCAAACAACATGTAACTATTTTCAGTGAGTTTTACTTTGCATAAATAAATTTCCTCCTTACAGCTTTTCTACCTAGAGTTAATGTAAACCTGTCATACATGACAGTTGCTGCTACTCACAGCTCCTAGAAAAAAACCTGCCCACCACTTAAAACACCCTAGCTGGTGTTTAGTTTGTCCGAACAGGTAGAGGCTGAACAGAGATTTGCTTGTTCCAAACTGTTGACTGCAGTGCTCAGTAACCCATTTGTTTTTCAATTTTGTTGGGCTGATGCGATATCATCAGCCATGTCACGTAATAGTATCAGACAGAAGTAACTAGGCATGACGTCTTGCAGTGATGACCCATCAGCCTGGGAAATTCTAAACGACATGCATTGCTGAAAACAGCCCTTACAATTAATGTGTTTTTCAAACAAACCACAGGCAAACTCTTCAAATGATTGGGGAAAAATGGGGACAAATTAGAAATCAACTCCTAACCATGAAAAGAATAAGTTATGGAAGCCAGAGTGTGAGCCTGCACACACAGTGCTTGCACCCACACTTCTGCATATGTACTGCCAGAAAACATACCTTCTGTTTAAATAGCTCTATTAATAGCTTTAAAAGGGCTCTGAGGAGGGAAAAAAAAAAGAAATTCAATTTCTGTTTGGTTACTGGAAGAGAGGTGGAAGCTTAGTGACTCTTTGAAAAGTGTAGAAACTGCCACTACTTTCTGGGACCTCAGAAGAAATAGAGTCTGTGCATCCCACAGTTCCTCCCAGGCTCTTCCAGCTCACCAGTTAAACCTAGCTAAATGTTCAGCTAGTGTTTACTTAGTAAATTAACTCTGTGCTTAAAAATTATATAAATGATGTAGCTTAAAAATGGTGGGATGGCAAGGGAGGCAAAATAGTGGCTACCTGCTGCTATCACAGGTCATGGGTGTACTCGTATTTCCAGTACATGCTGGAACACACGCAAAGTTCATATTGTACAGATAAAGAGAGCACCAGCTGATAGTAAAGCTGAAGAAATGGAAGACCTGATACTGTGCCACCAGCTGATGTTCTACTGGTTATTACAGTAATGCTGAATGGGGCTGAATTTTTCAAAATGATAACACTGGGGTGATATTTGCCTTGTGAAAGTTGCATCATGGTGTGGATGATTCACCCCTTTTGGTGTTCTAGTATTACTATTGATAAATTTCCATGTTTTAGTATTAGTATTTATGTATTTTCATAATTTTTTTCTGCTTATGCTAGCCCCTGGTCACGCTCAGAGTAAGAATGAACAGTGTAGGCAAGGTCTTCATTACATAGCAGTAGCACTCTTAGCTCAACATCAACAGAATGTAAAAAACTTATTTGGATGGAAGACCTACAGAACTGTGCAATATATCAAGTTTCAGTGGAGGGAAGTGCCTATGCATAGGTCTTTTATGTCTATGATAAGGAGATGACAGATTTTTTAAATTTTTTTGTGTGTGTGCCCAAACTATTCTTCTCCTTTGTTTGGCAAGTTTTGGTCCCTCACAGAGCAACCAATTCTCCACTAGAATGATCATTAAAAGAAAGAAACCTGTTATTTTCTTCTGGTAAAATCTGAGGGTTTTTTTCTTCACAAAATTATGAAACTGAGTTATCCTAAATACAGTCTAGAGTTGTCCTGAAATGTTCTTTTTTTTTAACCATTTTTCTTACTGCTTAGTATTTTCTCTGATGTTTATAAGAAAGCATTTGTGTGGGACCCATGAGTATTGAAATGGGTGATTCCCACAGATTTACAAATTTATCATTCCATCAGCCCTTTCAGACAAGATAATATGTCATCCTGCTCATAAGTGAAATGAATGGAGGTTAAAGACCTAATCCAGGGCACTGATTTTGCTGTGTTCATCTTTCTTTCACATTAATAATGTCCTCTAGAAATGTATGTGTTGAGAACAAAAGAATGTCAACTTTCATGGGCACTGGTATGTTTCTCAAATAATATGTATGTTTAAGATTGTTCCCCCTCCTTCTCACTATGTTTTATGAAAAAATGACACTGGAGTTTACCTGGGTACTATGAAAGCTCTCAGCTCTTCTGCTGTATTTTCAACTCTCTGTAGTTTATTTTTCAACTGAGACATTCATATTACCCCCATTAACATCAAGATCCCCGATGATTCTTTTTTCTTTCAAATCATACCCTTGAAGTGTACTTTGTGAAGGCATTTCCATTTACTACTTTGTGTATCATAGTGATCAAGGAGGTGCTATTTCTTTACAGAACAGATATGAGAAAGAAGGGCATCATTCAGTGCTGTGATTTCTATCATGTAGAGTAAAGGCAAAAGGAAAGAAGGAAACACTGGCAAATCAGATTTCTATTGGAGTGTTTGATATGACAGCTTCCTAGCTACGAAGACATCCAGTACTTATTAGAACATTAATGTATGGTGATAGTCACCGAAAATGCAAAATGGGGCCATCAAAATGTACTGGAAATGGCAAAATCCAGACATGTTAAATTCAGCAATACTTAAATACATTGTACAGCAAAGTGAGGAGAAGTTACTGGAAAAAATAAAGAACATTCACACTCCACAATTTTCTGTAAATTGAGGTCATACTGTTTTTGCTAGTTCTTAAGTTGAAGTCTGACACCTTGCAGAGGGATAATAAATATAATGGACATATCCTGTTAATTGGTACACCAGTAGGAGGCTGACCTAGATTGCTTCTTTTTGGAATAAAATTTCCAGGAGGAGAGAAAGAGACTATATTAAATGAAGCCTTTTCCAATTTACGTCAGTGAAAGAGAGAAGGGTACACTTCATTACCCGTGTTATATGAGTCCACTTTTGACTTGCACTGTCTGAACAGTCTTTCTTAAAAGGCAATTTGGGGGATATAAACATATACATTTTCAAACTCAGTGAACTTTAGTGCTCACAGAAGCTTTTCCACACAAGTTTGCCAAGGCAACACCAGCTGTTATTAAGGCCTCCCCTGTGTGCATAGAGACAATTGTGCCAATTTATATATTATGTGGTGATTTTCAGATACGGATAAATAACCAGTAAAGATAAAGCAAGTCTAAATGACATGCAACATTGCTACATACAGTGATGTCATCCAGTTCTCAGTAAAGATCTCCCGAGGTGAAAGGTAATTTTATGGATCCTATATACATGACTTAAAATATTTTTTCATAATTTATGCAGATTATGAGTACTATCATATAAGCCTTATTTATATAAACAACTCATGTTCATGTAAATAATCCTGTTGTCACTGCCCGAGGAAAGCCTACTTGCGCAAGCAAATGCTGTTATGAATTACACATAAAGCTAGACTATGTTAAAAATCCGATTGTTGTCTGGATCTTCCATGCTAGTCTGTTTCTTCATTTACCTTAACCATCTTACCTTTTATACTGTGAAGTCTTCTGCACAGAGGTTTAGAACTTTGTTCTGTTTTTATAGAACCCAGCTTAATGAAGCCACCACAAATAACAAGAATATGTACTGTATAGCACAAGAGAACGTTGTTAAATAGCTGAAAAGACAAACCATTCTTTTAATATGAAGCTTTCTAGAAGAGAAAATCTAAAAACTGCATTGCAAACATATAAAAAAGACCAAAATTCTGTATTGTAAATTGTATATTAAAGTATACTGTGATTTGAGGACAGCAATTACCATGTATATGAAAAGCATAATGAGACAAAAAAAAATTCTCCATCTCATCATACTTCCTGCCCATTCCTACATGTCCATGCGAAAAAATAAAACTCTTGAGCTCAGATGTTGATGCTTTACATCCAGTCATCTGGATGAGAAGCTTAGTTAATGTCCCAGAGCTCTATCTTAAAAAAAAAAGAAAAATTATACTCTGATGAATTGTAATAATAAGGCTAGAAGCTGCCAATATTCATTAACATAGAACACAGAGGAATCCTGATTATCCATGTAAGGTTTTTTTATTTTGCACTTCAAATACAGTGAAATCATAATCTTCATCATTTTCTCATAAAATTGAATGCATTTCACTCGTAAGTGCATCCTCCTTAACATAATCTGAAACATCTCAGATTTTATTCACAGCTCATTGAGAACCAAAAAGGCCAATTATAAGCGAGAATCAAGCTAAGTAATAAAATCCCAACCTATACTGAGAGAACTGGGTTGTATACTCTATCTTTATTACAAAGATATAAAAACAATTTAATTTAATCACTTTGAATTACTAAGTGCTGCCAGAGAAATAGTCTGAAGAGTATACATTAACTAAGGCAATGCATATTTTGTAGTTTATTCCCTGAACTGCACCACTACTGCATAGTTATTATATTTTTATGCACTACTTTAGTTACTGTTATGGAAAAAGCACTTAAAATAAGGTTTCACGAGAAGATCTCTGTTGCAGTTACAGTGATACAGCATTAATAAATTCTGCCTGAGCTTCTTTAGTTTGTAACCCAAATTAAAAAAACAAATACCACTTCATTCTCCGTGACTTTTTAACTTGTAGTATATACAAAGATTCTGAAACCAACAATATGCCTTTTCTCCCTGATTAAACATGTCAAGGATATAAAAGCAATGGTTCTCTGTCAGAAGCTGATTGAGTGGCCGTGAAAATAAATACCAGTGCCTCCACAACTGGAAAATGTCTCTAGTAGTTACTGATTATGTAGGCTTGTATGTTATTTCACAGAATCACAGAATAGTAAGGGTTGGAAGGGACCTTTGGAGATCATCTAGTCCAACCCTTCTGCTGAAGCAGGTTCACCTAAGGCAGGTAGGACAGGATCACATCCAGGTAGGTTTTGAATACCTCCAGAGAAGGAGACTCCACAACCTCTGTGGGCGGCCTGTTCCAGTGCTCTGTCACCCTCAAATTGAACAAGTTTTTCCGTACGTTCTTGTGTTATTTCTTACGGTTTTTTTTTCCTTATGTTCTTATGTTACTTAAGTTTTTATGTTATTTCTTCCACCTGAGTGTTAGAGGCAGGAATTCATACTCCATACCTGGTCACTCTTCTGCCATGAACCTACGTATGAGACATGTACTGGTGTGCTGCATATGAACTCATACATGGCTTCATGGTGTTTGTGTAACAGCTTTGCCCCTGACCTGTAGGTCTTCGCCCTTGATACTGTAATAGTATGTAGTCACATTTAAAGACATCTTTCACTTTGATGTCTTCTAGAGATATAACATTTGTTTTTAAACTAAAGAATGGTCTGGAATTTCTTCCTGTTTGAACGGGGAGGAAACCTGTAGGAGTGGTAACTGCCACCAATGAGGGACATCCCATCAAATCATCCACCACAGGGCAACAGCAGCAGGGCAGAGCGCCACACACAGTGTCTTATACCAGTGTATTTTTAAGAATGGATGTTTTGGTCCTCAGAAGAAAAACATTCCAGACTAGAATTGAATTCAATAAATGAAATAAGTTCGTTCTGTTATGGACTAGTTCTGTCATTAATCACTCTAACAAGGCACATGCCTTTTGGTGGTGGATCTCTGACAGCAGTCAAGCAGAAAGAAAACTATATCTCTTGAGAAATCAGGGGACTGTTTAGGAAGAAAGGGCACAAATTTGGTGGAAAATATCATTTTTCCTTCCATTAATAAAAAGCAATAAGCTTTTTAATAATAGCAATAAGCTAAAAAGTATTGTTACCCTAGTTCAGGTTTCCCCAAGGTTTTTTATTTCCTTTGTAGGAAAGCCCTTTGTGTATGAAGTAAAGTATTTTAATAGTTGTACTTGTCCAGTAAGATACTTTATCCTGAGTGGAAAGTACTGAACTAGCATGGTAATAACAGCCTGTTCACACACTAGGGAGTGGAGCTTTGTTCGGTCAAGTCAGTGTAGCAGAAGAGAAAAGCCCCCTTGTGGCTCAATATGTAAAATAATGGTAGATTAAGCAATGAGGAAAAGATGTAATAAAATCCCCCTGCCTTTTAAACTGACATTTTTGTTCTGCCATGCTTTGCGAGCTGCCGCGTACACCTATCTAATCATGAGAAACTCTTCATATGTTTGATTATTCTTGACATATCCTTGCTCCTACTCTATTATGTATTACTAGACCAACCACCTCAAGTGTATGTATACTAACGCACACAGCCTGCGGAACAAACAGGAGGAACTGGAGCACTGCACCCAGTCAGCAAGTTATGATATCATCGGAATAACTAAAACTTGGTGGGACAAATCACACGGCTGGAGGATCACAATGGATGGCTATAGGCTGTTTCATAAAGACAGACAGGGAAGAAGAGGAGGAGGAGTCACACTCATTTTAAAGAGCACCTTGAATGCAAAGAATTTAACTATGGTGATTGTGGAAGCCCTGTTGAATGCCTCTGGGTAAAGAGCAGAGGGGTCATCACCAAAGAAGATCTTACAGTATGCATCTGCTACCGACCTCTAAACCTAGATGATAATCACAAACCAGGAAAACCTGCTTTGTAATATCTCGGTTAGTGACAGCCTTGGCTGCAGTGATCACAATGTTGTGGAGTTTGGGATCCTGCTGAATGTGCTGAAGGTTAGTACAAAGACAAAGGTTTTAGATTTTAGAAGAACAAACTTCAGCTCGCTCAGAGCTCAACTAGGAGGGATTCCATGGCAAGCTTCCATGGAGGATAAGGGAGCTACCAAGTGCTGGAAGTTTTTCACGAACATTCTCCTGGTAGCACAAGAACAGTTCATCCCCTTTAAAGGTAAGGGAAGTAGGCAGAGCTCCTTGGCTTAACTGTGAATTTCTGAGACAGCTCATAACCAAAAAAGAAGCGTACCAGAGACAAAAAAGCAGACAAATATCCGTTGAGAACTACAAGGGCATTGCCAGGGCATGCAGAAATGCAGTTGGAAAAGCAAAAGCTCAGCTCAAATTTAAATTGGCCAGAGATGTCAAAAACTACAAGAAAGGGTTGTTCAGATACATAGACAACAAGCAGAAACAGAAGGAAAATATTGGCCCTCTGTTAAACAGGAGAGGTGAATTAGTCACAAATGATGCTGAAAAGGCAGATATTCTCAACACTTTCATCACCTCCACCTTTACCAGCACTGGTGGGCCCCAGGCCTTGGGAACAAAAATACAGGTTGATGCAAACACAGACCCACTGTTAGTGAAGGAAGAGTTGGTATGCGAACTACTACAGGAGCTCAACCCCTACAAATCCATGGGCCCTGATGTTATCCACTCAAGGGTGTTAAGAGGGCTGTCTGACATTGCTGCGAGGCTGCCTGCCATAATGTTTGAGAAGTTGTGGAGACTGGGAGATGCCCAGAAGACTGGAAGAAGACTAAAGTCACCCCCATCTACAAGAAGGGCTTGACGGAGGATCCAGGAAATTATAGGTCCATCAGTCTTACTTCAGCCCCTGGGAAAGTTATGGAATGAATCCTCCTGGGGTCTGTCACAAGTCAAATGAAGCATGTCATTGGGAAAAGCCAGCACAGATTCACCAAAGGCAAATCGTACTTGACAAACCTGATTGCCCTCTATGACAAAGTAATCTGCTTGGTTGATATGGGGCGAGTGGTAGATGTTGTCTTCCTGGATTTCTCCAAGGATTTTGTTATGGTTTCCCACAGCCTCCTCCTAGAGAAAATATGCATTATGGTCTAGACAAGTGGTCTGTGCAGTGGGTGGGGAACTGGCTGACATGCTGCACCCAGAAGGTAGTGGTAAATAGCTCTTTTTCAACCTGGCAACCTGTCACAACTGGGGTCCCCCAGGGATCGATATTGGGCCCAACACTGTACAATACCTTCATAAGAGGTCTGGCTAATGGGATGAATGCACCCTGATGAAGTCTGATGATGATACCAAACTCAGTGGGGAAGGGGACACTTGGGAAGGGAGAGCCACCCTGCAGGAAGACCAGGATAGGCTGGAAGGCTGGGCTAACAAGAACCTTATGGAGTTCAGCAAGAACAAGTGTAAGGACTTGCACATGGGAAAACATAATCCAGGAGTGTAGCACAGGCTAGGACTGACCTGGCTGGGGAGCAGCTCTGTGGAAAGGGACCTGAGGGTCTTGGTGGACAACAAGATCAGCATGAGTGAATTCTGTGCTGGTGTGGCAAAGAAAGCCAATAGGATGCTGGGTTGCATCAAGGGCATCACCAGCAGAGATAAAGAAGTCATTATCCCACTCTACTCAGTGCTTGTCAGACCACGCCTGGAATATTGTGTTCAGTTTTGTTCCCAGCTATACAAAAAAGATGTGGAAAGGCTGGAAAGAGTCCAGAGAAGGGCCACAAAGATGATCAAATACTGGGTAGACTGCCATATGGGGAAAGGCTGAGAGAACTGCTTTTGTTCAAGCTTGAGGAAAGAAGGTTATAGGGGACATCTTGTCACCATGTTCTGGTATTTAAAGGGTGTCTGCAAAGAAGATGAAGACTCCCTTTTTGGAAGGAGTCACACGGAAAAGACAAGGGGTAATGGGTACAAGTTACTACTGGGAAGATTCAGATTGGACAAAAAAGGAAAATTTTTCACAATGAGAACAATCAGCCATTTGAATAGTCTCCTCAGCGAAGTGGTGGATTCCCCAACATTGGACACTTCTAAGATTCAGCTGGACAGGGTGCTGGGCTATCTTGTCTAGACTGTGTTTTTGCCAAGAAAGGTTGGACCAGATGATCCTTGAGGTCCCTTCCAACCTGGTATTCTATGATTCTACTAATGTGGCACCAAGGAACAGATTTTTTTTTTTTACCCAAAAGGAGTAATATCTGGAGAGTTAATACCTTAAAACCTTGTTCTCCACGGAATTGTGTGTAGCAGTTGTACTCCTGATTGCACTGTGACAGGCTGACCTTAAAAAATTAATTGGAAGTTTAACAACTTTAAGGATTTGTCAACTGCTTTAATAGGTATTGTGAGACTCAGAGAAGCCTTCATTAGCCCTCCAGCCCTAATGATTCTGAATGGATTTGCTAATGAGACATAAAGATAGCAGCCATTCCAAGGAATCAAAGTTACTACAGATGGCAAGAAGATCCTTTTTTTTTTGGCTTCTTCTTATTTTTTTGTATTATTATTTTATGAATAAATGTGCCTGCTTGTAGATTTGCCTGGATTTATAGCATGTCTGGTGAGCTAACGCTTTGTTAATGGATAGGAAAAAGTTGGATATTACTTTCAGACACTTAGTTCAAACCCAATTCCTAGCAATAGTCCAACTCTCTTTGTAAGATCATGCTGACAATATTCAACCTAAACCTTGCACAGTTATGCTGGTTATTGCCTTTCTCTTCCACATAAGGAGTACAGAGAGCTGAAAGGTGGAATTAAAGTTTTCTCCAGAGGAAGATACCGAGGCTAGTTTTAAAACCAGTTATCTAGAAAAGCCTCCCACTTTCCCCTTAACCAAGTACCCCTCCTCTTAAGACATATACAACCAAGTTTGCCCTCAGAAAGAAAAGAACATGAGAGAGAAAGAAAAAAAATCAACGTTGCAACAAGTCAAACCAGCTCCAGATGCTCTCAGGAATTTTTGGGGGCATGCAGAAATGTCATTGTGCTCATTAAACTCTGAGACAGCACTTTCATTTTCACTATGAAAGCTGTGCTGACCTTGCCAGTCCATTAAACTCTAACAAGGGTCTCTGCAGGTTCATAGTTCCAATTATGACTCAGTTTATAGGACCCTAGCAATAAATACAGCTTGACTTGCTCCACTGTGGGCTGATCTTTGCTCCTGCAGTTGCCACATAAACAATGGGCTGGAGGTGGAAACCCAAATGTCTTTTTTTTCTTTTGGAGCTAGAAGACTGGAAACACCTCAGCTAACACACAGCTAAGATTCACAAGCAGGCTTTTCCTCTGGGCTTCTGATAATGATTTCTTTTTGGCTGACATGAGAACTTTCTATCAAGTCTGAAAATAGTATTAGGAAAGGAACTAAACAAGCTATATGAATGTGTGCATAGCATAGCTGTACATGGTTTGTGATAGCATATCATTATTGGCTAGTAAAAAGAAGTGAGCAGGTAGGTGGGTAGGTACTGCAGTAATCAAAATATGATTTTAGAAATTGAGGGTCAAATTTTGAGAGTGGATATGTGAAGGAACTAAGACTAAAACCTAACGTTCTGTCCTGAGGTCAGAAGCCATGAAAAAAGATTTGACTGTAAGAATGTTATCCATTTTTTATAACTATGAAATTAATTTTGACCCCAAATAGTCATAATTGTTGACTATGTTTGCAAACATCACCGGGGAGACTAATTTAACTGAGGGCATAATAACTGAGTTGCAAAATTTGTGTGCACAACTAGCATTTGCAAAAGAGACCAGCACTATGAAAATGGATACTATTCATTCAATACAAAATATTTTGTTTACTCATATAGACATTTTACACTGCCATCATAAGAAAAAATGGATCACCATTATGATGGTAAATCTATAAGGAATATGCTTTAGAAAATGTGACTGTGTTGTCTCAGTGATAAGATTAATTTTTTTCAAAAGTGCCCTTAGGGCATATTTCAAAGGTATTTAAGCCCTTACAAAATGCAAATCAGAGATTAATGTGAGTTCCACAAGTACTGAAATGTTTAGCAATATTTTCTCTGCCTAGTTCCCAAGAAAAACATAGAGAGATTTTTGTATGTGTTGGGAATATTTATAATGATTATTAAAATAAATCTATGTTATACATTTTTGTGTTATATTCCAAAATGAGGGGAAACACGGATAAATAAGAAAAAAAAAGAAGTAATAAATATGGTAGAAATAGTATGGAATGATCAACTTCTGTATATTCAAAAATACTGAAGGAAAAACTACTGAATTAAGTTCACAAATTTTACATTCAGAACATCTGCCACAAATCCTAACATTTCTTCTGTAGCAGAGGTGTTCACATTAAAAGTTACTGCAAAGCTCATCAAGCAAAAATGACCCATAGCATACTGTTTGAGTCCTTGAATTTATTTTTAAAATTAGAATAAGAAAACATTGGAGAATATCATTAGTGGGAACTATGAATAAAAGGAAGATATAATCTCTTCTCTATGATTCTGAGTTGTCAGAAAATATGTGTTAATGCACTAATTCCCATGCAGAAAGTTTGGACAAAGCTTTATGAAGCTCTGGACTGATTTCCATTTCTAAACAAATATAAATGCATTATCAGTGAGAATACTTAAATACCAAATGACAACACTGCTCCAGTTTTTTGTGTGGTACAGTTTTATGTCTGGAGTTAGTATATAATTGCTATGACTGTGGTCCTACAAAGAAGTAAAAGAGATGAACCCAATATCAGTAAAGTTCTTTGTTCAGCCCAGGAGTCTGAATAAGCTTTTTGCTTTTTTTTTTTTCCTCCCACAATGGGTGGAAGCATTTCCAACGTGTGTTTTCTTCATGTCTCTTACAGAGGAGATAAACTAGTGGTTTATACAGAACTTGCATATACAATTTCTGAATTGTCACCACATTTCAGATCTACAAGGTCTAGAAAATGCAGTATGGTCATGCAGACAAATGATGTATGTTCTTGACAAGTATATAGATTGCTTGCTTATAAAACTTCTAAAATTAATTGTCAGCCCTGCAAGCTATACATGATCTGACATGATATTCTGAAATCCAATCAACAAAGGAATCTGACAAACCTAAAAAAAAAAAAAAATGTAGAACTATAACAATATTTCCCACCCAAAAATCATGTTCAATGTTAATACCAGGTTCATTTACAGTTAAAGAAAAATATTGGCATAGAAAGTAAAACTGTTTGAATGCTTTCTTTTTCTATTTGTTAAAAAAAAAAGCGGAATAAACTATATCATGGATAAATTACCATGAAATGAGCACGGTGGTATTGAATGACAGAAAGATAGGACTGAGATTGATATCATAGTGTTAGGGTTTTGTCTTTTTATCATTATAAAAGCTGAATGAGTTCCTCAACTATTTTTTGTAAACATGTTTTAAGTGAAAAAAAAAAAAAATCCTGTTGCATTCACTCTTTGTTGCTCCCATTTTTCTAAGCATTACTATAATTTGATGTTATATTTGCTGCCTTTTGGTGTTTCCAGCAGAAGTATGAGAAGCTATGTTTTACAATAAGAATATTAACACAACTCAAGTGCCCAAATAAAGTTCACATGTGGGTGTTTTGAGGGTTTTTTTGGCTGCTCTTACTGTCAAAATCAGCTTGTAAATAGAATGAGTCCAAAATCACGAATACAAGTTTTCAAATTTAAAAACCCTCAACAACACTCAAATGTATTGATAAAAGACCAATAGTAGGTAGAAATACACTGTGATAACTTTTGGAAGCAATAAGTACTTGCTTCAGTACAATTAATTCAGAAGTTCAAACCTTCACTTACTGAACTTTTTGTGTATCAGATGTGACTGACGTCTTTGGATTTAATCTGTTGCATTTTATGCCACTTTTTGTTACTGAATCTAAGCCAGTAGGCATTCTAGGCCTAGATATAAAGGAAACTAAATAAATTCAGGCAAGAATGTTTGAGTGGGGTAAAAAAACCCATAAAAATTGGAACCAGAAGGAAAGTTCATCAATCTGTGAATACTACCTCTATTCTGCTCATAATGTCCCTTTGTTTCACTGATGTGTTGGTTTGAATACAAGATGCAAAACCTGGATTTGTCTTCTTATGCTTTTAGATAATACACTTAGAAAAGAACGTTCTCTTCAGCACAAAATATTGGCAGATGGAATGGCAAAAGAAGAGTTTTACTGAAGATCAACAATCATGATGGTACATGGAACATCTATAAGTCACTTTTGTACCCCAGGGCTATAGGAGGCATATGCCAAGTCACCTCAGGGTTTTTCAGTTTCCTGGGGTTGACATTCCCTATAAAACACTGGAAGATGTTTTCTTCTTACTCGGGTCTTTTAAATACTCAGAAATTGCTGTTTCTAATGAGTTGCATTGTGGAAGGGGTCATACTGCACATATGTCCGTTTGGGGACATCATGAGCATATTGTGATGGGAAAGGATGGGGAAAGACATCAGTCATTTTTTGCCAGCACATTTTTTAAATTGTTAGTTATGTATCTGTTCCTGTTTGTTGTGTATTTTCTGCATTTATATTTTTGGTCTAGTAAGACAGAAACAATTACAACATTCAAATGAGTTGATGACAAACAATTAGGAAGTCTCAGTCAAACACGCAGCTTCACATGCAAGCAGTCTGGTTAACAGGAACAGAAAGGAGACAATCAGGCTGAAGCAAGTCAGCTACTCTGTTACAAACACCCAAAATATTATCACTGATTGTATTAAAAACACCATATATAGACAACTGAGGGGACTTCAGAAAATAGCACCAATCTTTACAAACATCTTTTAAGATGAGTCCAAAAGCAAGCTGTGGAAGGAATTATGAGGTGAGAGTCCTTCTCTGAGCTGTACATGTTGGAGGCTAAGCCCATTTTGTAGAAGCAACAGGGTAAGTTAACCTTCCTGCTAGAGCTTCAGCTGTCATTGAAGGTGAGTTTTGACATGGGTCAGCTGTGTAACCTTGTCTCAGGCTGCTGAGGAAATTGCCAAGCTGTGAGGAAGTTCATAGAGTAAAGCCATGTACAGTAAGATCGGTAACATTGCAGGTAGAGCTAAGATTGTTCAGACAGGGCTAGTTAGCAGCCCAAGGATTCAAGAGGAAAAGCACTCCTGTTAGATGATATAAAAACCTAGTTTAAGAAAAGCAAACAGGGAATTGGAAAATGGCAACTCAGCATCACTGTCACAAGGAGCAAAGACATTACTATCCTTCCCCTACCTGACTGATGGCTGCCTGGCCAGGAAATACTCATCAGGGGGGTTCTTAGCAGGTGTGTTAGTGCTTAGTGTTGTTTTTCTTTAGACCTAGCCATCTGTCGTGTGCTTTAGCCAATAGGGAATAGCTTTGTACTTTTCAGTTGTGTTCAAACTGCTGGCAGTGTCCCTTCTCACATGGTAAAAGCTTCAGGTACATATCAAAGGGGCCTAGGAAGAGAGCATTACAAATTGATGGTGAATGTGGGCAGCAAAGATCCTTCGGCCTGGAGTAGAAGCACCTTGCATTCTTCAGCTTGGAACCTAGAAGTATGAAAGCAGAATAACGGAAGCTGAGTAAGTTTGTGTTTTGAAAGCAAAATGTGTAACCTATTGTGACACTTGTGGTTCCAGTATATGGTAGAGTGATGCTTTACCAACGTCTCTATCCATGACCGTTAAAACTTAAACAAAGAAACCCAATGAAGGTTATGACAAAACATCAGTATTTTTTCCTGGATTTAATAGGCTGTATTAATTCCAGTACCATCTTCATCTACTTTTGCTACCCATAAGGTGTATTTTCACTGCTAAGAAATATGGCAATAAGGTTTCCAAGTTTGGTAATAGGGATTCTCATGCCATAACCTGGCATGGTTGGATAGCTGCTTTGGCCTGTTTGTCTCTTTCTCCTTATCCTTGAAAGGTGACAGAAGAACTATTGCAATATTTTACTTACTTGAAAATAATTTTTGCTTGTTGGTTGTTGTCTTTGTGGGTCTGGATCTTTGTCATAGTAAAGCCATTTTACACGTACCGTTACACCAGTTCTCGAAGTCATGGAGAGAGAGCTGGCATTAGTATAAAGGAAGTAAAAAAAAATTATGTTAATGATATATTTTATTTATCTAGAGAGTTATGATACAATGAAGAAAGACAGTTACATGAAACTTTTTTGAAAACAGTTTGAAGGTTTAAAACAAAATCCTGCTGTAAAGTCACTTCACTGTTCTGTCGTTCATATCCTTTTCATTTCTAATCCCTAAATTCCATTAAGCCATTTAAACCATGGGTACGCCTTCTCCTGTTTTGCAGGTTTTTTAGTGGCAATAGTTGCAAATTCAAGGGTGCAGACAAAAGAAAAGTGAAAACAGTAAAGCTTTTCAAGACTGTGATTATATGAGGAATCAAGTAAGATGCTCAGTGTATTGCAATGACAGAAATGCAGAAGCTGGCCGATAGCATTTCAACCTTAGAAAGAAATATTGAAAAAGCTGGGAGAACCTTTGAAGAAAAAGACATCAGATAATCTGATGTCTTTACTTCTTCTCTAATTTAGTTTTGGGTATTTGAAGTGATGTCTTTTCCCTTCTGTACTTCAGCTACTCTCCTACAGAGTACTACATAAAATGTTTTAGCTGAAAGAAATACTCTGGTTCAACATTTCATGTAGTTAGTTCTATCTATACCTGTAACCTTCCTCTGAGTAGTTCTCTGCTTCTTAAGATGTTCATGCTCTGCCAGTATGTGAAGACTCCCATGGTGCTAATGTTCTGAGTATCACTTAGTCTTGTTATTTATGTTTGTTTAGTTCCTTCAGTTTTCCCATAAACCAGCCTTTCATATTTCCATTCCTTTTTGTCTCTGTCCTCTAAGCTCCTGTCAATATCTTCCTAGTAGTGACTTGTCCAGAACTGAACTCAGTATCCTAAATGTGGTCATACTGGAGTGATATGAACAAGACCTGTTATCACATCACCTCTGCAGAGCATCCCAGAACTCCTTTGACTCTTTCTAGTGAAATATGTGAAATCATGTCTAAATTTCTCTCTGCTTTCACCCTCAGATCTTTACTGGCTCCATTGCTCTCTGATTTTTTCTGTTCTTGTCTGCTTGTTTTTATCACTTTTTCAAGATTACTTTTTCTCCCCTAGATGTGCTATCTAGCATCTTGTCAAATTTAATCTTATTTTATTATTTTCTACCCACACTTCTATTCCTGTCAGATTTCTATATCTCATTGCTCTCCACAGAAACATTTATAACGCTTGCTAGTTAGGCTGATCATGCAGATTTCACTAGGATGCCTTCTTACTTATTCTCTCAGGTCATCAAAAAAGATGTTAAAGAACAGCTTTCTATTTCTATACACTCTTCAGTCTTCTAAACTGGCAAGCATTAACACTCAATATTCCTGGTCCTTCAAAATATTTTTGGCTTATTATATGCAATTGACATTACATTTCACATTTTTCCTGTGTTTTTTTTCCTTCTTTTTAGGTTATTAATAACCTTTAAACATTCATTACAGTGATTGAAATACATTGTTATATTCCCATTACAATTATAAATATGTTCTTTTATATAATTCAAAACTGCTTGAATTTCTGAACCAAGTTTTTCGATTCCTTTTTAGGATAGACACATTTGAAATCTGAATCAAGAAACAAGCAAATGTGATCCCTTGTTTTTAATAATTAACTAACTTGTGGCTTTATAGATCTTAAGTTTTGCAGTCCTTATCTCAGACTCTTGCTGAAACTTTTAGAACAGAAAACTACATGTGGCATCTCTCTCTGTATATTCAAAGAATTATTCTACACATATTTCCAGTTGTCCTGTGCAAGGAGAGATGAACACGTACTCAACACAGCTGAACCTGAGTAAATCAGCTCAGCAGATTAGAAGTGAAAATTTATGATGTGCTCTTAAAACTTATTTCACTAAGTTAAAAAATAAGAAACCATTGGCAAAGCACAAAATACGAGGTGGAAAGAAGTTCATTATTTTTTCAGTGTCATTCAGGAACATGTTCACATGATGCAGTTTTGGTTATTTCATATACGTGCATCCTTACACGCATATAAGGAAACTTGAATGAATTCCTATTTCAGAGGCATTAAGACCTGAAATGGATCTGCCCTAGCTTCTCATGTGTGTGCATTTGTGATCTTATTTATGGTGATGTAGCGTGTTAAGGCTTTTCCTATCCAACTCAGAACAGTAGAATTAGTTAGGACAACGTGATTTATTTTGCGGAGTCCTTATGTTCACACTCCATGTTTACACAAACAGGCAAAATCATTGCAGTGACCCCGGACAGCAGCTAAGGCCCCATTGAGTCACTTGCCTACTCCCTTACAGTGGGATGAGAGATAGAGTCAGGACAAAAGTGAGAGAAACTCATGGATTAAGATAAAGTAAAACAAAACTTCTTGTGCAATCAAAAGCAAATAAGAAATTCATCCCTACTCTCCACTGGCAGGCAGGTGTTCAGCCATTTCCAGGAAAGCAGAACCTCAGCATGGATATCGGTTGCTTGGGAAGCCAAATGCCATAACCATGAATGTCCTCCCTTCCTCCTGCTTTCCCTGAGCTTTTATTACTGAGTGCGTCGTCATATGGTATGGAATAGCCCTTTGGTCAGTTCGCATCAGCTGTCCCAGGTGTGTCCCCTCCCAGGCTACTCACTGGAGGGGCAGCCTGAGAAGCAGAGAAGGCCTGGATGTTGTGCAAGCACTGTTCAGCAACAGCTAGAACATTGGTCTGTTGCCAGCACTGCTCTGGTCACCAGTATAAAACAGTATGATATTGGCTGCTATGAAGAAAATTAACTCCACACCAGCAAGACCCAGTACAATCATATAAAATATTAAAATTCAAAATAAGTTATTCAAAGACAAGTAAACATCAAGCCTATTACATAGCCTTAATGCTTCCTTTTACATTTATAGTGCTAATATATGATATATATCAACTATTGTATTTATTATTATATGTATGGATAATATAGAGGCAGTCAGGTACTGTTTTATTCGATAGGACTCCTGCTACTTCAGTGCAATGAGATCTTTAAGAATGATAGCATATGAGGATCTGGACCTATTTTTATGTAATGACACATCTTACCATACTTTCTGTCTCAGAATGATTTTCATATTGTTCATCTTCACTGGATTTCTATGGCATTTTATTAAATATAGACATTGACTTCAATCTCAGATCATACTGAGTATGTTGTCAAGGAAGACCACAAGGTAAAATGCTGCTTTTCTTGATACTTAGGTGCTACCTAATGCCTATAGAAAGTTCCACTTTCTTTCCGATTTTAACTTAGCTGCATTCTGTGTTCCCATTTGCTTCACATTGTGCAGCTAATAGAGCTTCTCCTCTTCTGAGTGTTTCCATCTTAAATTTAAATGGGATTAATGCTGTGAAGAGTTCTTTTTAAATGATTAGGTTAATAATCTGGAAATTATAGCTACCCAAATAAAGCACTATAGCTGGCACCAGTCTTAGTATTGATTGCAATTCATTGGAAACGTGTCTGTGTGTGTGTGTGCTTGTTACCATTTTCCCAGGTCATAGTTCCAAGACACCTTGATTGTAGCCATAACTATGATTTATCTCCTTTATATTTTACCTGTGGAGACTTAGCAAATAGTGAACATGTTCTTGATTGCAGCAACAGCTGTAGATATTTCCAGGGGTCATATCTCAATCTAGGTGCCAGATATAAATCTTGGATTAATTAAAATTTTGGTTATAGCTGAGTGGACCTCTCCCATTATTGTTAATTTCCCATTCACCTAAGCTTCTGTCTTTTCTTTAAACCACACTAAAAAAAAAAGTCAACAGGTCATTATTCTGAAAGGCTCTATTGTTCATATTTTACCTTTATTTTTGATTATATTGCAGTCAATTTTCCTCTTGAGAAACCTTGCTTTGTTGAGAAGATAGTTTGTGATTCGTTACATGGGACTTGATTTTCTATACTGGATATACCTAAAATTAACCACACGCCTGCATGCAAAATTGTCCCATTATCTCTCATTTTGAACTTTTCTATTAATTCCCTTTTAGCATTTGAATTGCAAATCACATGAAAAGAACAGCTACCTTTCCTAGATAAGTATAAGCAAGAATATATGTTGAGTGCATGGATGTAGTCAGGGTTTAGAAGATACTGGAGATATTTCAAACACAGGATTTACAGGGAAGAATGAAGTACCTGTGGACATCATGTATGTCTCTTTCCCTGCACTCCAGTTCTGCATATGGATACATAACCCATCACTGTCATCTCGGTCACATACATGACTTTTTTACACACCTGTCTTTCAGTAAATATAAAAATACATTCTCCCACATTAAATACCCTTCAGCTGTCAGAGCAAAAAAATCAAGTGCTCTGAAAACTACCATAAGTTCAAAGATGTGCAAGATCCCATAGCTTTGTACAGATGTATAATTCCTCATAACCTATGTAACCCCATGAAGCCCTTGGGGTGGTTCGAAAAGTATTTCCCCTTAATAAGTACCAGTTTAGGGACTAAGTTGTTTGTCTGGACTTGACTTTCTAAGTAAAGACAGGAAGCATAGGTCCAAGTGTGGGGTTGTCTTGATTCCACTGTCTCCACTGTGGTTACACCAATGGCAAATTTGGTGCAGTATCACCGTAACTACCATGGCTTTATGTCCTTATTATTTTAATTTTTGCATTGCAATTTCTGGAAAAAATTCTTTAAGAAGCCACATTTTCAGGACTGATAATAGCCAATTTGATGACATATTAAATTTTGGAACAGGCAGGTAGAGCAGCTGTACTCAGAAGGACCCACTTGGAGTTGAAACTTCAACTCATACTGAGGGGATTTACTTTTGCACATAAATCCCCCCAAATCACTCCCTTATCCATGTTGCCAATGTAAGTTGGTCAACAATTCAACCATATTTACCCTAGTGGAAAAGTAAAAGATGGAGCTAAGCAATGGAAGGACTGGTAGTATGAGACATTCTTTCAGATCTAAGAGTAACTATTCAAATTCATTTGAGGCTGACAGTGTTAGTAAGTCGTTACAGTCTGAATAGCTGATTGTAGTCTAAAAGAAATGGTGAGATGGGTTCAGCCTGGATGGAGTTCAATAAAAATTACACCCATTACCTAGCATGGTTAAGACAGCATGCAGAAAAGATGTATCATTTAATACTGAAATTTGCTGAGTCCCCTGTGACACAATATTTAATCACTTGCTTAGCTTAGCTTACAAGAGTAGCCGTCAGGGTGATATCACTACTCCTCTGGCTACAATTAAGCCTGAGCCTGTATGTGTCGCTGGACTGGGATCAGATTGAAATGCGTTTTTTCTTTTAATTTTCACAGACCGTTCCCAAATTCTGCAACTTTTGTGGTGCCATTGTGAGTAGCAGTAGACGCTGTTCCTGGCCTTGTGCTGGGGGATGTGCATGTGCAGAGGGAGCATTTAAATCTAATACCATAAGGACCTGGAGACTGTAGCTTAGGATTCCTGTTTTGCAGGGTTTTACAGGAGTTCTATAGAAGACTACTAGTGTTTCAACTTTTTTTTTTTTTTTCCATTTTAGCATGTTGAAAATTCAAGGAGAGAAAGCTGAAGTAATGAGTAATTTTATTAGTTAAGTGGATATTGAGTATTAGTATGAAACTGGTGTGCTAGCCCTGATACTTATTATGGCATAACTCCATCCCAGCCAGATGCAATACAAAAACAAATCCCTGTATTATTTTCAGATGTCTCATCTAGTGGGAAAGTATGTGTGACTACAAAATCTAGTGATGTTAACATGGAGTTTCCCTGGAGAATATGCATGTTCCTGAAAGCAAGCATTTGTCTACATCCTAGGAGATCCTAAGCAAAATGTTATGTGGTACATTTGCTGTTTAAGAATCTCAATCTCAGGCATCTTTAAAGAAGCTGTTATTTATTTACTTATTAACAATGATTATTGATTTAAAAAAATAAGGAGCTTGTAAAGCCAAACATCTTTTAGAACCATTTTAAGGAAAGCTGAAACCAAATTACTCCTAAAGTTAAACAGCTCAACTATGCTTGCATAACATCAGATAATAACTATAAATCCACCTGTTATTCTCTGGGCATCTAAAAAATTCTCATTAATTTTTTTTTTTTTTTTTTTAATATCCAGCCTCAGGTAATTACTTTTTACCAGTTAACACAGCTTACATCAATTATGAAAAAGCTTATGATGAAGGATATTAGTAAAATATCCCTTGAGGTCTGACCTCACCAAATATGAATCTTGTAGATAGGGGCTGGCGGTGGCTATGCAAAGCAAAAACCAACAACAGTAATGATGAAGATAATCTTATAATATCTGATAACAGCAAGCCAAACTAAACAGCCAACTAAAATAACCACAATCAGCTAAATAAAACACCTCAGTCTCCAAATGCTGTGATAGACAACCAATCTGCTAATTAAACAACGTACCCTTAATGATATGACTTGACTCCAGAAACAGAAAAAGTCAAAAGAATAGAAAAATTTGAAGATACATTGACACACATTTTTTGCTGTGAAGCCTTGCTAAAAATATTACACAATTGTCTCACATTTAGAGAAGTAATATTAACAGATGCTGTTTTGGGGGAAATAATCAGATGATTTAACACCACTAATTCTTCTGTGGAAAAAGAAAAGCAAATGAACACGGTATATGCAGGATTAAACCTAATTCTTCCCAAACTTTTCATATGCTGTTCTCTTCTTTAAGTCTCCTGTGTAAAACTAAAAAAGAGCCTTTCTCTTTCAAGTTTTTGCTTTCTCATTGACTTATTTGATACAGCCAAATGTTTCTCATTTTGAATCCCATTGAATGAAGGAAATGTAATATATTTCAATTACAGTTGGGCTAATCTCTCTGCCAAATTTACTGGTCTGTGTAAAACTTTGATGAGAGCACTGAATGAAATTGATAAAATTAGACATCTTTGGCTGAGTTGCCCACATCAGAATTAGAAGTTTAGATGACAAAACTAATTTAAAGAATGGACTTTGCCGATCCCTACTTTATAGCAATATAAATGCCACCAAGAGTCAGATGGATGACAGCATTATGAAAACACAGCAAATGGGAAACCAACAGGGTCCATTTTTAAATTAGATTTATAAATTCAACCATATGAGACCAAGCTTTGTAGCTGGCAACACATCAGGAAATGATCCACATTAGGGAAAAATAAAAAAAAAAAAGAAAAGAAAAAAAGTGATAATGACATTTCTTGCCTGTCTTAAATTATCACGTGCATTTCACTCCCCATCTTTCACCTTTGTTTCCATGACCAAAGCCTCATGGCTGAAGTATTGTAAAAGTAACTGCCTCTCCAGAGGGGACTAGTGTTATATGAAACAGTCTCGACTTAATGTAATAAATGCATTTGTACTTAAACAAAAATAGAGATGCTTTCCTGCTCAAACCAAGTGACAGAACATGTTTTATTAGTGTGGTATTAAACAGTGAAACAGTATGAAGAGGTGGAACTGTAGACAGGCTGAACTAATATGAATGAAAACATAATAATTCTGTTCTTCCTTGCCAGCTGAATATGTTATTATAGCAGGAGGGTGTAACATTTACCATAGATATTAACTGAGAGGCCCATTCACTGGGCTCATCAATGTAAGTAGCTCTATAATTCTTTACCTTGTGTTTAAATGAGTATGAAGCACTTTCTGTACTGAAGATGCCTATGTTAGGTTTGTTAGTATTAATTTAAGGCCCACTGAAGTCTCTGTTAAGACTGACCGGATTCATTTTGTTTGGAAAAAAAGTTTAAAAGCCTATGAATATTAACTGCCACTTCCTTCATATACAAAAATCTGTATAGCCACAACAGCTCACTGCTCCACCCACTACCGACACTCAGGTTGCATTGCCTGAGCTGAGCATGACACAACTGTGGATGTCCTTCTCTCACTGCTGAATTCAGTGTTCATTCACGTCTCTGTAAAGAAGCACTGCATTACACCATGTAGTTGTATCCCAGATTTTTCTGTTAACTGAGCAGCTGTCTCTCTGATGTGACAGTTTTGGAAGATGGGTAAGCAGGGGGTTGTTCCTGCACCTTTAGAAAAGTGGATAGTTTGGAGACCTGTTACGTTGATAGAAAAGCTGCCCCATCATATCATACAAGTCTTATGAGGAACGACTGAGGGCACTGGGGCTGTTTAG
>RSEF01000031.1:46672135-46688583 GCA_003993805.1 Himantopus leucocephalus | reverse complement strand
AAAAAAAAAAAAAGGATAAATCAAACAAACAAAATGGGGGATATCTGGGTAATCAACCATCGATAAGCAAATACCATGTCGTTTGCACACTACATACAAGTCAGAAAAAGAAAATTTTGTGGAAAAGTCATCCCTTAGTTGTTCCTACCAGAAGTATCCTATGCAGAATATTCAGAAAAAATTACTTGGCTGCAAACTAGTTCTACTTATAGTAGTCAAACCAGTAGCACCAGTCATTAAGATTAATTAGGAAGAGATCGTCAGTATATATCAGTATCACAGGAGTCGTACCATCATTTTTCTCGGCTACAAATTTTCATGTTTCCCACCAGAAAACCCCAAAACATTATGACCAGCTACTGAATAAATTAGGTGACTGTCATAGATAGGACTTGATGACCTCTTGAGGCCCCTTCCAACCCTACATTTCACTGATGCTAGAGTATTTTAGTTCCAAGTGAGACTCTGTAAGACCCTATGCCCTGATAAACGTATTTTCTAGATTTTGGGAAGGAGGTTAATAGGTTATTGATATATTAACCAGATATATAATAAGAAAACCAGATGTTAGTTAGGTTAAATATTTCTAGAAAAGTAATTGCAGGAGAGATGAAGGCAGCATTCGATGTTTGGCAAGGAAGCAATATGTTCCAGTTATCTCAGCAAGTCAGTCACGCTTCATACATCAGAAGGTATAAGTCCCTTAAAGGATCCTGCCAATCTAAAAGAGTGGAAAATTCCTTTCCCAAGCAGGGGAGAAAGGTATGTCTGACACGTACCTGCAGTTGGTAGAGTCTATCTATCATCTCAGAACACAGACATGGCCAAGGCTGATATGTGCCTCAGAGGAAACTAAGGAAAAAAGCCAATCCCAGAGATGAAACTGTCCATCAAAGACAAATCCTTCCTAACCTCCATAGATTATTAAAGGAAACCCTGAAGTATGAAATGTGATTAATTTCATTATCATAATATAGAACTGCAACTATTAAAGTGTTGTTACCCTTTTTTTGGAGTGAAAATTATGTAAGAAATCATATCTTAGTGGTTAGCACTATTTAATCCCATTGTGATTCCCAGTGTAAATTCAGATGTAAAGGCTGGTATCAAAGCTAGTCCAACTGTAAAGTTGATCTGGACATAACTTTCATCACTCAGTTTTTAATAGAAATGGCATTTTTTTTCTCAGTATGAAAAAGGTAGAAAATAAATGAGATTGCTGTGAATTTGGTCATCTTACCTACCCACTTTCTAAGCAGTGACAGTAAAGGTTTTGAGGTTTTATATTCTGCACGTTGCATCACTCACAGTTTATGCAAGCCCCATAGAGTGTATTTAGCTAAAACAAATACTTACATAAATAAATGTGGACCTAAGTCAACAAGATTTTCTGAGTTTCTTTACAAATCTTATTGCTCTTGCAAAGCATTAGAAAATGTTCCTTCTGCAATCATTCAGAGGGGCAACAGAGAAGGTACAGGATCTTGTGATATATGAAACTAAAATGTCCACTGTTGATTCATAACAAAATTTCACATCTTTTTTTTTAAATCCTTCAAGGGTAAGGCAAAGTCTTTTTGAAATCTCTTGTGCTTTTGGAGATCTATCAGCCTTTCGAGTATCTGTCATGCATGGATTTTAAACTGAGTGTTATTCAAACATATTTGAAGTTATTGTCTAGCTGGTAATAAGAAGTTCTCTTAGCAGTTACTTTGTTTGCAAGGCCATTAAACTGCTTTGTAACTTGGCCTGAGGTCCCTTTAGTCACTCAGGAGATAAGCTGCTAGATGAAAATGAGCAGCACTTTTATTAACAGAGTAACTGCTTAGCTCCAGGTCCTCAAAGGTTTTTAATACATCTAATCAGTATTTAGGCAGCTACTCTGCATAACTTCTAACTCTGTTCAACCTTCTGGAAATATCTGCTCATTGCACATACCAAATGGTTAACCCCGTCATTGTCCAGCCAGTGAATGTCCTCACTTACCATTATATCTGTTTGTAAGCATAGATACTCTTATATATGCCATTTATACTTACGTGTCTCGCCTCCTCACAGGTAAGTGCCAGCATTTTTTTTAAACACTGAAGACATGGTTTGACACTAAATATAAAGTGAGAATGATGATATTACATAAAATATTAATAACTGAAAACATACCTTAAATTTTATGGCATAGATATATAGTATGATAATACAATATAACCATGCAATAATTTCATATGGATTTTCTATTTTTTATGCTTTCAGATGATCTTCAGGAAAACAAAGAAGAAAGTTTTCTCCTCTTTATTAATGCCTTCTGCATTCCCAAAATACTTAGGTGCATTGTTAACGCCTTTAGCCTTCCTCTGCACATCAAGCATTGATCATTGGCAGAGGAAGGAGACTTGGTTGATTAAGAATCAGATCTGCTATGTATTCCTTAGTTCTAAGAGATTTGGAGTATCTTGCCTTTGTTGGAAAGGGGAATGGTATTTTAACAAAAGTCTAGGCTGAGCTATATCTTGCAATCCCATTGTTGTCATCCTGTTCCTGTCAGGGTCTGCATTTAGCCCATTTTGAATTAAAAAACATGGAAGGAAATTTTTGGTATTTCTTTTACATGATAATGTTAATTTGTTTATAAATATTAATATTAATTAAGTGTTTGTTCTTGTTAAATTTTAGTTGTTGTTAAGTCCAAGATTTTGATTTGGAATATTCACTTTAGGATGATCTTTAAAAAGTTTTCAAATTAGTTCCATGGTGGTGAATGAGGTTCCCCTCTGCTAAGTGGCCCTGCATGCCCATTATCCACACAGATACTTGATAGATTTACTCAGTTCTTCTTGGATCTCTTCCCAGATTAGTAGATGGCACATTTCCATAACAAGCCTCTTTGAGCCCATCTTTACAAAATCTAGAGATTTTACTTTGATCAGGGTTGTTTGCGTGTATGACTTGAGGCATGGAGGTTTAAACCACAGAATTAATTCACTTTTTTTTTTTTTTTTAAATTGACTTGATACTTTTCCACAGGATCAACCTCTTCAGTTTGTTTTGATCTGCTTTTAGACCAAAAAAATCACAAATGCAGAAACCCCTGTTATACTTAATTCTCTCTGCATTAAGGTTACTGAAAGAAAAAACAGTGACTGAATAGCTGTGAGGAGGAAAATAGTAGCAACAAAGTAGGAGAAAATTATGTGGCTTTCAAAATACCAGAGCCAGTGATATCCTGTCCTCCAAAGAACTAGTTCAGCAAGCTGAGTAAGAGTCAGGCTAATGGCCTGGTAGTTTCAGCTTGGGAGATTTTCACAAATCAGGATCACAACTGGTTTGTCCCCTAGCAAAACCAGGCCATCTCTTATTGCATTGGTTATAATAAGCTTTGAGCTGCAATCCTAAAATGACCATGTCATATTTTTTTCACAATTATGTTCTGGATTGTAGAATCACATAGCTTGGGTAGTCACAATGCTCATGGGAGAACAAACAGCCAGCTCTGCCCAAAACCTTGTTTAGTAAGTTGTGCTTGTATGTCACACCAAAAATTGATCTCTCAATTTATGTGTTCCTCAGAGATCACTCAGATACACACATAGTATTTTGTTTAGGTATAAACATAATTCAACATGCTTAGGCCTTTCTCTTGAATAATTTATTTCTATGAGAAGCAGGCTAAAACAACTATTCACAAGATGAGTGTGTGCCATATAGATATTCAAAAAGCTGTTATTATGATGCTTGAAGCTTTCTTTTTGTTTGCTGTATAGGCAGATCTTGTAGCTACCCACTGACTAGTGAAAACTACATTCAAATGGACAACAAATCAATTGAGTTGTTGATAGTAGTGTCCTTTATGAAATGTGCTATAGCTAATAACAGTCGACTTCTTATTGCTACACAGCCAACATGACAATGACCACAAGTGATCTTTGTTTTCTCCATAGATTCTGGCAAGAACTTTTCTGATACAGTCAGGGTAACTCAAAAGGCTTTTGTATTCTGAAGACAGGGATTAAAAACAAAATAAAAATGGCAAGATTGAAATTATCTTCCTAGTGTGTTTACGTGTTTTGCTTTTCCTTTAGGGTCCAGCTTGTGTATCCTCCTTTATAAAAATTGGATAACGATTTCATATTTGTGTTATGAATTAGATCTGGAGAACTTCTTTAAATTCAGAGTTTTCCTAATTTTTCTTAGTAAACTAATGGTTTCATTTAAAGTATTGATTAACTTGTTGGAGACAGAGATATAATGCAAGTCACAAGCCTGACTGGGGCATTCAGTCAATATCTATTTTTTTATTCCAACAATTCCAAGAAAGTTTAAAGGCTTCCTTCATAAGTATTTAATAGTTTCTATTGGTTTTATTTTGTTTTGTTTTTAATGCATCTGTTGTGATGTGATAGCAGGTACTAAATAGTTTATGACATAAAATTCTAATTTTTGACAAAGTTAGGCATTTTTGTGTATAATAAAAGGAAATATTTGTTACACACAATAATTCTGTGCCAGTCAAAGATACATGTATATTTATTGTCAAAGAGTATTTGACTTCACGTTACATCCAGGCAAAAGCATCAGAACCCCTGGGATTATAATAATACATTACAATGTTAATGTTCATCATTCACTGTGGAAATTTATGGCATCACTGCTGTGGACCCTTGGACATTTTTTGACGGTATCTGGGATGAGGGCATTAGTCATGTGAGTTGGCATTCAGTAATGTGGGCCAGATGGCTATTTTTGCATGTTTTCTTCAACCTATTGAGTGCACACCTTCCCAGCTCTCTACTTTCCTCTGTCTCAAAATCAGAAGCATCATTTCTGAACTCAGTGATTACAGCACCACAATTCATTCACCTTTAAGGATCAGCTCATCCATAACAGTTATCTCTTCCTGGAGTGTCTAGAACTGTCCCTTTTGGCAGACACAGAGATTTTTCTTTTCGCCCACAAACAATGATGATTTTCAGCTTATATTGTTGGAGGAAGGAAGTGACTATTCAATATGTGTCACTCTTTCCTTTGAGTCAAAAATCAGTATGCTTTGGAACATAAGTTTCTGAATATATCTTCCCTGGAGAAATAAAATAGATGTATCTTTACCAGTGTAAGAGGAAATGGCATATTTAGTAAAGCAGATGACCACATAAGACCTCCCATCTTGGCCATATTTCATTTTTGTCAACACATTTGAACAATATATTTTTTATTACAATTGAATACAATATTCTTGCTCACTTCTCTTTGATACTCCTCTTCTGCTAACTTGCAATGAGGCAAATAACGTATAGAATTATATCACACATTAGAATATGAAATAATGATTGCAAATTCCTAATGCTGCAATTGCATATTCTGTGAAAAACAAGCAGCCAACTGTTGTCAAACATTCTGAGCTCCTCAAATGAAAGTAGCTGCATGTAACTTGAAGTAGATGCATCCCAGGGTCCAGAGTGAATTGGCTGGTGTGGCTCCCAAGCCACTCACCATTATATTTGAAAAGTCATGGCAGTCAGACAAAGTCCTCAGTGACTGTAAAATGGGAAATATCACTCCCATTTTTAAAAAGAGTAAAAAGGACAACCCTGGGGACTGTTGATCAGTCAGCCTCACCCCTGTGACCAGTAAGATCATGGAGAAGATCCTTCTGGAGGACATATCAAAACATATGGAAGACAGGGAGGTGATTAGAGACATGACTTCAACAAGGGCAAATTGTGCATGACTAATCTAGTCACCTTGTACAATGGAGGGACTGCATCAGTGGACAAGGAAAGACCTACAGATGTCATCTACCTAGACTTCTCTGAGGCCTTTGATATGGTCCCCCACAACTTTCTTGCTGCTAAATTGGAGAGATATGGTTTTGATGGATGGACTGTTGGACGGATAAGGAATTGGCTGTATGGCCACGTCCAAAGAGTTAACCGTCAATGACTCAATGTCCAAGTGGAAACCAGTAACAAAGGGCATCCCTTAAGGGCTGGTACTGGGACCAATACTATTTATTATCTTCATCAGTGACATAGACAATGGAATTGAGTGAACCTTCATCAAGCTTGCAGCTGACACTAAGCTGAGTGGTGAAGCTGATTCGGTAGAAAGAAGGCATGCCATCCTCTGCACTTGTGAGACCCCACCTGGAGTAAACCATCCAGCTCTGGGGTCCCCAGTACAAGAAAGACATGAAGCAGTTTAAGCGCATCCAGAGGAGGGCCACGAAGATGATCAGAGGGCTGGAACACGTCTGCTATGAAGACAGGCTGAGAGAGTGGGGGTTGTTCAGCCTGGAGAAGAGAAGGCTCTGGGGAGACCTTATTAGACACTTTCAATATATAAAGGGGGCTTATAAGAAAGACAGACAAAGACTTTTTACAAAGGCCTCTAATCAAGGGGCAATGGTTTTAAACTAAAAAATTGTCAGCTGTGAATGGATGAAAGGAAGAAATTTTTTTATGTTGAGGGTGGTGAGGCACTGGAATAGGTCACCCAGAGAAGTTGCAGACCCCCCAACATTGACAGTGTTCAAGGTCAGGTTGGATGGGGCTTTGAGGAGTCTGATCTAGTGAAATATGCCTATGCCCATGGCTGGGAGGTTGAACTAGATGATCTTTGAAGGTCCTTCCAACCCAAAACATTCTGTGCTTCCATGATTCTGTGGCTCTACGATAAGTAGTTTAGTTATTAATCACTATTTTTTGAATGCCAAATTTTTCATTCATCTCTACCTGTATCTCTAGGAATCTATTCTACTTTTTAATGAATACTTTTTGACCTTGTTAATTTCTTGAACCTTGTTTTCATGCGCTTTTTTCAAGTTTATTCACCTATTCCTGATGCAGAAGCAATTAGTGTAAGTGCTCATTAAATTTAAGTACTCTGTAAGATAAATAATGTAAACATTAATCAAAATTTTCTCATGTTTATCACATGTATATGTAAATGAAAGTAATTGAGATACTCCAGATACTCTGCTAAGCTTTTAAACCTGGGGAAGCAAAATACATCACAATTTAAACTGTTTTTTAATACGACTGGGAGAGGTTCCAACAGATAAGCCAAATATTTTGGATTTTGTTTGCAGGTAGATACCAAAGTGCAAAATAGTTTGGTTTTGGTTTTGATATAAATTAAGCCAAAATTTTGTATGTTATCAAGACTTTGGTGTCTTAGGATACATGCTTAAACCTTATTTTGTCTTTTACATGATCTTACCTAGTAACTGAAACTAAATATCAAGGTATCAAAGACAGTTTCTTCACATTATGTTTAAGGTCTTAGAGATTTTTTTTTAAATCAGTGAACTGCTTTTAGAATGTTTCCAAATAAAAGATTCTTTCTGCCTGTTTAATTTTGAAAGTGGTTTAGCATACCACTTTCTAATCATATGAATATATAAGATTTTAAAGTTCATGGAATTTGAAGGCATTTATCTATGTGAATAAAATATATTGCTGAGCCAATAAAAAAAAAAAACAAGCCTCAGTAACACTTATGCCACTTAAGCAATAAAATCTTGTCAGTTAAGAGATGAGAACTGACAGTGAGAGATTACCATATCAGGGAACTACCTGTCCTTCCACTGAGTACCTCAGTTGATGCACAAAAGAGGTTTGGAAAAGAGTTGATGACTTGTTTATATAAGTTTTACTTGTACTTTTGAGGAACTTTTTGCTGTCCTTTTAACTTCAGAGAATTGCACCATTTACGTGAAAGATGAGTTTGGCCTCGTGGGTTGAAAGTCTACTGACATTCAGAGAAACAGGTTCGTGGCAGTGCCAAGGAAATGGGATGAAAAAGAAGGTCCTGCTCCTACTAGATAACAATACACATTTCAGAACACTGAAGCGAATAAGGGAATATCTTGCATTATTTTTTTGATACACTAAATTCAAAATAAAAAGCTCTTTTTCCCTCCATCAACTATAATTCAAGAAACTGGAGACTCGAATGGAACTATTTTTTTCCTCTGGGGAAGGAATCCCAGACTCTGAAAGTACAAGTTTTCTTACCTCTTCTACAATTAGATTCTCTCTCTTCCTTACTTTAGCCAACATCAACTCCTTTTCACATTAGTATCAGTCAGAAGTGGAGAATAGAGAACACCTTGAGGGTGAAATCAAATTACCCAATTGATTTATTTTCCTCTCTTTAGTACCTCACGCAGGTGTCTTTTTTCCCCCACAGCACGTACTTGACAATTATCAGGAAAAGAGCTAAGTAAAGGTTTGACATGAAGAATTTCAAAAGAATCAGGATACTATATTGTCTGTCTGACGTTCTCCCAACATTTGCTCTGTGGTCATTTTCTGCTTTCAGATCTGTTGTAGCACATTTGAAGTGCAGACTTCTAGCTATCATTTTTCACTACTTACATATGTTAAACATTCTTACTGAGGGCACTTTATTCTTCACTTTGTTCTCTTAAGCTATTATTATTCTTTTGGTGTTTAAGTATGTACTTCTTTGTCCTCGGCTGTTCAAATTCCTTTCAGGTTGGCAGTCATCCTTCTAAGGATAATAGTAAAATGATATAGTGAAGAGTACTAGCACACAGTCCTTCAGAAGGTCCTTGAAAGGCACAAATTAGAGATGCTTTATATATTTATTTTTAAAACTGTTCAATTTGCTATGCAGTTATGATCCCACTGAAACATTCTCTCTTCTTTCTCAACAAGCTGAGCCGGCAGTCAGTACCCTATACAGTGGCTAGACTATTTTACGCCTCTCCTATGTTGTCAACCTGCGCTAATTGAAATGTTTATAAAATGCTGATACTGAAATATTGCAGCTTAACAGTTCAATAGTTCTTTAATGAGCCCTCTGTTTTATTAATAAAATGATTTATAGAAATATTTAATCTCACTGATTTACCATTAGCATTAATGAGTCTAGTTATTAAGCACTTTATTTCAGTATGCCACAAAAATACAAACCCTGTAAAACATGAAGTACCTTGTATTAAGTTATTTTGTATTTAGAGGGAATCAACGATGTTGAAATCTCATGGTTTTTCCTCAGTGAAGCAGAGTTATTCATTAGCATAGAACTATATGGGTCTTTTATACAATTTCCCTGTCATTATTACCAGATATTATCCAAATAATTTAGCACAGGGCCAGTCACAAAAGTAATCCCAAGACTGAAAATAGAAGTGCATAACCAGCCAGTAGCAATAAAAGTATTTCCATTGTCCTTGACTATTAAGCAAAGACTGCTTGGTTATCGACAGTTAGTGAGAACCTGATTCTTTATTACTCTTAATCTAATTTCTTGAGAGAAATAATTTTCTCACATGTTGTAGGTTATTACAAGATATTTTAAAATAATACAACCATCACTCCTTTTTATATGTACCTTCACATTGCTGTGCAAATGAAGTCGTATTAGTTAGATAGCTTTAACCCAGACTCATGCATTAGAAAACTCATAAAATGGTCACTTTACTTTAAGAGTAACTTCCTACCATGACGAGTTGTCATGGTTTGACCCCAGCCAGCAACTAGGACCATCCAGCCACTCACTCACTCTCCCAAGCTGGGATGGGGGAGAGAATCGGAAGAATAAAAGTGAGAAAAAACTCATGGGTTGAGATAAAGACAGTTTGATAAGGTAGAGCAAAAGCCGCACATGCAAGCAAAGCAAAACAAGAAATTAATTCACTCATTCTCATTGGGCAGGCAGGTGTTCAGCTCTCTCCACGAAAGCGGGGCTCCATCACACGTGATGGTTATTTGGGAAGACAAACACTGTCACTCTGAACGTCCCCCTCTATCTTCTTCTCCCACTTTATATACTGATGTCATATGATGTGGAATACCCCTCTGGTCAGCTGGGGTCAGCTGTCCTGGCTGTGTCTCCTCCCAACTTTTTGTGTACCCCCAGCCTGCTTGCTGGCGGGGTGGTGTGAGGAGCAGAAAAGGCCTTGACTGCTTAGCAACAACCTTAGCCAAAGGTTAGCAAACCTGCTTAGCAAAAACATTAGTGCGCTACCAACACCATTCTCATCCCAAATCTAAAACATAGCACTACACCAGCGGCTAGCAAGAAAGTCAATCCCATCCCAGCTGAAAGCATGACATAAGTTTAATGAAGATGCTGCAAAGTGACTTTCAGAGTCCTGAAAGGTGCCACATGTAAATTGTTTCCCTCATTGACCCCTCCCAGTTTCAGCCTCAGATGTCTAGGAAAGACAAATAGGGGGAAAATTTATTTTCTTAGTTCCATTAGTGCATTTGACCTGTTTTTTATGTTCTCCTGTGGTTTTTCATTGGGAAGAAGGGAGGCTTTTGCTGTTTTCAGTCAAAGGACTGTGACTCTCTGACTTCTCCTCCACCCTCACCCCCCACACCGTATCTAGACTGTGCCATGTAAAATTGCATTTATGCATTTTCATCTGTATTTTCCTTATTTGGAAAAATTGTTTAATGGAAAAATTTGCCATAATCAAGGCAATCAATTTTCAGTGGAAATACTTCTATTTTTTTCCTTTTTAAACAAATTAATAAAATGAAGTCTTTTTGCAAAACCCAATGGATTCTCTGGAAATTTAGTTTCGTGTGTATTTGCTGGGAAGTTAACCAAGGCCTTCCTAAATGTCTCTGAGTGTCACTAGATCTTCTGAGAGATGTCACAGACCAGGGTGTATGTTACATACCTTATTTATGTCGTGTATAACCAGGGTATTCAGTGGTTTTGTAGACAATTTTTGTGGTCTTAGGTTCATTTTGCAGAGTTTCAATTTGCCCAGTTTTTCTGGTTTGAGGGACTCACTTCTGGTAAGAGAGAAGTGATGCTGCCACAGCTGTGACTAGCAGAGGACATTCATGTAGGAACACATGCATGTGGGGGCTTATGTCTCCCAGAGAAAGATTTAACTACACAATGACATATGCATTACTGTAAAAATCCATAATTTCCAATGGTGGATTGGGCCACCATTTTGATAGGGAAAAAGGATTTATGAAAGGGTCTTTCTCTTACTTGAGCAGCTTTTCTCTGACTAGGCAGAGGTGTGCATGTGGTGATTTCACCAGAACATAAACTACACTGTCTGATGTTAACAGGAGGAGACAGTGGGAAGCATAAAAGCTCCCTTTTCTGCAAGACAAATAATTTTCTGATCTTAAATGAGTCTTCACGTACAAAGTTCACTTTTTACATTGATCTGAAGTAAATCCAGACAGTCAGGCTGTATTCTGTATTTATTCTCTGTCGCTGCATTTTGAAGTGCTGCATCTGTTTTTCCTGTACTTTGAGGCATTTCTGGCTGCTCTGAGGATGACAGGATGCTGCCTGCACTGCCATTATTATTATTATCATTGTTTCTATTATGATTGCTCTTACTTCTACTATTATAATATCGTACTTTCAGAACAAAAGGATAGCGCCAGCTCTGCTTGGTTGGTTCATTGTACTTAAATGCAAAACAAGAAAAATAAGGTATGTTGGAGCTTGGAAACATACAAAAAACCCTCAGATATAAATATTTTCCATACAATACTAGCCTATTAAACCAGGCCATAGTTGCTGCTTTTTCCCCTAGCTGCTTTCTTGATGTTTTCTGTGAGGAGAAGCACCATTATCCTTTCCAATAAAAGGCAGAACTGAAGGGAAAGCTGGTGAGTTTAATTCATTTTGATACACTCTGTTTGCATGAGTGTGTGTGCGTGGATGTGTGTGGATGTTGATGATCAGGCGCTTTCATTTTTAAGAGCGTGCTCTGTACCATTCATCTGTGTATTTAAATAAAGTTGTTGGGAATATATGATACCTCAGCCTTAAGCTGTCAAAAATGAGATTCCAAAGTATTCAGCGGCACAAAATAGCATAAAAAGAGCTTTGCCACTATTTATCTCTGCTTGCCAGCTTGTAATGTTGATGTATGATATGTCATAATAAAGCACTGAAATGAATACAGCTACATAAAAAAGTGAAGCTACACGGCCACAGACACTGAAATATTTCTGATTCCTCCCTGTCTCCGTCCTCCATCCATGAACACACACACACTTGAAGACACACACACACTCTCACAGTGATACTGTTACAAATCTGCTACTTGACAGCATACAGATACGATGTACACTAGAGCCTTCCAAATAATTGCAAAGAGAATGGTAGAAGCTGTTTTATGTATATCCTAAATTCATAGTTTCCATTGACCTCAGTTACAGTGATGAGGTTCAACACCTTCTGAAATCCAGGTCTACATCTGATTTTACCTCTCCTTACAATTTCATTACCTTTTAAATTTCTTTTAAATTCTTTATATATGTGTGTGTATGTATATATGTTTTTTAACTTAGAAAAAATGCATGTACTTTGCTTTTCCCCCCCTTACTTAGTGATATGTTTACATGTACAGAATACATAAATAAATATAATTTAAAAAAAGGAGACACTCCATCTGGTAATTTTAATAAATTTTAATGTTAATGGAAATCCATTCACAATAAATCACTAAATCACAAGTTTTCACAGCATTTGTGAGAGAAGACAGTATGCATGACTTTTTCGTGCTTATCAAAAACAGTTGCTCTGCAAGAAATGGAATTAAGTAAAAAAAAAAATCTCCCCAAAAAACTTGTTAAATGGAATATCAATAAAAACATCCCTGGGTTAAATAACACCTTACTTTTTAGCTGTTGACCCGGCAGCAAAACTTCATCACAATCCCAGTGTGGAAACAACAGCAAAGTATGGGATTACTAGCCTAAATAAAATATGTGACACTTACTATAAATTATAAATTAATGAAAAAAGAACACTTTCAAATCTATTTTTTTTAGTAATACAGCTGGTTTCCAACCGGTTTTCAATATTATGCTTCCTCCACTAAGTCAGATATTCTGTTGACTTCTGTGAAGCAAAGTCCATATGCGTATCTGTCCCATAATCTGCACTTTGTCCAACCACCAGTCCAACCTTAGAAGTTTTACAGAGGATTGACTTTCAGAAGAAGTTTAGTTGGCTGGGTATAATAGGAACCAGATTTTATTCTAATTTTTTTTATAATCCAGTGAAATTATTTTTTCACCACATGAGTATATTTTCCTTCCTTTCCACTTCTATTTTTAAATTTTTGTCATGCTTTGAGTATGCCCATTCCATGTATTGTCCAGCTTTGTTTGCAAGGTTATTATTCTATGGCAAGCACTTGTTTACACCGAAATTAGCAATACTATTTCTGTGTGTCTAATAAACAAAAGTGTAACAAAAAGAGTATTCACAGTTGTCCAGCTGTCTCGCTGTAATGTATTACATGAAAGGTAATTGGCTATTGTAATTATATGCAAATACTATATCATACAAATTACACACATATGTGCACACACATGCAGCAATGGCATACACTTAGCACAGAAAAGAATAATATACCACTGGAAGAATATACAGTCTCTGAATGTGTAGTCCATTGTTTGAAAGCAAAAAGGAAACAGGGCACCTAAGTAAAAGTGACCTGGAGAATATTAGAAAAAGAAAATGCCCTGAAGGCAGTTGCTATTTGTTTCATTAGCCTGTGGGTTTTTTAAAGCTTACCGAGTCCTTAGACACTCAGTGAAGAAAGACTGCTAAGATCTTTTTGCCGTGATGCCTCTGTGAGGATATGGATTTCAACACATTTCAAGAAAGAGAATACTACATGTTGAAATCATTACTCCTCCTGTCATCCCAAAATGTTATCAAAGGAAATCAACCGTCACAGGAGAGGGCATTACGTTGGCCATCCTCCATCTTGAATGGTGCCCGTCTTCTCACTGCATCTCTCTAAGGTGACCAGTCCCCAGTCGATCTTAGGTGCTGATTACGGCAGCTGTTGTATGCTGTTGCTATGGCTACAGATATCATGCTGCAAAACCTAAGATTTTCCTTTTCTTAGCATTTTCTACATGTTTCATGCTTTAGTTTTAAAAGAAAAACAAATTGGCTGAACTGATCTTGTACTTCGTTTGTGAAAAAATATAAGGGACAATTGCAGATAAAAAAAGTATTTTTTTATTACCTTTTAACATATGTATGAATAGAACTGTCATATGTTAACATTACAACAGTCTTTTCCACATTAGGACTTTGACACGTTAACACATGTCCTAAAGAATATGATCAACCAACAAAAGCTCCTGTTTTAGCAGAGCAAGGGAGGTAAATGTCATAATAAAATGAGACCTGAATGTTCAGTATGTTCTAGTCTATGAATCAAGGAAATGGAAATACCTTTTACAGTATTTCTTAAGCTCCATCTTAAAATTAGCTAGATTTCTGTTAGATACTAACTAAATTATGCATGGAGGCAAGTTTCTTTGAAATTTAGCTCCTCTGACAGATTTTTTTCTTAATATCCCTCCCATGCATCCATTCTTATACCAGTTCACAAATCCAGCTAAGAAGAATTTTTATATTTTTATGGAGATTAATTTCTGAGCAGAACTCAGACCATGCCTTTATATGGCTAAACTGTGAAAGTCAAAATCTTTTTTTTTTTCTCATAAAAAGGAATTTTCTCTCCCTCAAAAATCCTAGTAGCCCTTTTCTGCATCTGCTCTAAAACAAATTAAATTAATCTTTCTTCATTTTGGGTCATTAGAGATATACTTTGTATATCACATAAGGTCTCAAAATCTCTTGTATAAGGAAATGAACACTCCCCCAGCTCTCTGAGGAACAGCTAACCTACCTTCCTAAGGTAAAATATTACTCCTTTTCAGCCATCTCCTGCTGAATGGACCTGGGAGGCATGAACCTCTCGTTCAACAAAACTGAAACTTAAGGTGCTAGAAACTGAAAACTGACTGGTGGTTTTACAGGAAGAGGCTGTCAGTGCTATTTAATAGAAACCAAGCTATAAGACGGGAAATACTAAGACAATACAATTTGAAACTAGAGACCTCATAATAAAATGTTCAATATGTCACAGATTTCATAGATAACTTTTCCAGGGTCCACCAGGTAGCCAAGGAGTCTGCACAATGGAATTAAGTCCTGTGATAATTTAAATAGAGATAGAACGAAAAGAAATAAAAAAAAAATAATATCTCTGACATTAAAATGGGACCAGGTGTGTTGAAAAAAAATATAGGAAAAAGATAAAATCCCTTTTACACCATCTTTTAAAAATATTAATTGAATTACCTATTTCTTCACGTTGTAGCAGCTGCCATTTTCCCTGAAAAATCAACTGTTGCCATTGTAAAGGGTTTTTTTTGTCTCTAATGTGGACTTGATAACATCACTGTAAGTGAGATCTTCAATTTATAGTCAGTCATGTGGACACACGGATGGAAATTTTGAATCTTGTTCATTGTAGATGGATTTATTTGAATGGACAGTTTGAAAATGCCTCATATATAATGTGATAAATCTTAATGCTTTCAATTTTTAAAACCTCGTGTTAAAATGGTCACAGGACCAAATTTAGATTTGAGAAAGCACCATCATAAAAAGGCTAATGGAATAGCTAAGGAATTTTTTTTAGAAATTCCACCATAAAATTTGCTGACATAGCAACATTTAGAAAATACAAGTGACTATATATCTTTAAATGAGCCAATTACTCATTTCTTTCAGTGTCATAAAAACCACTGCCCAGTTCTGGCAATGTTAAAATCAATAGATTCACTGATTTTAACTGCAGCATGATAAGGACAAGTAATACTTATGAACTCCGGACACTCACGTGTGGTATTAGTAAATGCAGAGAATTGTATTTGACCTTAAATAATCAGTGAAGGAAAGTACATAATAAAGTTGTTCGTAGTAGAGATTGCAGAGCGACTGATTATGTGATTACTTTAATTTTCCTGAGAGAAAAAATATGCTGACTGAAAGCTTAGTGCAAATTTTTGGAGAAATTTCTGGGGCATCCTCCTTCTGTGTAAGAAGTTTTCACTAGAAAAAAGGGAACAGGCAGTTCCATATATAATCATTATTTTTCCTTTATGAGAAATTTTCCAATACAAGATGTCCTGTGTCATTTGTCATGTGGAAAATGGAGTAAAGACAATAAAATTATTAGTAAAAAAAAAAATGAAGTTATAATATAAAAGACTTTTGTAAACGTAGCAGACTAAGGATTTATCTCACACTTTTGAACACCTTGAAACAAATGAAACCTACCACGTATATACCCAATTCTGACTATTTATTAAAAAGCTGCTCACAAGGTGGTTTTTGAGGTGAATTGAGGCAGTGCCACACACTTAGAATGTTTTTATGCCTGGGAGTTCGGATTCAGCTTTGGAAAAGCCACGCTTGTTGGTGCATTGATGGGGCAGGGAGAAGGTGCCATCTCCCAACGTGCTCCTACCTGCAAACAAAGGCAAGAGCGAGGCTGAAAGAAGAGAAATTTTGTAAGCCATGGTAGTGAAGTGCAGAAAACAAACTCCACAACCAAGAAGGTTGTAAAGTCGGTATGCTTTTATTCAGCGCTGGGCAGCACGGGGGGTCGCCCC
>RSEF01000031.1:46651648-46671135 GCA_003993805.1 Himantopus leucocephalus | reverse complement strand
GTTTTGGGTCACCTGTCCTGTCCGCTCCTCCCCGCAGGTACGACCCCATTGTGCTTTTCCGCTTCCGACCCTCCAACGTGGCAAGTAACAAATTTGGCTGGCCTTGGGTGTTATAGCAATAAGTATAAGCCTCTCCGCATACCATGCCTGGGCATCAACTATAAACATTGGTCTTATCACTCTGAGAGAGTGAACATTGTCTGCACAATATGCTGTTAATTTCAGTAGTTAGAAGAGGCCTNCTAGCTAAGAAGCAAAATTACTGGACAAAATTGAAACTGTTTTACCTCAAACCAGGACATCAATGAACTAATTGTCTCCACTGACAGGTGACGATCAAATGTCTTTAACAAAACAGCGTGTTGTGGGACGGAGGAATGAAAAACAAGAGCAAGAAGACAAACAGCATAACATGATACAAGCAGCTACTCTTTTCCTAAAGAAAAACTATGATGGCTTCAAGCACTCCATTCTCATACCTTTGAGAGACAACTGACACATCTGCTTTCTACCGCTTGTAGTTTTTCCTTCATGATAAAGTCCTGTGACTGTCATTTAGTCATTTCCTATATCAGCTCTTCTTTTCCACTGGTCTTTCTTCTTCTTCAATGGCTTTTGTTCTTCAGAAGGAATACCACAACTCATAGGCCCATCTTCAGCTCTTGACTGACAGAAAACACCATCTTCATGTCCTGTTATCTGGAAACTTTTGCATGCTAAAGCTTCAAGGTATCACATTGGAAATTTACTCATCCCAGGCACGTTTTTAGCACCATTAACTTGCCCTGAATGGCACATAGTGCAAACATGCCCATAAAATACAACTAAACATAAATAGTGTGAAAACATAAAATGCAGAATAAACATGTTTCAGTGACTGCTTTCATTCAGTTCCCTTTCTGTACACCAGACACATAGAGCTTTCCTATACCTTGGGCTTCTAACCCCACTAGTTTCTCTGGGAATCAGTACACTTTGCCTTAGGCCTCATCCACCTTTTTACAGTTTGAAATTGTGGCACTGCAAAATGACATATTCAGCCCACAGTCGCTAGAATTTGTGACAGAGAGAAACAATAGATCCTGGTTTATGAGCCTGGTGTCTTAGGCAAAAACTTGTTGACTATCTGGAAATTTCTGCAATATTGTTCCAAAAATAAACTAGCAAGACTAAACTAAATGGGACACATTAACCAAATTTTGTCATTCCTATGGAATGTGTTTTCAAATAATTTTGAGATTGAGGATATATTTTTAAAGTAAATATGGTGAAGGACACCTTTTCTTTAATCAGAGGCAGAAAACTTCTGAAAGTTTCTCTTTTTTTTTCATGTAAGGCAACTACTAAAATTGGTAAAGTTATTGTATCTTACAATGTAAATCTGCAAATTGTCTTTAAAAAGAGATTATTCAGGGGACTAAATCCTGTCCCTTGGCACTCACATATGACATTCATTCATATCAGTTTCTGAAAAGCATTTTCCACCTGATTTTTGAAAGAAATAGAGTATTTGAATCTAGTCACCATTTATGTGCCATTTGTACTGATTTTATTTTGCAGAACAGGTCAAAACTAAAGAAAATATCTTAAGCTTATGCATCTACTCTTCATGTTTCATCTCTCATCCATATAAATGGAGCCTTCGTAATTTCAGAATTTATTTCTGGGGCTGGTAAGTCAAAGCTGGTAGTCTGGAGGGATAAAGTCTCTTAGTTCCAACTAAAATGCACAATCCACACTTATTAAAATAAAAATGATTGGATTTTTTTTTTCAAAGAAAAGGACTGATGTTTGGGTTAAGCCTCCTGTGGAAAGATCTAACTTCCACACTTACTATTTATGGGGATTTTCAAGCTCAATTTACTTACCTATTCAATAAGGGAAAGTAATTGTTATCCCATTCCTTTCATTACATGATGCAAATGCTATCTCTACAGTGCAGAAATGCTTTTTTCAAATTGGATGTCAGAATATAGGGTTTATTCCAGTAGTTTGAACATGCATTTAAGGGACAATTCATCTAATTTCAAAGAACATGCATTTTTCTGAGTTTGGTTTTTTTTTTTTATTCAGTTTTAAAACAAATAATTACATGGAGGATAGAAATATGAAGGGAAGAAAATGAATACAAGGCATAGCTGATTTATCTGTGGTTAGCTACTTAGTTCAGGCTTCCCTTCCATATATTGATTTTTTTTTCTGGAAGGCAAATCCAATTCTTTGTATTACAACTGAGTATAGGCATGTAGAGTAATGGGCTTCTATATCAGTCACAGTGCAAGGCAAAAGACTCACTGCTGATTTGCAGATGTTGGCCTAAAGAGAGCACATTGATATGTCCTCCTAGGGAATGAGATAAACTGTTCTGCTTAGGACAAGGTATAAACTCCAATCAGCTGAAAATCAGATTTCTCTGGTAATTCCTGGAGAAACTGTGATCCAGGACAAGAAGAAAAGAAAAACTGTGAGTTCAAAGCCAGTATAACTTTTTTAAGGCAGTTGGATGTCACTTAGCCCTGAGGACAGCTCCAGGATGAAAGAATGAATGTGTTCTGGAGGTACTACAGTATAGTCTGGTTCCCTGTGGTCTACAAGAGAGGGTACCACTGCATCAGTCCCATTGCTACTGCCAGAAGCTGTCATTAGATGGATACAAGTATGGTATATCAGAGTATATTTGGATATGAGAGCTAGAATAGAGGGGGCATGAGTTAGTCTCAATTCACAGAGGTCCGTAAGAACACAGGTCAAATTCACAACAGCTCTTACTCACTTACTTCTCTGCATTTGGGTGAAATGAAACTGATGCAGTCTGCTTTTATAAGTTGGGGACTTGTCAGATGTGTATAAGTCATATTTCTTTACCAGTTCTATTTGGAAACTTTATTTACTCTTTCCTTTTTTGATAGTCACAAACCGTGTATTCATGTTACAGTTTACTGCTTGAAGTGCCTGAATATCTTTGTCTTCAATAGGTGCTGCAATTACTTTTACCAATAAGTATAGATGTGCAGAACAAGAACAGAGAGACTTTATTTCAACACCTCTACTGTGACTGCTAACATTTTTAACCACCTTTGGATTTTAATGGAACAGCACACAACACCTGCACTGAACACCAATTTCAGCTGCAGCTGACAGAAAACCCCTTGCATGATGCTGATCCAGGCACTGTAGGAAAACAAAGATGCAAAATGAACTCTCATTATTTATCCCCTACCTAGTCCTGCACTGGAGACGTTAATATAGATTGGAACAGTGGAAGGACTCTGCCCTCAGAGAGAAGTGTGCTGTAATAGATATCTGTGCCTCTTCTTTGGAGGTACTGAAGGATCTCTGCCAGATGAGTTCTGAGACCTAAAGGGCTTTTCTGTAAATGGGTCTGCTCAGTGTGATTGAGCATCCGTGACCTTCCATGATTAAAAAAATGTTAAAGAATGTTCCAGTTTCTGTCTTTGTCAAGTGGTGAGTAAATAATAGCTCAGACTTTCCTTGCTTGCCACCTACACTCCCACACAGATTTATCTCTACCTCTGGTTGAAGGAGAAAGACACAGTATCTTATCTGTCCCTAAGAAAGTCAATTGACAAGGGATTTTTATGATACAAATGTGGAAAAATTCCTTCAATATATTAGCAGTGTAAAAATTCCTGGGCTGTAATAAAATTAAATGGAACCCGTATCACCTCCTGCCCTGTCTCGCTGTTGACAAATAGGTTGGATCAGCTTAAACGACCACTGGTGTCATCTCTATCTGCTTACTGTTCTTCAAGAAAAATGTCTTGCTGAGATAAATGATTGCTATCTCCTTCAGAAAGGCAGAGAAGAGAAAAAAAGAAAAAAAAATGTTAAATCTTTTAAACTGCTGTAGGCAGTAAGAATATCATATGGAAATTTTCTTAACCTCCTTTGAAAGTAGTGAATATGTACGAATTTGAATGCCTATTCTGTAAGCAAGATAATTGACTATTTAGATTGAAGAACTTACTCTGAGAGAAATCTGTAGCTGTGAGAATGCTGATTCTGAAACAAAGAAGGTGTAAAGCAGAGCTGCTCAGCATTGTGAAAACAGCCCTCTGTGTACTAATGACAAGGTCTGGTGGGAAAGTGTAGAATTATTTTTTTGTCATTGTCTGTGGGGAATGCAGGTAAAGTGTGATATTTTTCCTCATTATCACTTCCAAACCCCTCAAGCCAGTGTGTGTGTGTCACTTCCCCGCTCCCAATTTTTGAACATTATACACTACACAAGAAATGAGGTGAAGAAAAAAAAACCCAACATCCATCTAGGCACTCCTATATTAAAGGTGGTCTTAGGAGTTCCACTAGGTAAAGGATGCACTGTGATTTCTGTGGCTTTCCAGTGATACGCCAAGGTCACATATTGTAAAAGGCAAGATGAGTTGGTGGATCTAGGACTTGGCTTTCCACATGTGAGTTCTGTTGTCTCAAATCATTCCCTCCTGTAAGATTATAGTTTTCATCATTAAAATTGCTATGTATTATTTAACGTCCTCAACTGTTTGACTTTGTCTTTTTGACTGAAGAAAAACCTGGAATACAATTTTATTAAAGATTATTATTGCTAAATTACAAATAGGTCCACATATTTTTCTTTTTATAGTTTTAAAATAACCTTTTCCATTACCTAGATACACCATTTTTAGAAAATCTGCACTAAGTCCCTTTAAATTGATATAAAACTTCAAATAAAGGGATAAAAAATAGTGAAGGAAGGATAGACAGGTTTTATATAAATGCTGCCTCCTTAACATAAACGAAGTTATTACTTGTGTGAAACACACTTCAGAGTGCATCACATATTACTAAGTCTGGAGTGAAAAATTGAGCACCCTAATAAGAAAACTAAAATTGTAATTTGAAAGAGTAATAAAGCCTAAGCAAATACTGGTTATTTTTCTTTCTGTCAGCCTTTTTTCTGTAGTAAGACATAAAACTTGAGATATTTTTGAGATGGAGAAAAGTAGACAGATAATGTTGTGAGGTTTTGGAGCGTAGTGAAAAATCCAAGAATCAAGCTGTAACTTCCATTTTGTACTGTTACTTCCATCATGAGTTAGAAGCTTCGTATTTTGCCCTGTGCTCTGTATCAAACCTTGCTGGAGGTAAATTTATTAATAAGTCCATGTCAGAAGTTCAGTCCAGTATTGCAGATCCCAGCTATTAAATCAGTTCATTCTTGTGCTGTCTCTTAAAATAAGGTTAATTCCTTACTGCTGGCCCAAATGCTGGCAGGATATTACTTGGGCTCAGCTTGCCAGACAGCCACCTTCTCTTCTTCTCCTCCTTTCCTGCTCAACTTTGTGCTGGGAAATCCTGATTTTTGAAGTACCTGATGAATAACCTTGGAGAAGCTAGCAAGAAAGTAGTGAGATTGCATCTCAGCAGCTAGCTTGTTTTCAAATATGAGTAGTCTCTTCATAGAGGTGACTGGTCTCTGAGTACACCACGAGGGACATGGCAGACGTAATGTACACTTTATTTAGGAAGGTTTGCTTTTCTTCTATGGCAATCTAGTGCTCTCACAGGCAAGAAAACTGGAATGGAGACAGAAGTGGAAACTGTTATAGTCTTACATGATGATTAATGAAAGATTTTTTAGGAGGACCTTATAAATAAGGTGGGCATTTAATAGAACAACATATAAACTAATAAATGTTATGGGTATAGCTTGACAGGGGAAGAAACATATGCAAGTGCTCTCCTTGAGGTTGATAGCCATGTGTCTTACTGATTTAGTGGGATGCATGCTGCTATGCTGAATCCAAGCCTTAAACAGAAATACGTCATAAGAGGAAATCTGTCTAGATGAAAATGCCAGCAGGCAACTTTAGGCCACTTAGAGAGAGAAATCAGATTTGAGATGGGTAACTAGAAGCCAAGGATCATCAGAAGTCTGCAAACATATTTGTAAGCAGTTAAGGGGTAGGGAGGCACTTAAGGAAGTTGATTTACCCTCTACGTACACATTTCATTTTTTAAAAAAGCCACAATTCTGTGAAATGTAAATTTCAATATTCTACTAGTTTGTGTTTAAAAGAGGTTATATAATAAAAAAGTGGAGTGGTTTTACAAATATTTAGAGGGAATCCTGTCAAACATGAACAAGAAACCAGAAACTATGGCTGTAAAAATATTTTCCAAATGACAGTTTTCCTTTTATTGGCTAGGATTGGCATTTGGTAGTGAAGGAAAATTGATAGGTAAACAGTGGATAAATAAGTTAAACCAAAACATTAAAAACTTCACCGATATTCAGATTTAATTGAAATTAATTTTTGGTGCAGTCTTATTGCAACTCTTATTTTAATGATCTCTTTCACCTTTTCATATTGAAAATAAAATTTCAACCAGAATTGTGTTGCCAATACGCAGTGTTTATAGCAACCTTAAGAAAACCCAAACACTCCCCCAAAAGACAATATAAGGATGGCTCAATATGTGTTCTTCTGTTCGTAGTACAGGTAACAAGAATAAAAATGTCATTTCAATTGGTGTTATTAGTAACATTTTGGCATAGTAAAAGGGCATATCAAAATAGAAGGAATAATACATTTTTAATATTCATATATGGTGTTAAGTCATTTAGAGATTAAGAAAGCTGAATTTAATGGGAGGTTGGCAAGTGTCAAAGACATTGCTGAAGTATTGATTTGAGCAAAAGAATGTCTGATGCTATGAAAATAATCTCTGTATTCGTCATTAATTTTTACACACTATTGCTAGTGACCTTTTCCCAAAACAGCAGACTCATCCATGACTTGCAAACTTTAGAGACTTAAATTCCCACTGATCACAGCAAATATGTGCACGGCTGTATATATTGTGAAACTAGCTCCTGCTTTTATGTGCTCTACAAGAAGAGGATTAAAAGAGAAAATGTTAATATCCTACTTTATTTAAAATTGTGAACCTACTCACGTTGGGTTATCTAAAAAGATCTATAAAACATGCAACAGCAGTATCAGCACTCATTCTCTTGTTCCACAAGTAGTGGTGTGGCCATCCTTTCCTTGCAGCAGGAGGGCCCATCTTTTGTCACATGTATGCGTTACGGCTGAGCTCCTTAGATTTCCAGATACATGCACAATTTTGTGAAGAAATGTGCAGGCACCACTGGTCAGCTGACAAGGGAGGAAAACCTCACAAACAGAGAGGGTTAAAGGAGCTGGTTTTGTAGGAACAAAAGTCAATAATCTCAAAGATAAAAGGGGACCTGATCATTAACTCTGAAATTCAGGAACTACTTGAGACTGGTTGTGACATTACAAAGAGTTTATACAATGCGAATCAGCAGGAATTTGGACACTGAACCCTCTTTTCTGCTTTGAGCACCTTGTGAACTGTGTGCTCTGGGAACGCTGTTCAGACAATACCTTCGATGAAAGAACAGGACAATTAAAGCCCTCCAAAGCTGAATAGCCTTGAAGATGTGGTAGATAAATAATAATGGTAAAAATGGTGCTTTACTCTGTTTCTAAAAGCAATGGGCATGAATAAAAATGTTGTATCAGTAGACTTACATTTTACTACAACTGGTGCTGAAGCCACCAATGTTTTTAATAATTTAAAGTAAATTTGAGCAGAGGAAGATAACTATGAATCCATATTACATTTCTGTGAGAAGTACTGTCTTACATCAAAGAAGGAATTATATGACAAATAGATTTTTATAAAGAGGTGAGGGGGAAACGTACAAGAGTTTTTAATTATCTGAGCCCCAAAAGACAATTTTACAATTTTTCAATCCTTGATAAGAAGTCTAGAGCAAAAGATTCAGACAGTGAAGGAGACAAAGGAAAAAAGCCTTACCAGTTTAGTGGAAACTTGCCAAGCAAAGGAGACTCTCAATCCCCATGGAAGCTTATTGGATGTTGACAAGCCTCTGAACATTAAAGAGAATAACAAACACTGGAGAACAGATTTGAGACAGAAATGTTTAATAGTCAAACCCAGAGTCAATGAAGCAGGAAAACATTGAACAGAAAATGCTCTTGTAAACCACACAAACTCTAACATTTTTTTTCTTTTTGGGGGTGGGGTTGGGGGGAAGAGCAGCAGGTGGCATCACTTTGCATGAGCTTCCATGTGACATGAAATTGACTTTGCACAGTGGTCAGAAGGTTTCTTCATATGATAACAGTGTGGCAAAGTGTGACTCCAGCTCAGAAATCCCAAGAAAGACAAAGGATCTTTTTTAAATTAAATTTAATATACGTGCATGAAAAAAGTGATATTGGAATAAGTGGTGTTACAAATGAAAGATCTCCCCTCTGCCCAAAAGAAGTAGAATGAAAACTAAGTAAAATTTACACTGACAGTGTTGACTCATAACTGGTAAAGGATCATGAAGAAAAAAATGTGAGAAAATTACGTATTGGAGTCATATTTTTATGGTATTATGGAGAGTCAAATCTTTGGTCTGATAGATTCATTGAAAAGAAAGGGGACTAATATAATGGAGTAAAAGCTTGAGAAAATTAAGAAAATTTTCAATTGAATAAAATCAGGTACTGGGACAGTGAAGAACTGCCCGCTGCAGAAGATCAGGTTCAAGACCAGCTGAGGAACCTGAACGTGCATAAGTCCTTGGGGCCTGATGAGATGCAAGTGTGGGTCCTGAGGGAACTGGGGGATGAAGTTGCCAAGCCACTATCCATCATATTTGAGAAGTCGTGGCAGTCCACTGAAGTTCCCACTGACTGGAAAAGTGGAAACATAACCCCCATTTTTAAAAAGGGAAAAAAGGAAGACCTGGGGAACTACAGGTCAGGCAGTCACACTTCTGTGCCTGGCAAGAACATGGAGCAGATCTTCCTGGAAACTCTGCTAAGGCATACGGAAAATAAGAAGGTGATTGGTGAGAGCCAATACGGCTTCACTAAAGGCATATCACACCTGACAAATTTGGTGGCCTTCTACAACAGGGTTACAGCATTGGTGGATAGGGAAAGAGTAACTGATATCATCTACGTGGACTTGTGCAAAGTATTTGACAATGTCCCACATGACATTTTGGTCTCTAAATTGGAGAGATGTGTATTTAATGCACGAACCACTTGGGGGTTAAGGAATTGGCTGGATGATCACAAAGAGTCAGTCAACAGCTCAACTGTCCAAGCAGAGAACAGTGGCAAGTGGTGTTCCTCAGGGATTGGTACTGGGTCCGGCGTTGTTTAACATCTTTGTTGGCAACATGGACAGTGAGATTGAGTGCACCCTCAGCAAGGTTACTGACAACACCAATCTGTGTGGTGTGGTCAACATGATGGAGGGAAAGGATGCCATCCAGAAGAACCTTGAGGGTCTTGAGAGGTGGGCCCATGCAAACAAAAGTTCAACAAGTCCAAGTGCGAGGTCCTGCACATGGGCCAGGGCAATCCCATGCACAAATACAGGCTGGGTGGAGAATGGATTGAGAACAGCCCTGAGGAGAAGGACTTGGGGGTGTTGGTGGATGAGAAGATCAACATGACCCAGCAATGTGCACTCGCAGCCCAGAAAGTGAACCGCGTCCTGGCCTGCATCAAAAGAAATGTGGCCAGCCGGTCGAGGGAGGTGGTTCTGCCCCTCTGCTCCGCACTTGTGAGACCCCACCTGGAGTATTGCATCCAGCTCTGGGGTCCCAACATAAGAAGGACATGGACCTGTTTGGAGGGAGTCCAGAGGAGGGCCACGAAGATAATCAGAGTGGGGCTGGAGCACCTCTTCTATGAAGACAGGCTGAGACTTGGGGTTGTTCAACCTGGAGAAGAGAAAGCTCCAGGGAGACCTTACAGCAGACTTCCAGTTCTTAAAGGGGGCCTGCAGGAAAGCTGGAGAGGGACTTTTTACAAGGGCGTGGAGTGATAGGACAAGGGGTTATGGCTTTAAACTGAAAGAGAGTAAATTAAATATAAGAAAGAAATTCTTCACTATGAGGGTCGCGAGACACTGACACAGGTTGCCCAGAGAAGTTGTGGATGCCCCATCCCTGGAAGTGTTCATGGCCAGGTTGGATGGGGCTTTGAGCAACCTGGTCTAGTAGAAGGTGTCCCCACCCATGGCAGGGAGGTTGCAACTAGATGATCTTTAAGGTCCCTTCCAACCCAAACCATTCTATGGTTCTATGAATAAAAATATGATTAAATGAGCATGCATGTTGTTTGAGCATTGGCATTAGAATTCCAATGTCTTCAAGCAGACAGTTGCTAAAGGAAGATAAGGTGTTTTGTTGTTGTTCTTTTTTTCCTTTGGAAATCACTGGATGAATAGAAATCCTGAGTGCCAATAGAGTTGGTCATCACTGTTGAAGAAAATGCATGAAAAATGTTATTTAACTGTAAACATCACATATCACATAAATGTATAAAGCTGAAACATTTGCTGCTAACTGTAATGGGGAAATTATTTGTGAAATGGCAGCTGCCATCTCTTTCTCTTTGCTCTGTTGTCTATCAGCAGGGTTCTGAATAGTGTCATTACAAAACAGTGTATACATTCCATATCTCATTGAGAGACTTAATATCTTTTTGCAGCTGTTTGTGTTGTTTTAGGCTCTTGAGTTGTTTCATGGGAAGAAAACAAGAACATATTTTTGATTGTCTGGAAAATTAAGGGTTCTGTGTGTGATAATATGAATTTACATGAAACAACAGAAGATTCAGAGAAGCTTGGTGGTACCACTCCTGTAGCAAAACTAAGCAAGTGATTATATGTCCTACATAATAAAAAGAATACATCTATTTGATAATAATACAATAAGTTGTGCTTTAAGATTAAATGGGACTGAGTTCATCGATTTTGCCTCAAGGAAGAAATGCAGACATGAAGATTACTTGGCAGGGTAAAAGTTAAGAAAAAAATATGTTAATCTACCATAATATGCTAGTGACATGCAAATTACATATTAGAGACTAGGAGTTAGTGGTTCTACATACTGAGGTAATAGGTTTCTTTTCAAATTTTTTTGAAACATGAATACTAATCAGATATGTAAGTAAGGCTCTCGCTTCTCCCACGTAGCCCCATTGAGGATAAAACAGCTTATGGCAGGGTTTTACATGAAGTTACATGAAGTTATATGCAAGCTATGGTGAAATAAAGGACATTTATGCACTCAGAAATGGAGGAATAAAGCATAGTGAGGCATTATTTGCCCAAAGATTTCTCACCAAGACATCTCACAACAGTGATGATGATATGCCATGAAAGACTGCAAGTCTCAGAGCTTAGCTTTTTGAAAGTATTTAGACTTCTGTATTGTTATTGTTAATTAGAAGGTGCTACTATTATCTTTGAGGCAGAAAACTAAGAGTTTTTTAAGAACATCTGTAAGTGGTGCTACGACATTTTTTTGTAATACTGCAGGATTAGAATTCAGACTTTAAATGAGGCATTTCTGAGAGTACTAAGTCACAGACATTTGGGCACCTTATTCACACTGAAATCAGGGGGACTTAGATGTTTAAATATTTTTGAGGATCTGAGTTGAAATTCTTACATTAATGCAAAGAACAGAACATTCAACAGCATCTGATTTGGATATCTTATAGAGCATCATGTAACAAATTGTTGATTTTCTTTCTCTAAGGTAACGCAATCAGAGTAAACATCTCCAGTTAAAACTTCCCTATAATATTGACCTACATAAAAAAAATATTGGCCTATGTCACAAGCTCAGCCTGTGACTTTATTAGTTAAAAAGTTCCTATAAAACTTCCCACTAACTTATGAAGCAGCATAAATAGTAATTAAAGGTATTATTCTCCATACTAATTTTCACATCTACTGGTGCATGTGCCGTGAACTATCACTGTCATAATTTAAGTTCACTGTGATCCCATGCCCTGTGGTAAATTTTTAACAAATCCTGTAGGTTGCAGAAGGTGCCCATGACTCAAATTACTGTGTAAAACCAGAAAGTAGTAAAAACTCCTACAAGTTGTGCAGCAAGCATGTGAAGCTTCATTGCTGTTCAGCTGAGGGGATGGTGTTTTCCTCTGCATGGTTTTTGCACTGTTACTGAAGTTCTGTCTTTAAATAAGAGATTTATTCTTCCTTACATAATTTCTTCCAACACTTCCTACTGATTTTTCCTGCTTGACTACTGGTTTGCTCACAATTGGTAAGCTTACTATTTCTGTTGCCGTTACTTTTATTTGAAACTGTCGTTGATTACAGTTTCAGGAAAACACAGCCTCCAAATTTTTAAGGCTGTAAAACAACTGCCAAGTGTGTTGGTTTTAAAACTTACACTGCCTGGCTGACAACCCTTCCAGTAGGTTTTCTGTTGCAGAAGGTGGCTCATCTTTAACAGAAGATGTAGGGGGTGCAGGAAAGAAATTTCCCCAGGACACACCAGGACAGAAGCTGTGATCAAATCTAAGACATAAGTATCCATGTTGAATTTGAAGTAACATCACCAACGCTTCTTACTGAACAGTGTTGAAATCCCATCTGACAGCAGTATTGGAGTGCTACTATTGGCGTGATACTTGAGTTTTAGTATTAACCCTTCTTTTGCAGCTATATCTATATTCAGATGCAGCAGTGACATTTTTAACTGAAAATAAACTTTTTTCTCTTTTCCTTGTTTGTTATTGCTCTTCCTCTTCCCTCTGGCTTCAAAGCTCCCTGCCTACTCTACATCTGACACCAGACACCTCAGGAAAGCAAGCTTTTAGCAGCTTTTAGAAAACTGCTGAATTTCATATGCTTTACTTGCTTTCTATTCGGTACAAGCTAGACAGTCATTACAATAAAATTTTATTTTTCAATTTGTACCTGTCCAGTGATTCCAAAAGTCTTCATCTGATTTATGCAGCTCACCTCTTTCAGATCTGCCACTACATCTGGTCCAAAATCTTGAAGGTGCTGGTAGCCATATATAGTTTTAAATTATTGGGATAAACCCCGCCTTGAATTAAAATCCTACTGTTTTCATTTCTGGAACTCTTGTTATAATTTAGATTTTTTTTTTAAAAAAATATGTATTTTAATATTTTAGAGGAAAAAATGCTGAAATATTCACAAAAGAAGGGCTCTTATTTCCTGGTTGAATATGAAAAACATGATTTGAGATTAATTCCTAGCTGTATTGAAGTCTATGGGAGGATTTCCACTGAAGCTCTCTGTGGATCCTGTTTTCCATTAATGACATCTGGATGGTGTACTGTGCAATTATTACTCAGAGTACACTGACTATATCTACCAAAATCTTGAAAGCAGTATGTTCCTGTACAGGGCCATTTGGACAGTCTTACTGTATCTCTTTCCATTAATGTACTATGATTTCAAAAGCATACCATGAGGTTATATACAATGTCCAGATTGTCACAAAAATTGATTAATTTTGTTCCAATTCTCACTTTCTCAACAATCTTTGTCTTATGAATGGATGAATATAATTTTATCCTGAGTTCTTTTTACAGTCTTAAGATTGTCACAAGAATGGATTGGGTGTCTTTTTCTCTTCTTGTTACAGTCTCTGTCATGAGTTCTCACAGACCTTTAATGCTTGATATGTTCTCATTCTCGTTACATATTCTCATTCCCATAACAAAGATTATAATGAGAGAAGAAAATGTCATAAAATTAATCCATTCTCATAACAGACTGTAATGAGCACAGAGAATGGAACAAAATTAATCCATTCTCATAACAATGTGAAGATTGTAATAAGAACAGAAAATGGCATGGAATTTATCCTTCTTGTGATAATCCTAAAATTGTACCAGGACAGGAAAGGATACAAGATTAACTGGCCCTCAAGACAAAGGCTCTAACTAGAACTGAACGTTGTACCAAAGTAATCCATTCTTGCCATAAAAACAAAAAATGTGACTCTATGGTTGTGCGGAGATGCCATACATAAATCACTAACCACTTTGAAGTCCCCTAAAATAGCTTGAGACTTATACCTATATTACCACAGGGGCCTGAAAAAAGTACATATAGTTTGTAACACTGAGACCTTGAGGTCAAAATTCCAGCTCATGATTGGAAAAAAGTCATGTAAATTACACCATTAAAATTTAATACAGTGAAGTACAATGTTTCTAAGTCTGAAAACTCATTATTTGTATTGAACAGATTTGACCAAATATTTAATCAGGTATTTTTGGCCTTGAGGCTTTTCTTCCAGATTACATAAAAACTTTAAGTCTTATTCCTCATGTATGTGTGGCTTCATTCACAGAAGTCTTCAGGTCCTAAACTCCTCCTTAACGCTCACATTAAGCTTGTCAGTCAAAAGTTCTGACCCAGAAACCTCTCCTCAGCCATCGCTTGCGGTAACTTGGAGGTACGGGGAGGTTTTAGACAGTATCAGTTTTCTGTTTCTAGGTTCTTAGTAGTTTAGGCTGTGCTTGCAGATGCTATGTGCTCAAGTTTTACCTTGACAGTCACAATCATTTCTAGGGGATTTGAAGACTGAATAATCCCTCCTGCCGACTGTCCCTCTGACCACCTTCCAAAGCAATAGTCTGCTTATGGGTGGATCCCATCCCAAGCTGCTGAGCTCTCTCTCTCCATTTGTGCAAATTCAGGTTGGTAGATGCTGCTCTGAAAGGATGCAATGACAAGTTAGATAGGGCAACGTTTAATACTGCAGAGTCCACACCTCTTGGGTGCACTTAGCTGGTACTCTGATCCTGAAATGGTGATGATTAAGAAATCAGCATTTGCCAAAGACTGCCATTTAGGGACATAAACATGATTTACACAACATGAAAGGAATATTTTTAGACAACATTAAGATGAAAGTACTCCCCATGTTTTATAAGAATTTAGTAATCTATACTGTTTTTTTTTTTTAAAAAAAATCCACAAAAAATCAAACTCAGTGCTTTTTTAAAGTATCTGACTATAGATGGATATTCTGGAAAAAATACCCAACACATAATCCTCTATGATTTTCTTGAAAAGTAATTGTATTTGTGTGGTCGCATGAATTAAAATGACTTACTGTTTTTGCCTCCTATCTACTCTGATAGGGCGCACTCCTTTTACCAAGCTGTTAATATATCTTCTTTTGTTCTCTGAGTATTGAAGTGTCCAAGAGAGATATACAGACTTTTATTTTTACCACTGTAAACATGTACCATTACAGCTGGGAATTTTTGCTCATTGCTGCTTTACACTGTCTTCTGAAAAGTGTAACCACAGAAGCTTTCCTATCATTTAACTTCCAGGAATTTTCATCCTGTACAGTAGTGCTTATATAATTATGTAGCATAAATGAAAGCTAACTATTCTTGTTCAAACTTACATGTCTCATAATGCAAATAGTATTTTGTTCATTAACTTATGTAAATGAGGAGTAATATGTAAAGAGAGAAACAGAAATTTTAGTCATTTTTTCTTTGGGTCATCCTTTTCCCCATTCAGACTTGCTTTTTTTGGGGGGGGGAGGGGTTGGCTTAAATTAGCAAAGCCTGATTATGACCATTCATGGTTCCAACTGAATTTTGAAAAATAATCCTGTGCTTTTTCCAAAATGTTTCATTGAATACACTGTTTTCTGTGTTACCCTTTCTTACACCTTCTTGTCCACTCAGATCGAAACCCGTTGTCCAATAAAGCCAGTGAAAATCTTTCCATATGTCTTGTCTTTTCTTATCTTAAGTGTAAGCTTGCTGAGGTGGACACTGCTTGCTTCATCACTTTCTGAAGTACCATGTAGATGTGCAAATCCATGGACTTATTTTTCAGAAGCTCTCACTTTCTAGCAGGTCTCAAACAGGAATATTTGCTAGCTGCTCTTTCACCTCCAATGTCTAAAAGCTCTAAGTCCCTCAAAAGTTCTGTTTGCTGTTGAACCACCACTTCCAGTAAACGGCATTGTTAGCATTTCGTCGAGAAGGGGAATGAGAATAAAATGGCTGAAGCTCAGTCTAGAAATATGTTGTTGTAAGGATAGAAAAGGGTATGTTATCTAAAAGTGACCAGGGGTTACCACAGCTTTGTTTATTTTGAGTTAGTCAAGGCAAATTTCTGCTGTGGGGTGCTTTTCTACTGAAGAAATCCTATAAATATTATATATTTTATACACAATTCACTAACAAGTTGTAATGGCGTCTTTGTGATGTGGATCTTAGAGATTCCTTTCGTGTCATATAGATATCTGTCAAGTCCCGGTGCGATTTCAGGCTCGGGAGAGGTTCGTAATGATCCCAAGAGTGAGACTGAGATGCAGATGAGGTCAAATGCTGCCAATCGGGCCATTTTTATTGAATAGGTACAGAGGAATGGAGCGATAAGAAAGGCAGGAAATACTAGAAGGAAACTAAGCAAGCATTCAGGAAGATAAGCAAAGGATAGTCACCACCATGGATCCAGCGACGTCTCGTTGGTCTTCAGTCTTCAATTCTTCGGTGGTGGGTGCACACTGCAGCTTCTTTCCATGGTCTCTTTATACACCAGGTAAAGAGCTTGGAGGGCTGCCAGCCCGGCCCAGACGGGGCTCGGTTTTGGTGGTGCCTGATTTGCAGAAGAATGGTCTTCTGCTGCCGGTCGTTGCACCTTGCAAAGATACACGGTCGTTTCCACCTTGAAAAGATATGCACAGTCGTTTGCGCTTTGCAAAGATGCACACAGTTGTTTGCACCTTGCAAAAAGAACAAGCAAGCTTTGAGGCAAATATTTTGACGTTCAGGTCTCTCACAATATCCTCCTAAAAGGATAATGTACATGGAATTAGAAGTGTCATCTAACTGGGAATTCAGTGCACCTGTTGCTAACCAAAGTAAGATGGTATGAGTGGGTTATGTGTAAACATGTACATTTCATAAATGATATGGGTATAATTTGGGATGTAGTTTATAACTTCACTTTACACATCCTTACAAAACATATTGTAGGGATTGGTAACCCACAAGTATCATTTCTGGTTTTATTCTCACATTTTACCATAATTTCTTAATAATCAGTTGGACTAGATATATTCTTACAAGCGAGGAAAAGACCATTTTTGAATTTTGAAGAACTGTAGAACTTTCCTCTCTGTCAGCCAACCAGCACTGACTCAGTGTAAGTCACATCTAAAAAGTAAAATATTCATTTGACTGTAGACAGTTCATGACTTATTCATGAATAGGTAAGTTGTTACAGGGTGCAGAATTAACTCTCCTCTCTGTTACAGACAGAGGAAAAAAAAGAGGAAGGGTAGGCAGAGACTGCCATTACCAATGCAATTGCAGGCAGTGCATGCNTTTTTTTTTTTTTTTTTTTTACTTCTGACTGTAATCAAGCATCTGACATTTGATTGCACTCTATTCCATAACCAAAATGCTATGGGATTAGTTGGAAAGACAATGACATTAGATATGTAATAATGGTATATAAGTGGGTGTTCCTTATGTATTTAAAGTAATAGTCTTGGCACCTTTCTCCAGCAAAACGTGGCTTTTTTTCTTTTTTCTTCCTTTTTTTTTTCTCCTTTTCTTTTCNTCTCTGGTTTAAAAACTGCAGTACACTGAGAACCCTAAAGCTCTGTTGCACAGCCCGAACTTTTAAACATTGGGCAGCTGAACCATGATGAACAATATAAGTGCACAAAATAAATAAATTACGTTTTCAGGATTTTTTATGCTAAAGAGATCTTCCTTGTTGTCCAACTAAGTGAGAATTTGTTCCCAAATTTTCAACAAAATATGGAAGGTTTTGTTTCCTAAGGAAGACAAACTCAGGATGTTTTTGGTATCACCCAGTTACCAAAAGAAAAGGAAGTCCTAGGAGTCCAACTGATTCTTAATATCCTAGATTTATACTGCAGGTCTGCATTATGAAAGAACACTTGCAGTTAATGCAGCCTATTCAGAATGCATGTTGATGGAATAAATCTGAGATAACCAGAATTTACACACACACATAGTTGCACAGAACAAGCCCAGTATTTTTGATGTATTTGAGATGCACTGTCTCACAGCCTTGAAGGCGGTATATCACTAAATTACAGAACCATTTAGGTTGGCAGGAATGTCTTGAGATCAGCTGGTCCCACTACTCTGCTCAAGGAGAGTCAGCAAGACCAGGCTGCCCAGGACAGTGCCCTGTCATGTTTTGTATATCTCTCTAGATGCAGACTCCACAGCATCTCTGGGCAACACAGTCCTGTGTTTGACCACCCTCACAGTAAGAAAGCATTTCCTGATGTTCAGAGTGAACCTCCTGTGTTTCGGTTTGTGTCCATTGCCTCTTGTCCTGTCACTGGGCACCACTGGAAAAATCCTGGCTTTATCTTCTTCATTCCTACTCTCATCAGATGTTTGCACGCATTGGTAAGATCTCTCTGAGCCTTCTCTTCCATAGGCTGAGAAAAGGATCAGGCTTCTCAGACTCTTCTCATATGAAGAATGATGTGACAATTTCCTCTAGAAATCCAGGACCATGACCACCAAGCTCTTCAAGTGAGCTGCCTGAAAATGGCTTGAACTCTAAGCTATATTATTGCAATTAGCAAAGTCCCACAAAACCAACGGTTTTCTGTCAAAACCATATCTGCATTATCAAAATATGCAGACGATAGCACAAACTGATTGTGAAAAAGTTCAGGGGGTAGCTCAGTTTGGCTGTTTTCATGTGTTACGTACACTTCTGGTTTGGAAGTAAGTCTGGAAGTATTTTTCAAGGATATGAAAATTATTTTCCAGTTCTATACATTTATTTCCAGGGACAGATGATGTCCATAGTTCTTTATCCAGCTTTATAACAATGCTAAGTCATGCTAGGCCTGAGAGAAATGAGAGAAATTCCTCCTTTGAAGTCATAGCATGTGTTGTAGTGCCAGGAAGCACATGCTTCCTGAACTGTTGCTTAGGATAGAATAACATCCTGAGCTGTCCACATCTATTCTATGAGTGGGAGAAAAGCAAGAATGCATAAAGGAAACAAACAGATGAAGGAGAGGCTGTGGATCTTGTCTACCTGGACTTTAGTAAAGCCTTCAACACTGCTTCCCACGGCATTCTCCTGGAGAGACTGGCTGCTCATTGTGTGGATGGGCGTACTCTTTGCTGGGTAAAAAACTGGCTGGACGGCCATGCCCAAAGAGTTGCGGTGAATGGAGTTAAATTCAGTTGGCGACCAGTCACAAGTGGTGTTCCCCAGGGCTCGGTATTGGGACAGGTTCTTTTTAATATCTTTATCAATGATGTAGACAAGGGGATCAAGTGCATCCTCACTAAGTTTGCAGACAACACCAAGTTAGGCAGGAGTGTCAACCTGCTTGAGGGTAGAAAGTCTCTACAGAGGGAACAGGACAGGATGGATCAATGGGACAAGGCCAGTGGTATGAGATTCAACAAGACTAAGTGCCAGGTCCTGCACTTGGGTCACAACACCTCCATGCAACACTATGGGCTTGGGGAAGAGTGGCTGGAAATCTGCCCATCAGAAAAGGACCTGGCGGTATTGGTTGACAGCTGGCTGAATATGAGCCAGCGTGTGCCCAGGTGGCCAAGAAGGTCAACAGCATCCTGGCTTGT